>JANUWF010001508.1:882500-1482500 GCA_026120185.1 Voacanga thouarsii
CGAATGGATTCGAGAAGGTAGGGTTCCTTTACAAACCATTCGAGCTAAAATTGATTATTGTTCCTATACAGTTCGAACTATCTATGGTGTATTGGGCATAAAAATTTGGATATTTATAGACGAGGAATAATAAACCTTTCTAAATAAAATAAAAAATAAAAAAAAAAGGAGCAACCCCTTTTAATTCTTTTATTCTTTTGCTCAAAACTATCAATTAATTCTTAATTCTATAGGGTTGAATAAAAATTTGATTGACAATTTGAGAAAATTGCTATGCTTAGTGTGCGACTCGTTGGTTTTTTAGGGTTAGGATTAAAAAGATCAGCCCAGCGCCATAGTATGAACTAATAACTCTAGAACTAATAACCAACTCATCACTTCGCATTATCTCGATCTAAAGAAGCAGTCAAGGTGTGATATATCGGTCATATCTTTGTAGCAACTGAAATTTTTTGTTTCTGCAAAAAAATCAATCCGATTTTAAGTTGTAAAGCAAAATAGAGAAGAAAGATGTAGATAAACGGAAGGGTGAGAGAAAGAGAGAAAAAAAATATCAATGATATAGAATTCCAATATGTAAGGTCTATAAGACATCTCATAAAAGGCAGTGTAATAAAGCATCAATACCGATTCTTCCATAACAAACACAATTAAATGACTCTTCTTATAGATTCTAGAACAAAACAAAAAATCAAGAGCTTCGAGCCAATAAAGACTGAGAAGATTGACTCAAGAACAAATTTCATTATGAGCTCCATTGGAAAATTTCGACCTAAACATTAAGTAAGAAGCGATGGGAACGATGGAAGCTGTGAATGCAAAAGATTTTAGTGAAAAAGAAATCTTAATGATTCACCGGTCGGGATGGCGGAACGAACCGGAGATCAATTCATCTATTCTAAGAAGTCACGAGACAAGCCGAAAACTTAAATAGAAGAGTAAATATTCGCCCGCGAAAACTTTCTTTTTTTGGATTGCTAAATTTGTACGATAAAAATAAAAACAAAAAATTTGTTCTATTTAGATTCCAAAATAACAATATGATTTTGAAAATAGAAACTAAAATCTTTAATTATCTATTTGAACAAGATCTATAAATTATTAATAGATTGGATGAAATCTCAAGGAATCCCACGATTCAATGTATTAATATTAAATACATGTATATCTTATTAGTTAATTTAGTTAATTACTTAATTAATTAAGATTCTAAATATTTTCGATTTTTTAATCCTTTTATTCGCGAGGAGCCGGATGAGAAGAAACTCTCACGTCCGGTTCTGTAGTAGAGATAGAATTCAGAACCAACCATCAACTACAACCCCAAAAGAACCAGATTCCGTAAACAACATAGAGGAAGAATGAAGGGAATATCTTATCGAGGGAATCGTATTTGTTTCGATAAATATGCCCTTCAGGCACATGAACCCGCGTGGATCACATCTAGACAAATAGAAGCCGGTCAATGAGCAATGACATGAAATGCGCGTCGTGGCGGAAAACTATGGGTACGTATATTTCCAGACAAACCAGTTACACTAAGGCCCGCAGAAACACGTATGGGTTCGGGTAAAGGATCCCTTGAATATTGGGTAGCTGTTGTTAAACCAGGTCGAATACTTTATGAAATGTGCGTAGTAACAGAAAATATAGCTAGAAGGGCTATTTCAATAGCAGCATCCAAAATGCCTATACGAACTCAATTCATTCTTTCGGGATAAAGAATAAAAAATAGAACTAACAAAAATGAGTCTTGGGTGTGAAAAAAATTGCTTATTTCTTTTTTTTTCTTTTTTTAGATAAATAATATTTCTTTTTTCTTTGTCCTTTGCATTAAAAGAACAGATTACAAAATGATATGATTCAACCTCAGACCCATTTAAATGTAGCAAATAATAGTGGGGCTTGAGAATTGATGTGTATTTGAATTATAGGAGCTAGCAAACGTCGATATGCTCATATTGGTGACGTTATTGTTGCTGTGATCAAAGAAGCAATCCCCAATATGCCCCTAGAAAAATCAGAAGTGGTCAGAGCTATAATTGTGCGTACCTATAAAGAACTCAAACGTGACAACGGTATGATAATCCGATATGATGACAATGCTGCAGTTGTTATTGATCAAGAAGGAAATCCAAAAGGAACTCGAATTTTTGGTGCGATCGCCCGGGAATTAAGACAATTAAATTTTACAAAAATAGTTTCATTAGCTCTCGAGGTATTATAAAACGGGATCGTGATATTTTATAGTGGGATAGTTGAAAGAAATAGATTGTATCTCACGCATATACCTTTAATTATTCAAATTCATAACAAAATAAAAAATAAATAAGTAAAAAAGAAAAAAACATGTTGATTATATCAAATTTTGAGTCACCAACAATTTAAATCCATCATGGGTAGGGACACTATTGCTGAGGTAATAACCTGTATACGAAATGCTGATATGGATAAAAAATGAGTGGTTCGAATAACAGCTACTAATATTACCGAAAATATTGTCAAAATACTTTTAAGAGAAGGTTTTGTCGAAAATGTGAGAAAACATGGAGAAAACAACAAAGATTTTTTGGTTTTAACGCTACGACCTAGAAGTAATAGGAAAAGGCCCTATAGAAATCTTTTCAATTTAAAACGGATCAGTCGACCTGATCTACGAATCTATTCTAATTATCAACGAATTCCTCGAATTTTAGGCGGGATGGGGATTGTAATTATTTCTACTTCTTGGGGTATAATGACGGACCGGGAGGCTCGGCTAAAAGGGGTCGGCGGAGAAATTTTGTGTTATTATGGTAATTTTTTTAATATACAAATTGGACCCAAAACTAATTGTAAAAAAAAAAAGAAAATGGACGAGTTGTCTAATATTATTCCTCCTTCATTAGTTGTTGCTTCAAGGGGACTTTATCTGGAATGAAAGAACAAAAATGGATTCATGATACCGAATCACTTCCCAATGGCATGTTTCGGGTTCGTTTAGATAATAAAGATCTGATTCTAGGTTATGTTTCAGGAAAGATCCGACGTAGTTTTATACGGATACTACCAGGAGATGGAGTCAAGGTTGAGGTAATTCATTATGATTCAACTAGAGGATGTATAATTTATCGACTCTGCAACAAGAATTCAAAGGATTAAGTGGTTTGAACGCCCCTTTCGTGAGAATACGATTCGAGATGCAAAATCTCAAGAAACTTATGTTCTTCCAAGAAGTAGATTACAATTTAAGATAAGGAATGACAAATATGAAAATAAGAGCTTCTGTTCGTAAAATTTGTGAAAAATGTAGATTAATCCGCAGGCGAGGGCGAATTATAGTAATTTGTTCCAATCCGAGACATAAACAAAGGCAGGGATAATCACACTCGCTAAAGGAAACGATACATAAATAAGGAATCTGTTTTAACATAAAATGGATATATCCATATATCTCTGACTCATATTTACGAGATGATAAAATATGGCAAAAGCTATACCGAGAATTGGTTCACGTAGGAATGGACGTATTGGGTCGCGTAAGAGTGCACGTAGAATACCAAAGGGAGTTATTCATGTTCAAGCAAGTTTCAATAATACCATTGTCACCGTTACAGATGTACGGGGTAGAGTGGTTTCTTGGTCCTCTGCCGGTACTTGTGGATTCAAGGGTACGAGAAGAGGGACACCATTTGCTGCTCAAACCGCAGCAGGCAATGCTATTCGTACAGTAGTGGATCAAGGTATGCAACGGGCAGAGGTCATGATAAAAGGTCCCGGTCTCGGAAGAGACGCAGCTCTCCGAGCTATTCGTAGAAGTGGTATATTATTAACTTTTGTACGGGATGTAACCCCTATGCCGCATAATGGCTGTAGACCTCCGAAAAAAAGACGTGTGTAGAAATGCACATTGAAGAACTTTCAAGAGAAACAAGAGAAATAAATGATTCAATGATCTAATGAAATAATATTACTATGGTTCGAGAGAAAATAACAGTATCTACTCGGACGCTACAGTGGAAATGTGTTGAATCAAGAACAGACAGTAAACGTCTTTATTATGGACGTTTTATTCTGTCTCCACTTATGAAAGGTCAAGCCGACACAATAGGCATTGCGATGCGAAGGGCTTTGCTTGGAGAAATAGAAGGAACATGTATCACACGTGTAAAATTTGAGAAAGTACCGCATGAATATTCTACCATAAAGGGTATTCAAGAATCGGTACATGAAATCTTAATGAATTTGAAAGAAATTGTATTGAGAAGTAATCTATATGGAACTTGTGACGCATCTATTTGTATCAGAGGTCCTGGATATGTAACTGCTCAAGACTTTGGAAAATTCAGGCAATGAAACATATAAAATATTAGTAATTTACTGCTCGTGCTGGATTATTATAAGCAGCCCAAAGGGGTTGAGTAGATTGATGTATAGCTCTAGAAAAATAGCAATTGATGTCATTTCCTAGAATCTTTAGAAAAATTACTTCTCTAGGATTTGAAGCAAAGGAAACTGCAAAATAGGTATATTAAAGAATCAAGTAAAGCCTGCATCATCACTGTCATTTGGCAGCTATCTAGCATCACTAAATCTTTGCAACTTTAAAAACAAGCAATTTAATATCTTTTCAGCCAAAATTTTTTCCATAATTTAAGGATAAAGGTGTCAGATATAGCAACCATAATTGAGCAAAGTTTAGCATCAAATATATAAAGAATTAGAAAAGCATAGAAGAAGAAACTGTTGGGTATCTCAGGCTCGTATCCTATATGGCGCAGTGGAAAATAAACGAGATACCATCCCAAGACCCACCTATATGTGGAAAACAAGATATAAAGATAATAAAGGTAGCAGATTTTTACCTTTGTTAGATCGTCCGAAGAATAAAATTTCTTCTTCAAGTCGAGGCGCGATCCAATAATCCTCGTGATCAACTTCCACGTGAGTTGAACGTCTAACTACTATAATCACAGTATGTGATTATCTCTAACAGTAATCCACACAGAGAAATACTCAAGCACCAAACTTTCCTATGCTAGCAAAAACAAGATGGTGGCTAGGGTTGTTTCTCAAGACAATCGATAGAGATAGAGAGAAGAGAAGGTCGAATGTTGCTGGTTTTTCGCGTGTCTTACTTTTCAGCTAGGGTTTCGTGTGTCTTGTTAATATGTCACACGAAATTTCCCTTCCCAAAACTAAGAATTCTAATCCTATTAGAATTCCCTAATTATAATTGGAAACATCATGTTCTCACAATTACAATTTGGACCACAAATTTTAACTAATTATAAGTTGTCTACAATAACTTCTCTTTCTCTCAATTAATCCCACTATGTTATCAAATAACATTTTGAGTATATAATTCTCTATTGTGTGTGACCTATTAGGTTTCCCAGTCAATTGGTAGTGAACGTAAATTAATCCAAACGTCTTTGAGATTAATAATCCATAATTAATTAGAATTGATCATATTAATTCTAATTAGGATTGGTTTATTAATTGATGAATTAATAAACCCATATTCTCAAATCATGAGCAGTATCAAGCAACACATCATGACCACCCAAGAGTCCAAGAAGTCAAGTGGCTTGACATGAACCATTCAATAACAAACTTAGTGCAATTAACTCATTTCACCATACAATATCTTATTCGGTTTGGAGTACGGAATTAGTGCCAACTCCCTCCAAAATTAATTCTGGCCTGAATACAATAGCACTTGTACCAGGAACCCACTACTTTAGATGTGTATCAATTGGAACTATTTACAATGCACAATTGCCTTGGCCAAGGGCTTTCCGAGTAGTAATTCTAATAAGTGGCCGTGAGATATTCGCTCATACTATTAGGAATAGTGAATCCTTTATTGACCCTTTCAACTACTTTCGTTTATCTCACAATGTAACCAATATCCATCCCATAGGCGACCCTCGATCGAGCTCCGGAGATTGGAATCAAAGTACAATGCTCAGCAAACAAAGTACCTTAGAGATCTCAAGTCTAAAGATACTTGCACGTTTGCTATATTGAGATTATATCACTGGCACTAAATAGTTATCCATGTGATTATCTCAAAGTTAGGTCATCCAATGAACTTGTTCCATTAACAAGTATCCACGTGTTAACTTTGAGTATCTCAATACTCACGGTTATAAGAACCACCACCTGATCAAATCAGGAAGTCTAACACATGCTAGTCTTAGCACATTAATGATGTCCTGTCTCATTAATACTATGACTAGGGACTATTTAAGTACTAACACTATCCAGTGTAGTAGGAATCTCATATCATGATTGTAGGATTTGAAAAATAACAGAGAGCATGCTACAAGAGGAATAAAAATGGACAGAAACATTATAAACAGAGCACGACTCCAATTTCTGAAAAGAACTTTTGGAGCCAAACTGCTTCCTTAGATGCCTCCAAAGCTGCCACATAGTCAGCTTCCATGGTTGAGTCAGCAATGCAAGATTGCTTGATACTCCTCCATGAAATTGCTCCTCCAGACAAGATGAAGACATATCCACTAATGAATTTTCTCTCATCCTTATCCGCTTGGAAATCTGAGTCTATGTATTCGGTAGGAACCAAATCATCAGCCCTGTAAACCAGCATATAATCTATCGTTCCTTTGAGGTACTTAAGAATATGCTTTACAGCCTGCCAATGAACCTCCTCAGGGTTTGACTAATATCTGCTAACTAAGCATACGACAAAGCAGATATCTGGCCTAGTACATAGCATGGCATAAATAAGACTTCCCACAGTCAAAGCGTAGGGAATCCTACTCATTCTATCATTTTCTTCTTGAGACTTAGGACAGTCCCTTGAAGAAAATGACAACCCATATCTACAAAGGATTAGAGTTCCCTTGCATAAGTCCATGCTGTACTTGGCCAGCATCTTGTCAATGTATGCGGCTTGGGATAATTCTAACATTCTCTACTTTCTATTTCTAAGAAGTCTAATCCTGAGAATGTAGCTGGTTTCTCCCAAGTCCTTCATACTGAATTGACTAGATAACCAAATATTTGTAGATGACAATGACCCTACATCATTTCCAATGAATAAAATGTTATCCACATATAAAACAAGAAAAACCATATTAATGCCTTCAAGTTTTCTGTACACGTATGGTTCATCCTCGTTTTGAATGAAACCATAAGACTTTACAATCTCATCAAAACGAATATTCCACGCTCTCGATGGTCGCTTAAGTCCATAAATGGACCTCTTAATCTTACAAACTGTATGTTCTTAGCCTTCAGCAATAAAACCATCTGGTTGGGACATATAGATGTCTTCGCTAAAATGGCCATTCAAAAATGCTGTCTTGACATCCATTTGCCATATCTCGTAATCATAGTGACATGCGATGGCAAGGAGGATACGGATGGATTTAAGTATGGCTATCAGGGAAAAGGTTTCCTCATAATCGATCTCTTCTTTCTAAGTATACCCTTTTGCCATAAGCCAAGCTTTGAAGGTTTCCACCTTCCCATCCGCTCCCCTTTTTCTCTTGTACACCCACTTACACCCAATGGGTTTTATCCCTTCAGGTGAAGCTATAAGATCACAAACCTGATTAAAGTATATAGACTCAATATCGACTTTCATTGTTTTATGCCATAGATTTGCATTGGCATCAGCAATTGCCTCCTCGTATCTCGTGGGGTCTTATTCCTGATGGTCAGAGACTAGCTCAAAAGCTTCTCCAGCCCATCTATTTGAAACCCTAGACACTCTTCCACTATGACGAGGCATCATTTGTACAGGCTCTTGAGGCTGTGCCTCTTCTTGTTCCACAATCGGGTCAGAAGAAGTTGCTTCCAAAGATAACTTCTCCTCGAGTTCCAACCTAGTTGAACCTTTCGTGGAAGTACTTTGATCATCCTCTAAGTATCTAGCATTGGTACTGACCAGTGCCTTCTGCTCCTTAGGAGGATAAAAGTAACCACCATTTGTTCCTTTTGGATACCCAACAAAATAGCATACTTCTGATCTTGGTTCCAACTTGTCTCCCTTGACCAGTACATAAGCTGGACAACCCCATATCCTGAGATGATTTAGACTTACCTTACGCCCAGTCCACATCTCATAAGGAGTCCTAGGTACTGATTTGGAAGGCACCAAGGTCAGAATGTATGCTGCTGTTTCCAAGGCATATCCCCAAAAAGATACTGGAAGAGTAGCATGAGACATCATGCTTCAGACCATTTCCATCAATTTCCTGTTCCTTCTCTCAGCTACTTTGTTCTGCTGGGGTGTCCCCAGCGCAGGGAGTTGGGATACTATCTTATGATGTACCATGTAGTCCTTGAATTCACCCAGGAGGTACTCTCCACCACGATCCGATCGTAAGGTCTTGATTAATTTACCTGTCCGATGCTCCACTTCAGCCTTAAACTCTTTGAATTTATCAAAAGAGTTAGACTTGCACCCCATCAGGTAAATATGACCAAACCTTGTACAATCATCCGTGAAAGTGATGAAGTACTCAAAACTTCCTCTAACTGGTGTAGACAAGGAACCACACACATCAGTGTGAACAAGACTCAATACCTCATTGGCCCTATCCGCCTTTGGGATAAAAGACTTTTTGGTCATCTTTCCCATTAGGCAGGATTCACACTGAGGTCAATTTTTCAATCTCAATGAGCGTAAAGGGCCATCATGGATAAGCCTCTGAATCCTGGTTGAGTTGATATGACCCAACCTCAGATGTCAAAGATATGAGTCATTGACATTGGTCTTTCTCTTCTTAGTTAAAGGTTTAGATTGAGCGTTATTTGATTGATTGTTAATAGAATTTAAATAGAATAGATTTCCATACATGTACCCAGTACATAAAATCTCTCCATTTCTACTGATAAAAATACCAGAATGGATAGAGATATAATATCCTTGATTTATTAGTTTTTCAACTGAAATCAAATTCTGACGAAAATCAGGTATATATAAAATGTCTATTAAAACCACTTTTTTATTACAATAAAAAATAAGATCCAGCTCTCCCACTGCAAGGGCCTAGACTTGTGCTCCATTTCCTACGCGTAATTCATGTTCACTTTTCTTGAGTCTTCTTATTTTTCTAAACCCCTGTAAGGAGTTACAGATATGATCAGTGGCTTCTGAATCAACAATCCAAGTGGAAGTTGATCCAACCATTGATATAGACTCAAGATAGAAAACATTACCAGTGAGATTTTTCTTGACTTGAAGATCTGGACACTCATTTTTCAAGTGTCCCTTCTTCCCATATCTAAAGCACTTGCCCTTTGGTTTGTCATTGGGTTGGGTCTTAGGCTGGGCTGCTGTATTTCCCTTCTTCCTTTTGAACTTTCTGGGCTTGGACCCAGTTCTTGAGGAAGAAGTATTAGCAATCATGGCCTTTGATAGTGGCTTCATGACCTTCTCTGCCATCTGGAATTCCTTCATTAACTTAGTTAAACTCATGTTGAACTTGTTCATATTGTAATTTAATTTGAACTGAGTAAAGGAACCCGGTAGAGATTCGAGAACCATGTCCACTTGGCTCCCGGGGTCAATGATAGCTTCTAAGATTTCTGCCTCCTCAAAAGCACCAATCATCTTGAGCATATGCTCTTTGACTGATGCTCCCTCAGCCATCTTAGTGTTTATTATAGTTCGAAGAGCCTCTTGCCTTGCGGGCCGACTCTTGTCTCCGAACATAATGGCCAATGACTGACTAATGTCATATGCAGAAGCCATGTGCTCATGTTTTGACTGGAGCACATTAAACATGGAGGCTAGCATATAGCAACATGCCATTTCATCAGCCTTCTTCCATGCCTTCTCAGCCTCTCGCTCTTCGGTGGTGGAACTTTCCCCGATCATAAGGTAGGTCTCGTAAAGGACATACTTATACTCCTTGACTGTGAGTTTTATGTCCAGGTTCCTCTTCCAGTCCACATAGTTTGGTCCCGTTAACTTATTCTCTCAGAAAATAACGGCCAAAGGACTAAAGGAACCTCTCACCATTTCTGAAAAATCGAAAAATAAAAGAAATGATTTCGTTTGTGAAAATAAATTTGTGCACTGAAATTAATTTAGCTCTTAGAAAAACTGACATAGCTTCTTGGGAAGATTAATAGTTTCCTAAGCTAAGTGTATTAACCATCACAAATTAATTTCCCTTTTAGGTAATGATCCAGAGGATAACTCCATCGAGAGGATAGTCGTTTCCTCTCATTTCTTATGGACATTCCTCGCACTATAACCTCCAACGTGGGCTGGCCAATTATAGAACGTGTCCCGGGTTATTAATTACATCCTCTCATTAGATCTAGATCCTTGTGGTATCCCCATCCTATACAAGTTCACTCCCAGGGTGACACGAGGGGACCCACATTCTCAAATGAGGATCGTGATGGAAGCCGTGGGGCCGTTGGAACCCCTCTCCCACTTATTCTTTTAAAATAAAGTTTTTTTGAAAAATATCCTTTTAAAATTTTCATTAAGTTTTTCCTTAACTTAAAAATAAAATATCCAAATCCATTAAAATCTCTATGTCAAGGATTATATCCTTTTAGAGATTTTTTCTATGGACTAATTTTATTTAAGTTAAAACTTAATGATTTCAAAAATTTTCCAATTAAAACTTTCTAAAGACTTTGGTCTCAAGTTTATTTAGCAAAACAATTTTTCTTGTGCAAAATAAAACAAAAATGGCTTTTTATTTTAACTTACAAAAATATCTAAATCCAATATATTTTCTATGTCAAGGATTAAATCCTTTGAGAAAATATCTAAGGATTAATTTTTGTTCAAGTTAAAATAACCATTTAATTTTTTTAAAGAAAAATGTTTTCCTTGCAAAAATATTCCCAAAGACTTTGGTCTTTGAGAAACCGCGCACATAGGTACACAAAAAAAAAAAAAAATAGCATGCCTGAAAATAGTAAACGTTTTCATACTTTTCTATTTTTTAACCAAAGTGCCTAAATAATAGAATTAAACACATTAATTAATTAATGATCTTGTTTAATCCTAAAATTTCTTACTAATATTTTTCATACAAATATATTACAAGAATATAAACTATTGCAAAAATATTAACATTTCCTGGTATGGGACCCAAAATGGAAAAGAAAAAAATTTAAAAAATTGCAAAAAAACTGTCCGGTCCACGTACACCCACCGCACCGGATCATAGCCCATTTGCTCTGCGGTTCATAGCGGCCCCGGTGCACCCTCTACACCAGATCTAAAGCTACCGCGACCCGTGAACCGCCCCGGCTCCTCTCTGCTGTTGACCCACGTGACGACCCGCGAGTTTATCCGTTTCGCTGATTGGTAACCTGCTTGACCCGCGTGCAAATTGAATTTGCAATTGCAAATCGGCTTCAATTCTAGCCGCAAGCCGGCTCCAATCAACGTGGCTCCAGACACAAATGCGGTGGCGGCTCGACTGCGACTCGGCGGCTTAGGAATAGTTCTTCTTCTTCTCCGCGATATTTTTCTGCATTCTGTCTATGATTTTTCCACGGTTCTCTTCCAGTGGCTTCTTTGGACATTTTTCATTCAAAAAACTCATCCAAACTAAAACCACAACCGCCTATACCCTTCTTAGTTGGGTTTACACGATCAAATTCTCAAAGCTAGAAAATTACAGTGCATCCTATGCTTCCACTGTGAAGCTTACAGAAATGTCTATCCCATACCAAAACAGCGAAGGATCACAGGTTTAAGCACCAAAGAATGATCTTCTCCATTTTTTTTTAACTAACATGCTCTCTAAGCCAATCAAATCACATGCTCTGATACCACTTGTAGGATTTGAAAAATAATAGAGAGCATGCTACGGGAGGAATAGAAATGGACAGAAGCATCATAAATAGAGTATAGCAGCAGTATGGAAGCATGAAAACCATACCTTTCAGTGCCTTAAACCTTGAAGACAGTGGTAAAATGGATTGAAGCACAAAAACAGCTTCCTTCTTCCCGTGGGTTGAAGCTCCGGTTGCCAACTTCATCACCTCCGGTGCAATGAATGCTTGGCTTTTTAGTTCTCAGAATATGATTCTCCCTAATCTCAGTTGGTGAACACATTATATGGGTAAGAAGAGGATCAGATTTTTTTTCTTACCTCTCGGTTGGCTTCCTTTGGTTTCTTATGTCAATCAAAACAAAACCAAAAGCCAGTGAAAACCAAGAGACACGAGAGGGTTTTTTATTTTTATTTTTATTTTATTTTTCCACACAGAAAGCCAAGAGTCATGAAACTAAAATAATTATTTTGATAATAATAATATCCTCGGAATTTAATATTTCAAACACCCGAATATTATTAACAAAATAAATTTTGGCTTCTCCCTAAACTCTTCTGAACTGTGTTCGGAAAAATCCTATGGTCTAGGCTATTGGGCCAAAATAATATTTATTATTTTCTTGGACCTAAAAAACTCAAAATAATAAATATTAATTATTTTCCTTGGGATTAAATAAATAACCCAATAAATAATTAATGAGCCCAAATGAACCAAAAATAATTAAACTTTAATTATTTATTTCTTGGGCTTAATTAAATAAATAACCCAATAAATAATTAAGTATTAATTATTTTCCTCTAGTTTAAGCCCAGGTTAATTTTTTAATTATTCAAACTGGACCTCGACCTTGAATAATTAATTAACCAATTAAATCAAATAATAAATTTCTCTCAATTTATTTTATTCCAGTCTAATAATAAATTAGACTTTCTGAATAAAATAAAACCCTCTCAATTGAGACCAGTTCTTCAACCCAAAAATAATTAGAACTTACGGGCTATTCCAAGGACAAAAAAGACACATTGCCTTGGCTACTAAAATGACCAAAATACCCCTACTATATAAATAGATATATTTTGCATTTTAAATATTTCCTAATATCACCATAAGGAAATATTGACCCCAAGGACAATGCTGCATTAGCAAAGTCTTTGACCTACAGGTGAAATCACTAAAATACCCCTCTACACATCGCCGTACATTTAGAGAGGAAGAAGTGTACTAACACCCCTTTAAATGACATCTACCATCCTTAGGCTTCTAGTCCAATGATCCACAACTTCCTGGAGTGTTTCCGCTTTCCAAGGAAGCTACCTTAAAGCAAACATCCAAGTTATGTTTCCCAGGGCCCTGGATATTTAGATCATTCAGACAACCACAAGGGGCGCTATAGTACAAAAACTATCTTGTATAAGTCTGTCTTAACTAATTAGTCACACATACCCAACATGCAACTATATTGGCCCTACGATAGAACCTCAACTATAGCATATCAAAGTATATGCTTTCAGCTTCGCCAGACCACCAATTCATACTCAAGTCGTAGAGTACTAGTCCATGCTGTAGCGATAGTAGTCTAGGTTTCTACCATATAGTACTTTAAGAAACCACTACTACAGGTCCTGTTCTACGTATTCGAAATACGCTTATGTCATGAAGTGAGTGGACTACTCACTGGTTAAAGGTAAGTCATTCCCCATTTGGAATTCATAACATAATAATCTAAACATGATGAGATTCCCATTCTCATCAATTGGTTAAGAACAAATGTTTATGTGTTAAGTAACCCGTGATCTATGCCTTATTGTAAAAGACCTCCATTCACATGGACCGCTTACTTAAACACAATGGGTCTTTTCCAAACGAAATTGTGCACAAATAAAAAGTAAATTCACAAACGATTTCTGAAATAAATTCTTTTATTAAAACATTCAATTTTTGTATATCAGAAACCTAGTCTAAGATGGCATATTCCCAACAATGATCTCTATCATGATTTCCTTAACACAGTGTTGTACTATGGACTTTACTGAACATTTATATTACTTAAAGTAAACAAAAGAAACTGTAAGATAAATAATGCATTTTCTTAAAATAAAATATGTCATATACAATGTACAAGTGATTGCCGCTAGGGTACAACACTAATAAACTCCCATTTGCACTAGAGCCAATCATTTATGTATCTAATACCGAATGACTCAATATGACAATCATGTTTCTTTTGGGATAGTGCTTTTTTAAGCGGGTCAGCTATATTCTCATCCATGGGAACTCTCTCCATCTTTACATTATTCCTATCTATGATCTTCCGGATCAAATGATAGCGTTGGAGTACGTGCAATAGTCTCTCGTTTGAAACCTTTCCAACTTATTGCCTCTCCGCACAACGTAAATACATAGTAGGATTGTGATTTGAAATCATCTTTGTTAGATTTTAAACTGGCATCAGTATACCCGTTTATTTTCAAATCACCTTCTCCATATACTAAGAACATATCCTTAGTCCTTCGTAAGTACTTAAGAATGTTCTTTACAGCCATCCAATGACCCTCACCAGGGTCAGCTTGGTATCTGCTCGTCAAACTGAGAGTACAAGATACATCGGGCCTAGTACATATCATAGCGTATATGATAGATCTAACTGCCGAGGCATATGGAATATTACTCATGTGATCCCTTTCAACTTGTGTCTTGGGAGACATCGACTTTGAAAGGCTTGCACCATGTGACATGGGTAAGAATCCCTTTTTGGATTGATCCATGCTAAACCTCTTTAGCACTTTATCTATGTATGTAGACTGTGAAAGACCAAGCAACCTTTTGGATCTATCTCTATAGATTCTTATTCCAAGAATACAGGTTACTTCTCCAAGGTCTTTCATGGAGAATTGTTGACGATAACCCTTCGCCACTAGTTGTGCTTTATAGGTAACTAAGTTACCATCTATGTTCGTTTTCTTCTTGAAAACCCACTTGCACCTAATAGGTTTAATTCCTTTGGGTGGATCAACTAAAGTCCATACTTGGTTGTCGTATATGGAATCCATCTCTGAATTCATGGCCTCAAGCCATTTGCATATTCTGAACTATTCAGAACATCCTTGTAGGTAGTAGGCTCATCTTCATCTATGAGCAATACATCAATGTGGTCACTAATGATAAATCCATATTCCTCAGGTGCCACACGTATCCTATTAGATCTACGAGGTTTTTGTGTATTAGAATGTTCATCTATTCTCTCAATAGATGTGGGGTTAAACGGTTGATCCTCGTTTGTTTGATCTTCATGAACTTCACTTGGTTCAATCTTACTCCCACTATCCCCTATAGCATGTGCTCCTTCTCTAAGAAGACAGCATGCTTCGAAATAAACAATTTGTTTTCGAAGGGTAGGTGGAAGTAATATCCAAAAGATTCTTTCGGATATCCCACAAACAAACACCTGTCGACTTACTATCAAGTTTGTCTGACTGTGGCCTTTAGACAAAGTCAGGACAACTCCATACTCACAAGTGAGATAACTTTGGTTTCTTACCAAAGAACATCTCAAATGGGGTAGTATCAACCGATTTTGTCGGAACTTTGTTTAGTATATAAACAGAAGTTTCTAGTGCATACCCCCAAAACGATTTTAGTAGGTCTGTAGAAGCCATCATGGTCCGTTCCATGTCCAGAAGGGTTCAATTCCTTCTCTCAGATACACCGTTATGTTGAGGTGTATGTGGTGGAGTCCATTGAGATAATATCCAATTATCTCTAAGATAACTCAGAAACTCTTGGCTCAAGTATTAAAACTCAAGTATTCTCCTCCTCGATCGGATCTTAGAGTTTTAATACTTTTGTCAAATTGTTTCTCCATTTCATTCTTGAAGTCTTTGAACCTTTCAAAGGCCTCAAATTTGTATTTCATTAAATACAAATACCCGTATCGTGAGAAATCATCAATAAATGTTATGAAATAGTTATAACCTTCTCTTGCTTGTATTGATATTGGGCCATATACATCAGAATGTATGAGTTCTAATAACTCCTTAGCCCGTTCTTCTTTTCCTGGAAAAGGAGTTTTAGTCATTTTACCTAGTAAACAATACTCGCATGTGCCATATGATTCATAATCAAATGACCATAAGTTACCAAACTTGTGTAACTTAGAAACACGATTTTCGTTTACATGGCCCAAACAATAATGCCATAAGTAAGAGGTGTCAGAGTTATCTATTTTAGATTTCTTATTGTTTATATTGAGAATTGGATTATCCAAGTCTAGAACATATAAACCATGAACTAAAGTTGCTGAACCATAATGAATATCATTCAATGAAAAAGAACAACATTTATTCTTAATTATTAAATGAAATCCATATAAGTCTAAACACGCAACTAAGATAATATTTTTCATTAAAACTGGTACATAATAACAGTTTTCCAATTCTAGAATTAATCCCAAAGGCAGGTTCAGCTTGTATGTCCCCATAGCAAGTGTAGCAACCTTTGCCGCATTTGCAGTATATAGGTCCACATCGCCTTTCTCTAGCCTTCTACTGCTCTTTAGTCCCTACAAGTTATTGCATAAATGAGATCTACATATGGTATCTAATACCCATATCTCATTTTTAAAGGTAGTATTTATCTCAATCATAAACATACCCGGAGTAGAAGTAGAAGTGCTTGTAAGCTTTTCCTTCTACTTCTTGTCCTTAATGGTCTCTAAGTAGGCTTTGCAATTGTGCCTCCAATGGCCCATCTTATCACAATGATGGCATGGGCCATTGGTAGCTGCGTCCTTCTTGTTCACACCACCTTTGGGCTTCATGGAATCCTTCTTCTTCTTCTTTTGAACTTTCTTCTTAGAAGAGGAAGATTCTACCATTATAACTGCATTGCAATTCTTCTTCATGGAGAACTCCGTAGTTTTGAAGAGATTGATCAACTCAGGAATGGTGGACTCAATCTTATTCATCTGATAGTTAATCACAAATTGTGAGAAACTATTAGGCAAAGACTGTAGAATTAAGTCAACACTTAAGTCATGATCCATTACAAACCCGAGAGATCAAAGTTTCTCTATTAAGCCCAGTATCTTCAGCCCATGAGTGGCCACAGAAGAACCCTCTGCCATTTTGCAACGGAATAGTTACTTCGAAATCTTGTTTCTTTCAGTTCTGGCTTGGGCATCAAACAACTCTTGAAGATGTAAAATGATCGATTAAGCATCCATATGCTCGTACTGTTTTTGCAACTCAAGAGTCATGGATGCCAGCATAATACATGATGTTGTATCACTATCCTCCTTATGCCTCTTGTGGATAACATGCTCATCAGCATGAGCATCTTGGGGTGGTGGTGGTGGAATAGAAGCATCTAGCACGTAGAGCAACTTTTCCGATTTGAGAACGATTCTCAAATTTCTATATTAGTCGAGATAGTTTAATTCGGTTAACTTGTTGGTTTCCAAGATACTACGTAAGTTTAGGTTTGTTGACATGATGCAAGTGACCTAGATGTAAAGATCGAGAACATTAGCTACTTGTATATGCACATGATATGCAAATAATTAGGACTTTAATTAAAAGCATTTTTACTCCACTATTTTACTCAAACCAATAGCCTCCACTATTGATTCGGGAAAGCCCGTTGGAAGCTTTCCTAGTGGAACGGTATCCAAATTCTTCAAGAATAATCTTGGGTTTGCCCAACAAGCCACCCTTAAGTTCATTGGTAGGTATCTAATACCAATTACATCGTATGTAACTACCGGATCATTGGGTGATTAACAGCTTTTAATCTTAAAGCCTTTTGGGTTACCCCAACTTTTTTTTCTAAATTTCTTTATGCTTGAGTTTGCCCAACCAGGATAAAGAATTTATTTAAACCTGACCCCCGCAAGGGGTGCTGCCCTCGCCCGCTGATCGGCCAGCGGGACCACCGTTATCGTTGCGAGATGGGACCCAAAAGTATTTTCTCAAAATTAGTTTTGAGACAAACAATTTTATTTTTCAAAATAGTTATTTTAAAATTTTAAAATTAATATATTTTTCTAAAATATTGATTTTAGAATTTGTTTTATTTTTTCAAAATAGTGATTTTGGAATAATAAAAGTATATGTTTATTTTGTTTAAGCATAGTCAATGGCATGGTAGATGGTTATGGACTAAAACCAATTATATCTGTTCATGCATTTTACAGTTTTGGTTTTTATGAAATAGGGCCTGCGTGTCCTGCCTTCTCTAGAATTCTTGTGTAATTCTCTTCTCATCTAACTCCCCTCGAATGTAACTCGAGGTTTTCTTTCTTTAGGAAATTATGTAATTAGTTTACATAGGTTAGATAGGAGTAGAATTATTTTTAATTTTGGAGATGGCAACCAAAACAAGGCAAGAAGGTAAGACCTTCTACTTGAATCATGCATGAACACATAGAGTTAACTATATTAATTTTTTTTATGGCTCAAAGAAATTAATTTAGAGTAAAGTCCATAACCATACCACGTAATCGCTTTATTACCATAATTATCAATTATGTGATTTATTGATTTTTATGCATGTCATTCAACGAAAGCACTAAAAGAACAAATCCCTCAATTAATATTAAAACTAATTCCTTTTGTTAATATAGTAAGAACGAGAGTCATTTTTCGAGACCAGGTTGTTGGGCAAACCCAAGCCTACTTGACATTGGGCATGTTCAAGCTAGCTGGTGCCGCCTGTGTTCTGATTTTTTTAGGAAAAATTTTCCAGAAACGATTTCTGGATGTTCGTGAAACAGCACGCAACTAGCGCCTACTTGGAGGCCGCTGCCAGTGCTGGCTGTGGTCTGGAACAATGGCGGCGATTTTCAAAAATTTCTAGAAACAATTTCTGGTGCTTTCTTCTTCTGCAAATTTTCAGTGAGAACGATTGTCAGCAGCATTTTCTGTTTTAAAGCTCAATACAACAACCAATTTATTAGTTTAAACAAAACAAAAATAGAAAATTAAGATGAAACGGAAGGCAACAACCATGCTCTTTAAAACGTTTTTCTGCAGAAAATTCTCAGCACCTAAAGAAAGCATCATTTGAAATATGTTGTGACTTTAACACAATTATATTGTGCTACGGACCCAAACCATAATGCTCGAAATAATTTCGACTCGAGTAAAAATGATTGTCACAACAAACAAAGATAAACACGAATACATGAAAATAGTTTTTCATGCCAAACAATGTCCATAGACCACAGATGGCATGTCTCTGATACCACTGTTGGGTATCTCAGGCTTGTATCCTATACGGCACAGCGAAAAATAAACGAGATACTATCTCAGGACCCGCCTATGTGTGGAAAACAAGACATAAAGATAATAAAGGTAGCATCTTTTTACCTTTGTTTGATTGTCCGAAGAAAAAAATTTCTTCTTCAAGTCGAGGCATGATCCAACAATCCTCGTGATTAATCTCCACGTGAGTTGAACGTCTAACCACTATAATCACAGTGTGTGATTATCTCTAACAATAATCCACACAGAGGAATACTCAAGTACCAAACTTTCCTGTGCTAGTAAGATGGCAGCTAGGGTTGTTTCTCAAGACAATCGAGAGAGATAGAGAGAAGAGAATGTCGAGTGTTGCTGGTTTTTCATGTGTCTTACTTTTCAGCTAGGGTTTTGTGTGTCTTGTTAATATGTCACACGAAATTTCCCTTCCCAAAACTGAGAATTCTAATCCTATTAGAATTTTCTAATTGTAATTAGAAGTATTATGTTCTCACAATTACAACTTGGACTACAAATTATAACTAATTATAATTTATCCATAATAACTTCTCTTTCTCTCAATTAACCCCACTATGTTATCAAATAACATTTTGAGTATATAATCCTCTATTATGTGTGACCTATTAGGTTTCCTAGTCAATTGGTAGTGAACATGAATTAATCCAAACGTCTTTGAGATTAATAATTCATAATTAATTAGAATTAATCCTATTAATTCTAATTATGATTAGTTTATTAATTCATCAATTAATAAACCCATATTCCCAGATCATGAGCGGTATCTAGCAACACATCATGACTACCCAAGAGTCCAGGAAGTCAAGTGGCTTGACATGAACCCTTCAATAACAAACTTAGTGCAATTAACTCATTTCACTATACAATATCTTATTCGGTTTGGAGTACGGAATTAGTGCCAACTCCCTCCAAAATTAATTCTGGCCCAAATACAATAGCACTTGTACCAGGAACCCACTACTCTAGATGTGTATGAATTGGAACTATTTCTAATATGCAATCGGCTTGGCCAAGGACTTTCCAAGTAGTAATTCCAACAAGTGGCCGTGAGATATTCGCCCCTACTATTATGAGTAGTGAATCCTTTATTGACCCTCTCAACTACTTTCGTTTACCTCACACTGTACCCAATATCCATCCCATAGGCAGCCCTTGATTGAGCTCCGGAGATTGGAATCAAAGTACAAAGCTCAGCAAACAAAGTACCTTGGAGATCTCAAGTCTAAGGATACTTGCACGTTTGCTATATTGAGATTATATCACTGGCACTAAATAGTTATCCATGTGATTATCTCAAAGTTAGGTCATCCAATGAACTTGTTCCATTAACAAGCATCCATATGTTAACTTTGAGTTTCTCAATACTCACAGTTTTGAGAACCACTACCTGATCAAATCAGGAAGTCTAACACATGCTAGTATTAAAGCATTAATGATGTCCTATCTCATTAATACTATGACTAGGGACTATTTAAGTACTAACACCATCCAATGTACTAAGAATCTCATATCATGATCTCTATCATGATTTCCTTAATACAGTGTTGTCTTATGGACTTTATCGAACAGTTATATTACTTAAAATAAACAAAAGAAACTGTAAGATAAATAATGCCTTTTATTAAAATAAAATGTGTCATATACAATGTACAAGTGATTGCCTCTAGGGCACAATACTAATAGTAATGACAAAGGTAAATTTCTTACGATACGTAATCAGCAGCTCAAAATATGATATGTGATATCATCACATAATCATTTTTTAACCTAATAAGAAGGAATGAGAATACAAGAGAACTTCATGTCCATTGAAGGATGCCCCCAAAAAGTTAGCATGAATGACTTGAGAAAAAATAGTGACTCTTACCAGTTGATACAGGATAGCCATTACCCCAGAACTAACAAGAGGGGAGAAAATGAATATTGGTAGTATGCAGGGACATCCTAAAGTGAGACAACATAAAGATATAAATCAGGAATGGACAATACATCTCTTAAGCAATTTCCATTTTTATAGACAATTTGCTAATTACGGGAAGTTTTGTATCCCTTTTTGCAAGTCCAGCATCATCATTTTTAAGATATTCACCACTACTTAACTGAGAACTAAGAAATTGTTCAGTCTCAACTAAAATGTGTGTTAAGTTGGCATCTTCAACCTTTTCTGCAGTTATTAGAATTTGGCCTCCTTATCAAGAGGGAGAAAGTAAAAGTAGCTGGCAGAGACAAAATTTAGAGGTGAAATTAAGTAATGGTTAATTCCAGAGAAAGAAAGTAATTGCTTACGTTTGTTCAACTGTTACCTCTATTCTAATCTCTCTTTTCTCCTTTGTTTGCTTCCTTGTCTCGTCTGTCCTTCTCTGTCCTCAGCCTGTCTTTGAAAGAAAATGTGAAATAGCAGTAATTATTAACCAGGATGTACATATTAAATTTCTGAGGCTAAAAAACAACAAAGCAATCTAGTATCTTACAGTCTTTATTTGCATAGACTTGAACGACACCATCTTCCATCTGAAAGTGATGCTGCAGTAACATTTTACATTAGGGAAATCATAGTGGTTTGTTTTCCAATAAGCCTTATAGATTTTTAGCACAAAATGAAATAAAGAAACAGCTACAAAATTCTCAGCATAACCTCTAAAATATACAATCTTAGATAAGATTTCCCCTCTGGAATATAATCAAATGGATTAGGATTAGGCTTTGGTGTACTTGGATCAGATATTATTTGTTTCTCCCATGGTGAAACACCTTCCCTAAATGCATAACTTTGCCTTAGTTTGAAGACAATCTTTGCAGATTGCGATAGACCTTCATTTCATCAGGAGATGTCTTCTTTATTATTAAGTGAGAACAAAAAAAACACATAAGCTTTAGTCTTATTCAGCCTTCATGCACAATGTAAGTTGCAATTTTCTAATTTTAATTTTAAATAACACACTGTTGAGGCCAAAATAGTAATAAAGACTACTTGCCTTACAACAAAAGATCCCAGATAGTAAAATCAGTGTCTTATCAAAATCCAGGAAGATAACCAAATTGGCCTTTATTAAACAATAATAGAGAAGGAAATAGCAATAAAATACCGTAATTGCAATGTGTGAATGTGGGGATTCCTCACATTTTTCGATTCTCCTTTCAATAAAACAGAGAGGGTTGAAGGAAATAGAATCTGTAATAAAAACATGAATAGACAATGAAGCCATAGAAATTAGGGAGAAGAGAAGAACATATGGCAAGAGTACTTTCCAGAATAGTAGTTCAGAGAATTGGTAAAGAACAAACAAGATGTTAGACTTCCAATATCTTTCATCGATCAATGAAATGATGAGTAAAGTAAAGTCTGAAAGCATAGAAAGTGGAAAACATAGGGCACACAGCGGAAGCGAAGATAAAAAATTGGAAAAACTAAAGAACAGGGGAATCCCGATCAGAGTTGGCGCCGGCTCCGACAGCCCTAGCCGGCGCCGGTTGTGCTCTGGTGGGACTCCGAGGTTAATTTTTTTTTTTTTTTTACCTCTTTTCCTCATTCTAAGAGTTGGCTGGACCAAAATGTGTACTACCGGGGTAGGTACGCTGGTGGAAGTCTCTGGTGCGATTTCTGCAAGTCTCCTACTCCGTCTTTGCATGTAGGTGAACGCCAATTTCTCGATCTTCCAGTATATGGCCTACCTAAATCCGTTTGGTGAACAACTATAAACTAAGGAACCTTTTTTCTGGAGAGAGAGAGAGAGAGAGAGAGAGAGAGAGAGAGAGAGAGAGAGAGAGAGAGAGAGAGAGAGAGATGCCTGGCTTTTCACAGAGAAGAAGCCGTCTCAGAGAGTGTGTGTTTGAACAACAACGTAGTTTTCAATTCTCCTATTTAACCTAATAAAAACCCTAGGTTAAACTGGACTGGGCCATTAGACTCTTAGTTTAACCTTTTGGGCTTAATTAATTATTCTAATTAGAACCACATAAATGACCCAATTAATAATTAATTTCCCAGCCTAAATAAACTAGTCCAATAAATAAGCCTATATTAGTTTAGTCTCAGGTTAATCTTTAATTATTCAAACTAAGCTAAAGTTCTGAATAATTAATTAACCCACTAAACTAATTTAATTAATTCGCTCTCCATGGACCTTTATTTTATTCTAGCTTAACAATTAAATCAGGCTACTTAAATAAAATAAATTCTATTTAATTTAATTTAATTCCTTAGCCCGTATTTAATTAGGACTCACGGTCTATATTGAGGACCAAAAGACACACCGCCTTGGCTACTAAAATGACCATAATACCCTTACTATATAAATAGCTGTATTTTACATTTTAAATATTTCCTAATATCACCATAAGAAAATATTGACCTCAAAGATAGTGATGCGTTAGCAAAGTCTCTGACCTACAGGTGTAATGACTAAAATACCCCGTTATATATCGTCGTACATTTAGAGAGGAAGAAATGTACTAATACCTCTCTAAATGACATCTACCATCCTTAGGCCTTTAGTCCAATAATTCACGACTTCTTGGATTGTTTCCGCTTTCCAAGAGAACTACCCTAAAGCAAACATCCAAGTCATATTTCCCAGGGCTCTGGATATTTAGATCATTCAGACGACTACAAGGGGCGATATAGTTTAGAAACTATCTTGTATAAGTCTGTCTTAACTAACTAGTCACACTTACCCAACATGCAAGTATATTGGCCCTATGATAGAACCTCAACTATAGCATATCAAAGTATGTGCTTCCACTTTTTGTCAGACCACCAACTCATACTCAAGTCGTAAAGTACTAATCCATGTTGTAGCGGTAGTAGTCTAGGTTTCTACCATATAGTACTTTTAGAAACCACTACTACAAGTCCTGTTCTACGTATTCGAAATATGTTTATGTCATGAAGTGAGTGGACTACTCACTAGCTAAAGGTAAGACATTCCCCATTTAGAATTCACAACATAATAACCTAGACATGATGAGATTCTCATTCTCATCATTCGGTTAAGAACGAATGTTTATGTGTTAAGTAACCCGTGATCCATACTTTATTATGAAAGACCTCCATTCATATGGACCACTTACTTAAACACAATGGGTTTTTTCCAAACGTAATTGTGCACTAATAAAATTGTAAATTCACAAACAATTTCTAAAAATAAATTCTTTTATTAAAACATTCGATATTTACATCAGAAATCTAGTCTAAGAAGGCATTTTTTCCAACAAAGTCATAGTCATTTGGGTCGAGAAATCCACGAACAAAATATAAAGTAAAGTTCAGTTTTCATGAAATTTTTGCTGCAAATATGATTGAGTATTTCTTGAGATGGACTTCTTCTTGATCACTCTATTTTGGACTTTTTTGCCTGACTTGCATAACTTGACGCATTGTCTTTGTTACTGTCTTCCTCTGGTGTCTTGTTAGACTTATGTTCATATGATCTTTTTGTTGTTGTTGATGCTTCTCCATCTATTTTGAATTTTGTTTAATACAAAAAGTTTGTAATTAGTTGGTTGTAGACATGTTTTTTTGGTTGGGAAATAGCTGTTTAATAGTTACCTATAGTGAATGTTCTTTTGTTTTTGTCATTGGGCAGCATTGGTGAATTCTGATTGAGTTCATCTTCCTTAAACAAGCAGAGGATATTATACTTCGTATTTGAAGTTTCTAGTCGAGATCTTGTTGGACGAATCTATGCTATGTAAATTTTCCCCTTTGTCTTTGAAATTGCTTCATCTAAAGGAAGAGGAATATCTTGCACATGAATTGTGCAGGTTATCCTTTTTTATTTCTCTAGTTTATTGAAGTTTGTATTTTAAATATGATTTACCTGCTCAGAAAGTTTCATTGCTTCCATAGAGCTTATTAACAAGATATTCTCTACAGATTTACCAAATGCAGTGATAGGCAATAGTCCTAAATCATCTAGCATTTCTATTTCAAAAGCACATTTATACAATACAAATGAATTAGTAAATGAGTATAATCCATGTTTGAGCTAATAATTTTATTTTGTAATACTGAATATGCTACCTTGGTTCTGCAACTACATCTTCTCTGCAGTTAATGCATGGAAAAGATTCCCCAACTCTTGCTGAAATGCTTGAATAGTAGTTTTTGCAAGCCATATACCAGAACTTTTGTTGTAGATTATGTATCATTATAGATCTCTTTATCCAAATAACCTAGATGCACATGTTTAAACAATGTTAAATCAAGGGAAGGAAGAAATATAATATTCATAATATTACATTATGAATGATGGCCTTTTACCTTTTTTGTTGGTTGAATTTTTGCTATTAGGGTTATCTTGTCTTTAGGGTGGAGCAAAAGTGCTGGGCTTAAATCAGTATATGTTGTATTCACCAGCTTCTCAGCAATAGTTTCTTCATTCTTTGTAGCCCTGTATTTTTAACAAACATTAGATTCAGTATATGCACATGCTGTTGACATTATGTACAAAATAGTGTAAAGATAGAGATGCATATTAATTGTAGTTTTTGAATGTTGGAATACACAAGTAGCAATTTAATTGTTGTAGCAATTGAAGCATTAATGGAATCATTAGAATCATGCTTGTGTGATTATTTAATCAAAACTTTAGTTTGAACTCAAAAGTAGGGAAAATTTTGTGTTAGAACTTTAATTTTTCCTTCTCCTAATAAAAATATGAAATAAAGAGCTAATTTTTGGAAGGTGTAATGCTCAGTACTAGATTTGAAACTTTCTCGCTTGTTGAGTTGGTGGATTTATAGTGATTGCTGAACTGTATAGAGTCTTCAAATTCAGTCCTAAGATCAAACCATTCAAATTTAAGTTATAAGTTTTGTGAATATGAGTTGTTTTTAAAGAATTTGGTGCCATTAAATGTGCCAACTCCTATTCTTCGACAAGATATTACTGGCAGTGATCCTTGCATCTGGTTCAATGTGTGTCCATCTTCTTTAGCATATTTGTTCCATAATGTCATTCGTATCGGATTCAACCTGATACATTAAATGAAGTTAGATATTTTGTTTGTATAGTTCCCTCGTTATGTTTTTTTTGTAGTAATAATTCTTTTATAACTTACTCCTCATTGATGATAATAATATCTCTTCGCACACCATCTTCAAATTTAGATTCTTTCAAAGGGTAGACATGTATTACCACTCCCAAGACATCTACAAATATTTATAAAATTGATATTTTGAGAAGAATAGTAATTATTATTTGGAACAAAGAAAGTAAGAATAGAGGAAATTACCCACTCCTTCTTTTTGATCAGCATAAATTGGAAATTCTTGAAATTTTGTGTATTCAAATACCTCATCAAATGTCTGTGGCATATTATCTGCTGCATCTTCTACAATGGTTCTACCCGAGATAATCCACCGATTTGAATATTATCAATTTGGTATCTTTTAGGAACTTGCTGAACTACAACATTGGATATGTAATAGGTCTTGTAAGGGACAAATTTGTTATGGAATAAGTAGATTGCGTGACCAAATAATGTTCCAATAACCTTCGTTCCCTGTGTAGGAATGAATATACAGAAATAGTTGTGATGGAGCAATGGATGTTTTTTTTTTTCCTTTGTGTAGATTAATATGAAGAATGTTGTTACCTCACCATCAATCAAGATCATTTTTTGGTATATTTTCGTTGGAGAATTAACAGAGTTTTAGACCTGCATCTTCTCTTGGACGCGAACTTTTGCTGTCAAATTTTTGAAGTTGACTGTGATTGATTTAACTGGAATGTTGATTCTCATGATCTGCATAAATGTTATTATTTGACACATATTAAAATGTACGGGGAATAGAGTAATTGTTACATGTAAAGATATATAGTATGTAACATCATAATCATGCAACACAAATTCATAATTTTGTGAATTTACTGCAAATATATTATGCGACAGTTATGTGTGAAAATTATAAATAGACTTTGTGTACCATAGGTTTTGTGAACAGTTTGTGTAAGAATAAAGACTTCCGGGTAAACAATATTTCTTGTTTGCTCTGTTTTACCAGTCTCTGCAAATGTTGGTGGAACAATTAACACTTTAACATTTGCTGATCATCTTGCGCGTGAGAGAGCAACATAAAGCTGACCATGAGAAAAGATTGGTTCTCGCAAATATATCCCCACACAATCTAATGTCTGTCCTTAAGCCTTGTTTATTGTCATTGCGAAGCACAACCGAATAGGGAATTGTGTTCTTCTAAATGGGATTCCTTGTTTGTCATCGTCTTTTGACTGTAGTGGTATAGGATGCAAAATTATAGGTTTCCCATAATGTTCCCCCACTGCAATTTCAGCATAGATAACATGTGCTTTCAATTCCTTGCAAATAAGTCGAGTTCCATTGCATAGCCCTTCTGTCGGATTAATATTTCTCAACAACATCACTAGACAACTGTTCTTTAGTTGTAGCTTATGAGGAGGCAAACCATTTGGTTGAAGACTATTCAAGAAATCCTCATAGTCAGCCTAATGCATTGGATTTATCGTCTTGTCACTACTTGTGTAGATTTTCAAGTCCCCGGGAAATCTTTCAATCATTAAATCATTAATGTCATCCACACAACTATTTTTTGGGGTTAATAATGCTCTTTTCATAACTCTTCTTGGAACAGAATCAAATAGAGATAAGTTTGGAAATGCAAATTCTACAAGCGTAAGTAAAGATGTTTCTTTACTGACGAATGGAATTATCATCTGTGGTGGCAGATTGATGTTGTCATTTGAATCAGCATCTTCTATACCGTCTCTGATTCTTAAAAGATAAGAATTGAATGCAGGATCATCAATTGCTCATATATTCTGAGTGAGTTTTACTTTCTGCAAAAGTGGCCATATATATAAGCATAATAGACTGCTTGTAATCATCAATTCCTTAGATGCTTTTAGTATGATAGGTAATACTTGACGAAAGTCGCCCCCGAAAACAACTACCTTTCCACCAAAAAGTATATGATTTCCTGTGATATCTTGCAACATAGTATCAAAGTTTTCAATTGTTTCTTTTTTTCCATTGGAGCTTCATCCCAAATTATGAGCTTGGCTTCTTAAATTAGCTTTGCAGTGCTACTTTGCTTGCTCAATTGGCATCCCTTAATATCGTTTCCATCTAATGGAATCTTGAAGCGTGAATGAGCTGTGCAGCCACTAGGTAGCAAAGATGCTGCAACTCCAGATGTTGCTGTAGCTATTGCTATAAAACCTTTTGAACGAATGGAAGCTAACAAGGTCTTATATAGGAATGTCTTTCCTGTACCTCCTGGTCCATCAATGAAGAATGCAGTTGTTTCATCTTGGATTGCTACTGAGATGATGTTTTTAAAAGCCATTCTCTGCTCTGGATTCAACTTTGATTCATTTGAGATATCATCTTCGCTTATTGGTATTTTTTTTCAGTTCTGATCTCTTTTGTCAATCTTTCTTCATAACACATTCTTATTGGAAACGAAACAAATTTGAAATCATTGATGGATTTCCCTATAGATTGCAAAAAATGGTCTATATCTTGAAGAACCTTTTTTTGAATTTTTTCCCTTGTAAGACCCATGATTTGTTGTAAGTACAAGAAATCTTGACTTAACTGCTGTTCGAACTTTTCCCACAACTTTTTTGGATTCGCTGGAGCACAATAAATAAGAATTATTGAGAATAATCACCTTAGTGTAGATGGCATTTGGAATTCTGCAGATTCTTCAAGGTACAATTCAATGTCACTATCTAGGTGCAACAGCCCTCTCTCATATGCTGCTTCTCTAAATGTGGGGCAAATTTTCCCATTTGCTATTAGAAGGTCTGCAAAAGATGTTGGTCCTTGAACATGAGACAACAATAATCTCAAATAGTATCTTTCGCCTTCTATTGGTGATACTGTAATCATTCTTCCAATAACCCGACATCTTTTTCTCTCATTCCAAATTTTATCTTTTTTAGACCAAACAAAGTACTCTGGAAATTCTTTGTACAGACATTTTAAATTCTGCGCTATAGTGTTGGAGCTGTTCATTGTGAAGAATTCTGTGAGCATCATACTTGTTATGTTTGGATTTTGCAGCAGATTTTTTATGTTGGTGTTGTTGTCAAATATGAGAGGATGGTTATTGGACAAATGGATTTGTAATGTTATCACTACAGGTGTCATTGCACTCAAATTGAAGCCATACAACCTCCACATTGCTTCCGGTGGAGATATCCATCTAGCAGATTGAAATTGCTTTATCTTATCTTGCTCTTCATCAACAACTATTTAGTAACTTATTTTGTCAAGCCCCTTGTATATATAATTGTAAACATATTTGACCTGCTTGATTGTTGAGCAGATTTCAACATTCATGTGACAATTAAATAGGGATAATTAGTATGGATTGTAAGGTACAACCCAATGATTGTCCAACATGTGATTCCTTACTTTTACCTTCGTCCCATCATTTCTCCTTCGATAATAAGGATAACTATCCTCACCTTACGTTGTGTATTCTGAATATTGTTTTGGATAGTGATTCTTACATTTTCCATTTCTCATATACGAACTTTGATGATTGCAGTCACCACAGGGTCCATGCATCATATGTTTGACAACTAAGGAGTGCAAGTAATTGTTCTATTTTTCATCAGGGATTTCTGCGCTGACCAATCTGTCATAAGCTTCAGCATTTAATGGTTTTAAACCTTGTTTCATTATCAACAAGAAGTGTGCATGGGGTAAACCTCGTTTTTGGAATTCAGTTACATAAACACAAACAAAAACTTCACCAAGAACATGTTTTTTCAGCAACTGATCCTTCAGTAGATCAAGTTTTGTTTTGAATACTTTGCATAGTAGATCTGACCCATTTTGTGCCAATTCTGATGGGAGAAGATTTTCTTAAATTTCTTTCCATATTGAGTTGCAAGTAACTGTTAAAAATATATTTGGCTTTCCATAGTGTTGTACTAAAGCTATTGCATCGATGTATCTTTTATGCATATCTCGTGGCCCTCCAATGAAAGATGCTGGCAGTATAATTTTTTTCCCCACATTTGATCCCCTTGTTTCTCCAATAGAAATTGAATCAATTACACCCTGAAACAATTCACTCCGAATATTCCTTTGTCTATTCCTTTGGAAATCAAGCCTTTCGGTTTCCACTTTTATGTACATGTCAACAACATATTGTTGAAGTAGCCTCCCACTATGAAGAATCATGGATTTATCAGTGCTCCTTATTTGTAATTTGTAGCAGTAATATTCATGACATGAAACTCCGTTTCTTTTCTTCTTGCCCCTTTTAGTTTCTGCAAGAAAAATAAGGTATAAAACTCTGTTAGTAAGATATTCTTGATAGTAATGAAATAATACAGGGTTTGTTTGTTTTTTTTTTTTGTGCTGATTGTAATTATATAGAGTTTAATATAGATTTTTTCGTTTTTAATACTTCTTATTAAGCAACACTTATATGAATTATTTTAAAATTTATTATACATTATATTGTTTGGAAAAGATGTCCTATGAACAACATCTTTGAAATGTTTAACAGAAGATGTTTTATTGAATATAAAAGGTATATCAATGGTTTAGATTTATTTTGTAATTATTAAAATACAAAATAGGAGGGTACTAACCTGTATCTTCAATCTCCAACAAATCAGTTGCTGAATTTATTTGTGTTGCATTAATGTTATTTAATGCATCACAAAACATTTGTCTTTGGGATTTTTTTGATCCACTTTCACCATGAGGAAACAACAAGGGATATTGTAGAGTATCATAGCAGCTATATGCATGATAAATTCTGTGTCCTTGAGTTTGAGTACGTATAAACCAGTATATGGCAACTTTTTTCAGCAAAATCATTTTTGGATTCAACCAATATTGCAGCAACTTGTGATGCAGAAGGAGCATTGTAAGTTCTTTGGTCTAAACCGGGATCTTTATTTAATACTATACTGCATTCTTCAAGGTAGGGATGCTCATGAAGTCTTTTGAAGAACATAGTATAAGGATTTCTCTTCAAAACTTCCATTAGTAATCTGACTGTCTGAGGATTAAACTGTGGTGATGCTTCAATCCTTTTATTCAATTCCATTTTAGTGTCATAGAAATAGAGTTGAATCCCAGTTGGTTTATCAGTTTGACATACCAAATCTTCAAGGAAGTGGTAGATTTGTCCTTGCATCTTAAAAATATACACACCCTTCCTGTTTTTAATCAACTCTGAATCCTGTTTTGTTGCAAATGTCAAACTAGTGTTATCTACCTTGGAAGAGAATGCTATCTTTTATTTTTATGTATTGCTTTGGGGAGTTGAGAGTGGATGATTTTATTTATGGATTTATTTTTCTTTTGGGAATTCTTGGATTCATTCTGGGTTTTAATAAATTTTAAGTTAAAGTATTATTTTTATTCCACTATTTTATTTGTGTGACCTAGTTATAAAGACCCCTTGTCCTTTGGACGGGGCGACATCCCCGGCCCTGGCGGGCCTAGATAGCGGGGTGTTACAAGTGGTATCAGAGCCTAGGTTTAGGCAATCAATTGATTTTCTGGATTTTTATTTCCTTAAGTATTTTGATATGGTGCTAATCCTTGCATTTTGTTTATAGGATGGTCAAGAGAGTTGCATCGGCTGTTAGAGATTGGCCTGCTGGTTACGGGAATCCATCTACCCCATTACTTGTAGCAGATCCTCCCTTGTCTAACTCAGAAACAGAGCCTGAGGGAGGTTGGTTTTTGAGTGAGGATGAGATGGAGTATGAGCCGCCTATACTAGATGACCCGGTTGTTAAGGCAGAGATGGAGGTTGACGGGGGCATAGGTGAGTACGATGGGGATGATGAGGGTGAGGTAGATGAGCTTGGTAATGAGGGTAAGGGAGATGAAGAGATGGCTGAGCTAAGTGAAGGGGAGGTAGATGAGTTTGGGGATGAGAGTGATGATGAGAGTGAGGAAGAGATGGATGGGATAGAGGAGGTGGATGAGGATGCGATGGAGGCTCCTCGGACCCCAAAGATAGGTGAGTTTGTTAGGACTTTTACTTGCTATGACCTCAAGGAGTCCAGTGATGAGGGTTATAGGCTGGGGAATGGAGTTACCCGGCATTAAGGGAGCTTAGGCAGCCCGCTTTAGGAATGGAAGATAAGGGGAAAAGGAAGCTAGAAGAGAGACCTAAGAGGAGCGGACTTCGATATGAACTGGGTGTAGATGCTAAGTTAAGGAGATAGGGATTGTTTGACCTGTACGACTCGGAAGACGAGAGGCCTGCACCTAAGGGTGCGATTAGATTAGCTTTGGATGAGTTTTATGAGGCAGCTATGAGAGCTAAGAGGGGCAATAAGGGTGATTTAGGTCAGCCAAGTGAGAATGCAGGTTTTGCGAGGGATTATGTGGGGAAACCCGATAGCTCTGTGGGGTGGCTCGTGGAACCAGCCTCTGACGATCCAGATGCCTCTGCTGACTCTAGCGGCCAGTAGAGTGTAGAAGATTAGCAGTATTTGCACACTCTCTCTCTTTTGGGATTTGCATTCTTTTGTTCATCTATTCTTTTCGAAGAAGCGTGTTGATGGTACGGTTCGATTATTTTACAGAAAAAAAGGGTTTATCGCGTGTGATAACCCCATTCTTTATGAAAGCATGATTTTATGAAAAGCATGAGTTTTATTTATTACTTGGTTTTTCCCTAAATAACATTATCAAATTTTCTTTTAAAATGAGTAGATATCACAATTATCTGATCATGTACAAAAACTTGCAGCTGATTCTCTTTTACTAAAACATAAATGTGAATGCATACTTAAAATGTTTTAAACTTGGATGCATACACTCATTATCTGGGCATGGTTGAGAATGGCACCCAAGCGCCATATAGCTACATTAACAGAAGAGTTCCGGAAGCAGAGCCTGTAGCACTGGAGTTTGAGATAACTCAAATGCCGTCACCTAATCGGGGGGATGAGAACGAACCAGATTCGAAATGGGGGTCTGAAGCACCGGATGATGTGTTGATGGGACAAGCATTCAGTAAGATGGTGGAGGTTCTGCAAACCCTGATGGAGCGGAGGGTCCCTAAGGGAGAATATGAGGCATTAGAGCGATTTTTGAAGTTTCAGCCGCAGTCTTCTTGGGCGAAGTTGAGCAAGATCAGAAGGCAGAGCAATAGATCGAGTAGATGGAGGATACATTTGCAACGCTCCAACACATCGAGGAGCGGATGGTTAAATTTGCAGCATTCCATTTGAGAGGCCCAACTCGGGCATGGTGGTAGCAGATTCAAGACGACGGGAAAATGGTCGAGCAGGAATGGACATGGTCCAGTTTCATCGAAGCCTTCAGAGTTGAGTACATCCCTCAGTGGGTAGTGGAAAAGCGAGAGGACGAATTTCAGAATTTGAAGCAGGGAGGCATGTCAGTGGCCTAGTACGCAGCACGATTCACCTAGCTGTCGAAGTACTACAAGAGATTAGTGGACACCAAGCATAATAGAACAAGGCAGTTTGTTAAAGGATTGAGGCCGGAATTGAGGAAGTCGTTGGCACCTTCTCCTCCAACGACCTATTCAGGGCCCGTAGATGCAACTACCCGGACAGAAAATGAGGACCGCAGTAGAATGGCATCGAGGCCTTTCCAGCCATTAAGGCAACCACAAGGACCTTTCCAAAGACAGCAATCTAATAAGTGCCCTACCAACCAGGAGTAGGAGACCCGGGAAGGCCAACATTGTTGCTAATGCACTGAGCAGAAAAGTCGATATGGCCAGACTAAGAGTGTAGGAGATTCAAGTGGTTCACGATGTGTTGGACAGAAGGGTGAAAAGTTGAATCCGAGGTATTTGGGGCCGTTCCTGATAAAGGAAAAGATTGGATCGGTAGTATACCGACTCGACTTGCCAGATGGGTTGACGGGAATTCATGATGTGTTTCATGTGTCACAATTAAAGAAGTACAATGCCGATCTTGGTCATGTTCTGAATAATGAGCCGTTGGTGTTGCAACCCGATCTGAGCTATGTAGAGAAGCCCATGCGAATATTAGACCGCAGTATCAAGAATCTCCGGAACAAGCAGATACCGATGCTAAAGGTTCAGTGGGAGCATCATGGCACGTGAGATGCCACATGGGAATTAGAAGAGTGGGTTATGCGGAAGTATCCCGATCTGAAATAGAAGTACACCTGAATTTCGGGACGAAATTCTTTTAAGGAGGGGAGGATGTGAAACCCTAATCAAAACCAACCTTAGAGTAAGGGGGTTGGGATGCATAGCATATTTATTTGCATGTTTAAATATATTTTTGTATGATCTTATGTGCATTGAATTTGTGTTTTATAGTCTAGAGGGTTTGATTATGATTATTGAGTGAGAAGGGCAAAATGGTAATTTTTTTCTTGAGGTGGAAAAAAGGAGATAGCTTGAGGATTGAATAGGAAAATATTTTTAGGGGGAAAGTAAGAATAAGAGTTATTGTGGTTTAGTGGTTGGAGCTTTGGAATTAATTCTTGAGGTCTTGGGTTCAAATTCCATCATAGGAGCTTTAGCTTGGTTAAATTTTATTTTTGCTTGGGAAGTATCATTTTTGGCCTTAGTGGTGTTTGGAGTAGGGTAGAGATGTTGTCCTATGAGAGACATGATAGGAGTCTTCAAATCCTACTCTTTTGCTCTACATAAAATTCCTAAGGGGAATTCATTTCCTCTTGATCCTTAATTTTTCCTATTTCTGAATTCATTAGTTTATTCATTTTGTACAAGCCAATTTTATTCTAGAAAAATTCTAGCAATGTGCGGTGGCTTTGAAGGTTTGAAATGTCTTAGTAAAAGACATCATATGGACCGAAACAATGGAAGAGGGGGAAAGATTTCAAGTGAATTAAATTCCTTAGTGAACTTTCTAAAAATTCACTCTAATTAGGTTCATTTCCCTTCATGCTTAGAACTGAAAATTTTCCAGCTTTGTGTGCCTTCAAGGTGACGAGATTTTTAACCATTATTCCCTCCCAAATGCTGCTAGAAAATGACCCTTTTGATCAGCTTGAAATCTGAATTTTCCTGGCCATTTTCGGACTGCACAAATACTGTGCAAAACCAGAAACCAAGCTGTTTTCTTCCAGTTTTTGTTCAGCACCTTAGCCATGTTTTTCCTCCATGAAGTAGGCTGGAAACCAACCTTGAAAGCCCCAGAAATTCCGCTTCAAATCTCCTGGAAAAGGGCAGCCGAAAACTGCCCAGGAAATTCCAGCCTTGCGAAAATGATGTGCAGAATTTTGTCCAGCTTTGTTTCCTAATTAAACCCTAGCCGAAACTCCATCTTTTTCTGCACAAACCACCCTTAAACCTCCATTAACTGAACTCCATTGTCCTCCCTAAGTTCTGCATGAAAATCCAGCCATGGCTGCCAAAAAGATTTCCAAAAAAATTCTGCAATCATGCCTTGATTTGGATACCAAAATTCCAGCCACCATGATTTAACAACTTTCCATAAAATATACCTCAAACAACCAGACCTTCCCTTCACCATTAGACTCCTTAATTTTGTCCATCATTAGCCTCCTTCAACCAACTTTCATCCAGCCAAAATTCTGCACAAGCAGTCGGCCATGGCAGATTTCCAAGAGCTCTTCCATAATCAACGATATTCTTGAATATTTAGTTTCCAAATTTGCTTCATAAAAATATTCTTCAAGGATTCCAACAACTAGCCTTTCCTTTTCCCTTCCAAACCAGAAAAACCGTCTACCTAAACCCTACAGAAAATTGGCAACCCTAATCCTCATAGAATTTCAGTAGCCTCCATCCAAAAGCTCTCTACTCTCTTCAACCTTCAAGAACACATAGTACACCAAGAACACCTACTCCTTCCTTTCACCTAATACCTCTCCAAATCACATCAAACTACCTCTAAAAATTCCAGATTTCATCTATTCATTGTTGTGAGTCCATCCGTACCATTTTTAACATCAAACTCCAAAATCCAACTTGCACTTTTGGATAAAAAACCAGAAATTTTGTGAAGGCTCAAGAACACCTTCAAGGTAGGATTATTCAATCAACTTCATCTTCGCTAATCTTCAATCTCTAATGAATATATATGTGTTTAAGCATGCTAATGAGCCTTCTTCCTTTCTCTCTCTCTCTCTCTCTCTCTCTCTCTCTCCCTCTCTCTATCTCTCTTGTCTTAACCACTCACTTACTTGGCCGAATGGTTTCTTCTCCATGGCCATTCTTCCTTCATCTCCTTTGGACGAATTTAGGGATTTAGGGCTTGAGATTCATTCGAAACTACTTCAAGGAATTCATCAATCAAATAAGCCATTTTAACCCTTCTTTTGAATTCTAGATTCATGTCTCTAGGATGATGTTGCTAGAAGATGGATTGCGGATAAAGTTTGAGTATATATTGTTGAGATTAAAGCATGAATGTATGTATGAATATGAAGGAGATGGGATTTATGCATGGATGGACTATCTTGGTTGATTGTATGATGATTTGAGGTTTAATGCATGTCTCCATGTCATAGGTAGTATTTGTGATGAAGTATGCTAAAGATCATGTCACCTTTGGTGAATATGATTTATATTCATGTTGGATTGTTGAAGCCATGATCATATTTATGCTAGTAAGGGTTAGATCATGTCTTGATAAATTTAGATCTATGCTTATATGCATGATTTGGATAATTTGATGAATTGAAGGATTGTATATGTCCATGATTGTGGTTAGCCATAGAAGTATGATCATGATCTAGTTGTCCCTAAGCTAATTTTTATTTCAAGAATAAAATATTTCATAATGGGATTTTGCTAGTAATTTCCAAAAAAAACCCTAGGAGGGGTAAATTTGGATTATTATATATAATAAGGATATTTTAGTCAAATAAATAATAACTTTTGCTAAAAAATAAAATATATAGATATTATATATAAAATGATAATATCAATAAAGCCTTTTATGGAAATAATCATAATTAGTAAAATATTTATTACTAAAAATTTAATTATTATCTTTTAATCAAAACCCATTAAAAATTTATTTATTATCTTTCAAGCAAGACTCATTAAATTTATTTTCACCTAATTTTAGTTATCAATTATTTTCTAGCAATTAATTATTAATAAATTATTATTTTACCTAGTATGACCTATGGCTTTTCATCAAATAAACTCTAAATTATTTTAGCAAGATTCAAACCTTCAACTTATCAGTACTTATTTCCCAAAACGCTAATTATTTTAAATATTAAATTAACCTTGGCTTATAAACCTTTTTATTTATTATTTGGCCTTAAAGCTGGGGACACTAGGATTATAGTTGTAGTAGTGAGTTGAGTTAGTTTATTTGTGAAAGTGAATCTTTGGCCTGAGTTTGATTGTGGTTTGTATTTACCCCATGCGGGGTTAGGTTAGCTGTTGGAGACCTTTGTTGTGAGCAAGGATCAAGTAAGCTCCTGCATAAAACCTGTTTGATGAAAAATGATTTTTTTTACGGCAAGCCAAATGTAGAGTGCATGGTCACTCATTTCTGTAAAGACAATTGGGGATTTTTTCCATTCTCATTTCGGAAAAATAAATTATTTGTAAATCAAGGGGCGGTTTTACTCAAAACCTAAAATTCTTTCTAAAACCAATTTTGCCCCAAACTTTGGAAAACCTTAATTGCCATTTTCAAGTGGAACTATGTTTTGTTCATTTTTCCCAAGTGGGATACGTTACGTTGAGTACTCAATAAGGGTAGGCTAGTAGTACTAGTTTTGAAGAGTAAGAGTGAGTCTTCTGGCAGAAGGCCACCTCCAGAAGATAAGCTCAACTTAGAGAAACGTCAGTACTACTTAGTCATGCCAGTCCGAGCTAGCAGTGTTCTTTTCAGTCAAGTGACTGTGTTTTGCCAGAATGGACACCCGATTGTTGTTTGGGTATAGAGAAGGAGGAGTATCTTGCCCGGTAGGCCGATCACCTACATTTTGTCAGTCTACACAAAGTGTGGCATACTGACCATGTGGACATGGGGCCCAACGTGTGGTAACCCATTACCACCCTTTTTGAGTGGTTGATTTTATTGTGCACTTTTGATTATGTATGCTTGGAAAAGCCAAAACACCACTCTTACTTTTGACTAATGTTTATTGCTTGCCAATATTTCTCTTATAAAGATTTCACACTTTGCATCCACGAACTGTTTTCACTGAACACCCAAAGCACACACGGACTTACTGAGATTTCTGTCTTATCACCTTTTTACCATGATTTCAGGTCGATCCTGTTGTGGGGATGAGTAGCTAGTGTTATCTGCCTTGGAAGAGAATGTTGTCTTTTAGTTTTATGTATTGCTTTGGGGAGTTGAGAGTGGATGATTTTATTTATGGATTTGTTTTTCTTTTGGGAATTCTTGGATTCATTCTAGGTTTTAATAAATTTTAAATTAAAGTATTATTTTTATTTCGCTATTTTATTTGTGTGACCTAATTATAAAGACCCCTTGTCCTTTGGACGGGCCGACATCCCCGGCCCTGGCGGGCCTAGGTAGTGGGGTGTTACATAGTAGACAGTAAAATTCATCACTGTGAATTTCATACTCATATAGAGGAAAATTCCATGCTAGTTTAGTTTATTGGAACCTAACATATGAATTAGGCTATAAGAATTTTGATCCTTGTACTAATAATTTGCTTTATTATTGTTGAAGATGTAGTAATCATTCATCTCATCTCAGAAATGATACAAGTACTTACCGAAACAGTTTGGGCGAAAAAATAGAGAAGGAAAAGAATATGCAAAATCAGATTCTGCAGCACAACATTCTTCTCATCTCATGAACCCAAAAAGAAAGAAAAATAGCAGCCAAGTTGAGAAGGTTTGAGATACAGGGAAATGCAAAAGATGTGTTCGTTATGGAAATGCAACTTAAATATCCTGTATGGTATAATGCAGATTTTCTACTCTTATTGCTATTATGCTTTCCATTGTCTTAAAATATGTTGATAATAGAGGACCAGTGTGATTACCAGGAAATTCTTCCCATTTTAAAAAAGGAAATAATGAATAATCATAAGAGAATAAATAGACAAACAAAATAAAATCTACAATTAGTTGATTATGTTGTAGGAAGAGCAAATCAATTTTTTTTTTTATAGGACTGCTAACAGAACATTAATGGTGAGTGTAATTCTCTGTTGGTTGGAATTTGGGGTTTGACTTTGCGGTTTTATGCTCCTATGGAATCTGAAATTAAAAATCATATGAATGTCCACTTCATGCAGCATGATAAGGTTAGGCAGTTCTTATATGAATTGTTGAACTTACTACTATAGCATAACAAAAAAAGAAATGAGCGGCAGTGGAAAACTAAACAGATTATGCAAGACATCAAGGACAACAAAGACGAAGGGAAATCATTCAGTGGAACAATAACATCAACGAAGAAAGATACCTATTTGTTTAGAGCAGGTATCATGCAATGTCCATGCAGTCTGTGTATTTTGTCAAAGGCAATTTTATATATGAATCTAACCACAAATAAGAATTCATATGAAAAAAATTATTGACATTCATATTTTTGTAATTGTCATGTGTTATTATTGTAACTGTAATTTATCATTCACATGATTTGTATTCATATTTATTATGATTTAATATGAATGATGACAACAAAAAACTGGTGCCATGATCAGTATTTTTACTGAAATTTATAACAGAGATGTTATTGGAATTTTAAGAGGCTGTTGATTAATATGGTGTTATAATTGTTTATTATGACTGTTTTTTGGTATTATTGTTAATGAGTTATTAATATAGTTTTGAATATTTTGAATAGCATAAATTTATTGTAATTTTTGTTTATAATAATAATAATAATAATAATAATAATAATAATAATAATAATAATAATAATAATAATAATAATAATAATAATAATAATAATAATAATAATTCTTGGTTTTTTTAAAGAATAATCAAAATACTTAAAACGAAAAACATAATACTAACAGGGTAATGCCATAATACTAATAGGGAACTATCAGAAATAGCAGAGGAATGACACAAACCAAAAAATCCGAAATAGTCTTGAAAATAGTTTTGATTTTCAAATATCTTTTCACTACTATTAAAGTTTTAATTTTCAACCATTTAAACCAGAAAGAACAAGGGCATAAAGTTGATTCATGACAAAAGTACCTTGAAAGGCAAAATGTTGAACTATTCTACTCTTGGAGGCATGTTGAGAACCTTCCTTGCATGGCCAGAGTCATACAAAGCTCTTTTCTCTAGTGGATACCTCATGCCAGCAGGGTCTTGACCTAGAATGTAAAAGTTTGCAGCACAAGTAATACTGGCTTTGGCATGCCACTTCACATCAGTAGTTCTAGCGTAGTGAATTGAAGATCAAAATATATAAACTGTGCTGCTCTCTGTATGAACAACGCCATCTTCAATTAGCTAAAGACAATTTTTACTTCCAAATCAGTATAATAAAATGACCATGCTAACGGGAATATTAAAAGGAGGGGCAACAATGGTTGGTGTAAGGGTAAAGGACAAGAAAACAAGCCTAGAATTGACTGAAAATTTAATATACTAAATTTATTTATTTAATATACTAAATTTAATATTTTCATTTTGTTAGTTGTTTTAATATTAAATGGTTGCAGGGTATGGATGAGGCATCAAAAGTTCAATCAGAAGCATATTAAATATTATGTTGGTTAGAAATATAGTGTGAGGGTAGTAGTAATTTCATAAAGCTTTAGATAAACCATTGGATATCACAAACACGAGCGAAGAGGTTAGTTTACCTTTTTCATAGGGACAAATCCAATTAACCACCCTACAACATGAACTTGTAATTGTATCAAATATTCTCCAGCAATCAATTGTATGCAATTAACCATCATATCAGTATTTATCCATTTACCTTTAAAAGATCATGTGATTAGGACATCTATACCTAACCAACACCAATTAACAAATTATTCTTTTGTTATTTTCTATGTCTTCTCTCCCATTATTCATCCAAATACAAACTCTCAGGCCACTGCATTTAATAGTAGTAAAGAGATGCTCAAACTCCAACTATTGAGGACTTTGTTTGATCTAAGTCAGCTAAGACATTGTGGACCCTTTACACCTTTTGACATCTTTACTTCCAGTCAGATGAACATGATAGAACTATACACTACTTGTCAAAAAGAAAAAGGTTGGACTCCATCACAGAATTCATTGATATTCCTTAAAGAACATTATTCATGTTTCTCCTTAGGAAATTACTATAGGAAAAGTGGATTTCATAGAGATTGGTCCTTTAAAATTATAACCTCCTGAGCATGTATCCAAGGGATGGTAGTGAGAGGGATGAAGACATGGGTGTTTTTTCCCCATTATTTAGGTTGAAGTGGGTGCTGGAATCAGCCATGGGATAGGAAGGAACAGGAGAAGAATCCTCTAGATGTGCTGCTTTGGTTGGTTATTGCCTTCTCTATTTTCTTGTTTCTCTTGTTCTATTTGGGGAAGATCTTACGAGAAATTCAACAAGAAGTAAAGTGCAAAATCATGCATATAGGACTACTAACCATACAGGTATACCTAGACCGCGAGCAGCAACATCTGTTGCTGTCATTATAGGACTTTGCCTGCTTAGAATTCTGAAAGGACCAAATCACTTTCTGGTTGAGTCTTTATGTCTGTGAATCGAGAGTGCAGGCCAACAATCCATTCGCATTTGCAGAGTGATTTGATCACAACCCTTCTTGGTATCCATGAATATCAGAATCCAGCTACCATCAATAATATCTTCAAGAAGCTTCACTAATCTGCATATAATCATTTTTTATAGGAAAACACAAATAAGTAGGGTAAACATTACGAAGAAAGTTGAAATATACAACAAAGTGCAAATTACATCACAAATTGAAAAACATCACAAATACACAATGACTGGATTAAACAGATGGATATGATTAAGGTTTCAGTATTTTTTATTCATTAAGCACATTCCTTATGCTTTTTTTTCTTTATTTTTTCCCAAATATGTTAACATTTTAATGACATTATGCATCATACGTTGGCTTCTGATGGTAAACCATCGTCGTAAAACACCGAATGGTTACCCAATCATGTTTATATAAACGCCCAATATACTTAGGACATAAGCAAATCCACTATAACCTTTTGATTTCAACTCTTTTTTATTAATTTACCACCTTTCTTATATTTTTCTTCTTATAATACTGTCCAAATATGTTAACATTTTCGTGACATTGTGCATCATACGTGAGCTTCTGATGATTACCCAAGAGGCAATCACTTGTACATTGTATATAACACATTGTATTTTAATAAAAGACATTATTTATCTTACAGTTCTTTTTGTTTACTTTTAAGTAATATAACTGTTCGATAAAGTTCATAGTACAACACTGTGTTAAAGAATCATGATAGAGATTATGATATGAGATTCCTACAACACTATATAGTGTTAGTACTTAAATAATCCCTAGTCATAGTATTAATGAGACAGGACATCATTAATGCATTAAGACTAGCATGTGTTAGACTTCCTGATTTGATCAAGCGGTGGTTCTCATATCCGTGAGTATTGAGATACTCAAAGTTAACACATGGATGCTTGTTAATGGAACAAGTTCATTGGATGACCTAACTTTAAGATAATCACATGGATAACTATTTAATGACAGTGATATAATCTCAATATAACAAACGCGCAAGTATCCTTAGACTTGAGATCTCCAAGGTACTTTGCTTGCTGAGCATTGTACTTTGATTCCAATCTCCGAAGCTCGATCGAGGGCCACCTATGGGATGGATATTGGGTACATTGTGAGGTAAACGAAAGTAGTTGAGATGGTCAATAAAGGATTCACCACTCCCAATAGTAGGGGCGAATATCTCACGGCCACTTGTAGGAATTACTACTCAAGAAGTCTTTGGCCAAGGTGATTGTGTATTGGAAATAGTTTCGAGTGATACACATCTAGAGTAGTAGGTTCCTGGTACAAGTACTATTATATTCGAGCTAGAATTAATTCTGGAGGGAGTTGGCACTAATTCTGTATTCCAAACCGAATGAGATATTGTATGGTGAAAGGAGTTAATTGTATTGAAGTTTGTTATTAAAGGGTTCATGTCAAGCCACTTAACTTCCTGGACTCTTGGGTGATCATGATGTGTTGCTAGATACCGTTCATGATCTAGGAATATGGGTTTATTAATTGATGAATTAATAAACCAATCCTGATTAGAATTAATATGATTAATTCTAATTAATTTTGGATTATTAATCTCAAAGATGTTTAGATTTATTCATGTTCTCTACCAATTGACTGGGAACCTAATAGGTCACACACAATAGAGGATTATACACTCAAGATGTTATTGGATAACATAGTGGGGTTAATTGAGAGAAAAAGAAGTTGTTGTGGATAAATTATAATTAGTTATAATTGTGGTTCAAATTGTAATTATGAAAACTTGATGTTTCCAATTACAATTAGGGAACTATAATTGTTTTAGAATTCCAGATTTAGTGAAATTTTCAATTTTATGATGATATAACCGAAAACCCTAGAGAGGGATTCACATGAAAAATTGCAGCCACCTAAACCTTCTATTCTTCTTCTCTCTCTCTCGTTGCCCTTGAAGCAAACAACCCTAGTTGTCATCTTTTTCTAATAGCATAGGAAATTTTGGTGCTTGAGTATTCCTCTGTGTGGATTATTATTAAAGATAATCACACACTGTGATTATAGTGGTTAGACATTCAACTCACATGAAGGTTGATCAAGAGGATTGCTGGATCACGCCTCAACTTGAAGAAGAAATTTTTGTTCTTCAGATGATCAAACAAAGGTAAAAATCTGCTACATTTATTATCTTTATGTTGTGTTTTCCACACATAGGCGGGTCCTGGGATGGTATCTCATTTTATTTTCCGCTATGCCATATAGGATACGAGCCTGAAATACCCAACATAACTATCATCGCAAAACACCGAATGGTTGTCCAATTATGTTTATATAGATGCCCAATATACTCAGCATACAAACACATCCAGTAAGCTTATATCATATCCAAATTAAACAAATATAATGGAGGCACACATACTTGAGCTCGAAATTCTTTTGATTCCACAAGGAAGTTAATTATATGAATTTTGAATATTGGAAGGTCAGCTATTGACTAAAAAAGCCCACTCAGAAATTGAGTAATAATGAGAAAAGAGTACTCCAAAAAAATATTGACCAAAATTGGTAGTCATTCAAAAACTAGGTATTAAAAACTAAGGTCAACTCTTCCTTCTACAACTCAATTGCTGTAACTGTGTCTTGTTGCATCACACAATGGCTAACTAAAACCAGACTCCACCTGAGATTACACCACAGACTATTACAACAACTGGCCAATAAAAATTGGTAGGATCTTTAACAATAGGCATATTACAAAGCAAAACAAAAGAAAAAGAAATGAGAATGGAAAACTTAAAAAAAAAACACTTAAAAAGAAAATGCCAACATGAGAAACTTACATCTAATAAGATTAATTAACAGAATTCAGTGAAAAAATATATGCAAACTTGAAAATTCCTCATCATCTCTAAAAGGTTTTATTACATAACAGAGATAGAAAATAGATGGATATACTTCTGATTTCAGTATTTTTTATTTATTTAGCACATTCTTTATGTTTTTTTCCTTTGGATTTTGTCCAAATATGTTAATATTTTCTTGACATTATGCGTCATACATAGGCTTTTGATAGTAAATCATCATCACAAAACACCGAATGGTTGCCCAATCATGTTTATATAAATGCCCAATATACTTAGCACATAATCAGATTCACTAAGCTTGTAGCATATCCAACACAATAGTTCAGTGCATTGTACATATTTTTAGCGTTGTAACTATGAAAATTAGAAAATGATAAGCTAAAAGGTTATATTACAGAATAGAGATAAAAGACAGATGGATTACTTCTGATTTAAGTCTTTTTTATTCATTTAGCACATTTCTTATGTTTTTCCCCTATAGATTGTGTACAAATATGTTAACATTTTCATGACATTGTGCATCATACGTGAGCTTCTGAGGGTAAACCATCATCGCAAAACACCGAATGGTTGGCCAATCATGTTTATATAGAAGCATAATCAGATCCACTAAGCGTATAGCATATCCAACATAATATTTCACTGCATTGTACATATTCTAAGCTTACTAACTGTGGAAATTAGAAAATGATAAGGTAAAAAGTTCTATTCTATAACAGAGAGATAAAATAGATGGATATGATTCTGATTTCGGCTTTTTTTCCCCATTTACCACAGTGCTTATGCTTTTTGCCTATGTATTCTGTCCAAATACGTTTAAATTTTCATGATATTGTGCATCATACGTGGGCTTGTGATGGTAAACCATCATCACAAAACACCAAATGGTTGCCCAATCATGTTTATATAGACGCCCAATATACTCAGCACATGAGCAGATTGCCTATTTGCTTTTGATTCCAACTCTTTCTTATCCATTTAGCAGCTTTCTTATGTTTTTCTTATATGGATTTTGTCCAAATACGTTAACATTTTCATCACATTGTGCATTATATGTGGGCTTCTGATAGTAAACCATCGTCGCAAAACAGCGAATGTTTGCCCAATCATATTTATATAGACGCCCACTATACTTAGCACACAATCATATCCACTAAGCTTATAGCATATCCAACACAATATTTCAATGCATTATACATATTTCAGCTTAGTAACTATCAACAAAATACACTTTCTCAGGTTCTGTTGGTGGAGCAGTGGTTAATAGTAGAAGGGGAAGAATATTAGAATCCTATATTTATTTCAATAAAGCACAGAAGAGGTAAAGTAGTTCAGTAGTACCATGATGATAAATTGATAAATCAATACGTTGATAGTACATTTCAATTCCCCACCTAGCCAAGAACACAAAGCTACAATATACATATAAACATCGTATGTCTAAACAAAGAAAAAAGCAAGATAGAATCAAATTTTGATATATTCATGAATCACGAAAAGAAAACAAACCTGTATAAATCACTACACAAAAAGGCACTTGAAGGAAAAGTATGCAAAAAGGGAGAGGGAAAAAATAATACTATATGTAGGAAAAAATAGCTCAAAACATCAGTTCTAAATGATAGTTACAAAATCTTCTCAGTTAGTTAAGATTAACTGTTCTATTCACACTATTTTCAAAACTATCTTCATGAACTTGTAAAAGAAATAACTTATGCCAGTTGATGGTAAAACCTGTAGGAGAAACACAAGCATAAATATATTAGGAGAAGAAAAAAACATCTATTAGCAGTGATTTCTAGTAACCCCATATCAAGCCAAAATGCAGTATCATAGAGTGAAAATAGGAAAATGTGTTAGTGTCAAGTACAAAATCTACCAATAAGTGATCAAGCTTACAAATTTACAGCATTGAACCATTTTTGACAGAAAACCAAGGAAAGTGCAAATTGTTTGATATATTCCATAGGTTTTTCTAATGAAACCATGGGCCTATGAGACTGAAATAATGGATAAAGTTGATTGTAAACCTGCCAATGCTAAAACATACATGACGATGTAAGGAAAAGGAAGATACACTAGATGTCATGGACAGATGGGACTATTTCCAATCTATTAATCTTGTGCAACTATCCGATGACATCTAGTATGTCAATGTTTGTCTTGGGCATCTGTGTTGTTTAACATTTTAATGACATTGTGCATCGTATGTGGGCTTCTGATGGTAAACCATCGTCGCAAAACACCGAATGGTTGCCCAATCATGTTTATATAGATGCCCAATATACTTAGCACACGAGCAGATCCACTATAACCTTTTTATTTCAACTCTTTTTAATCGATTTAGCACATTTCTTATATTCTTTTCCTTATAGATTCTGTCCAAATAGATTAACATTTCCATGACATTATGCATCATACGTGGGCTTCTGATGGTAAACCATCATCGCAAAATACTGAATGGTTGCCCAATCATGTTTATATAGACGCCCAATATACTTAGCACATAATTACATCCAGTAAGCTTATAGCATATCCAGTAAAAAAATCAACAGTTATCATTGTACCAACAAACTACTATCCTTAAGAAGTTAACTTTCTGCCATAATGAATAATATTTTAGATTTTTCTTTCTAATTTGAAGCAAATTCTACACCGCTACAATAGCTACAGACATACAAATGTATATTATATATTGTTGCTAATATAGACAGCAACGAAAATCTAATGGCATTTCTAGGCAAAAATTGCTGCACATAGAGGATATATTGTCATAAATAATTTCACACTTCACATATGCTGCAGCCACAATGCAAAAACCCTTCTATAGATAGAACAATCTTGCATGAAGTTTTCTCTTAGAACAGCAACAACCTTATTTCACAGCGAACTCTCTCCAATAGTTAAATTGAATAAAGGCACGTTAACTTACCTATGGATATGTGAACTTCAACTGTGCCATGGACTTCACCAGCTTTCTGAGATAGTTGCTTGCTGCAACCCTGGGAAATCTCAGGTTTTCAGATTTTGATGAAGTGATGTTTTTAGATAAATAAATGACAACCATACCACAAACTAAAGATAGAAAAGTGCTCCATGTGGTGCAAGCCTAGAAAGAAGAAATAGCTTTTGCACGGTTTAATTTCAGCTGAATTAAGCAAAAGGAAGAACTTGAAACAAGTAGAATGTAGAAGTTCCTAGCTCAGGTTAATATACCAAAACAAAACTAATATGTTTTTTCACCTCACACATTCTGTTTTAATGACATAGAAAAACAAGATTAGGGTGCTGGTGACTCTTGTGAACATGAAAAAAGAAAAGATAGACTGTGCCAACTATAAGAGCAACATAAGATATTTTTCCACCTATCAAATGGAAGTGGTTGCCCTTTATCCATAAGTACAATATTCCCAAGTGATATTTGGAGCATGCTTGGGTCAAATGGAATTCCAACATAGCCAACAGCACAAGCAGTTCGTCTCCAGTTTGGATCTCGACCATACACAGCAGCCTATTGATGAAATTTAAATTAACTACAATAAGCTTAGCTTAACTACAATATAATCCTAGCCAGGTTCTATATGCATACACAGACAACTTTGTATGTGCATCAAGGAGCTCAAGACAAATTATAAAATGAGTAAAAAGATATGAAGAAGATTTCCAACAATAGCATGTTCCAGTACAAAAATCATAAGCTCTATCCACTCCAGAATCTTGATTATTTTAAGCAGTTCTACCACCAACTTGGATACAAGATATTGAAAATATGGAACAATATTCAACTCACTGGCCCTTATGTTATACAAGCAAATTGTTAGAGGAAAAACCAGAAAATAAGCAAGTAGACAAATAATTCTTTCAGCTGAGATATGAAGTTACACCTCAGCCAGGAGAAGCATATTAATAACAAATTTGTTGGTTCGGGAGCCATAATAGATAAGTGCATATACTACTTTTTATTTTCATTTCTTGTTTCTAAGAGACCTCAACTAAGCAAGTTGCTCCTTCTCCATCCCAAGCTATTGACTTTGCAAGACCCTACATTACCTGAAAAGGAATTACTTTGTTAAAATGGCAAGTATTTTTCAACAAAACAAACCAACATGCCCTCCTTTTTTCTCTTACCACAATATAGATGTTTGATATTTCATTTTGGCATTTTAGATCCATTCTGTAGACCATATTGAAGCAGTGGAACGCACAAGTAGTATGTTTGCAAGGTTTGTTTTAGTCAACTTGATGTCTCCATGCTTTTTCCAATATTGGATCTATGTTTTTCTATCTACATCACATGATCTACTGATGACTCTATATAAACCAACATTTTGGGTTGACACTAAAGTTGCATTTCTCATTTTGTTTCACTGGGATTGGAATTTGCAGTTACTTCACTCCTGATACTTATGCAAATGAGCACTCAGCTCTTGCGGCTAGGCTTGCAGCAGGTTTATGTGCTAATCTTGCTTCTGCTATTGTCTCTGGCCATGCAAAAAATGGTTTTTCTTTGGTAAGAACGCCTAATAGGAAGATTTTCCTATGAAGTATCTCAGACATTTAAGAAAATGTTGTTAATACTTACTTTGTCTCTAATCCCTCTAAACATGTGCATTAAAAATCCACTAAATTGTGGCCCTTGGATACGCTGTGCCATACCAATTTTATCCTGCACTAAGATTTCAGTGCTTTATCTTTTCCTGTAACAAGCACTTCATATAGTCAATAGATGGTTCCTCAAGGTGCAACTTCTCAACCAAACTAGGACTGAGGACCATTTTCCCTAATTTGCAACAGACGAAGCAAATTAGTTGGTTTTTGGTGATTCTTGATAGAGAAACAACCTAGGGATTGAAAGGTATCTATTAAGGAAAAATAATGTGATACCCTAGTTATGAAGAGGTTTAAGAGATTGATAATCCATAAAAGCAAGTATTAAATATTAAATTTTGGCCAAACACAGATTAGGCATTACATGAGAGTTACACTTCTGTGTAAAGGAGAGTGCTGTGGCATTAAAATGTCTCCTTATCTGATGAATATGAAATCGAAGCCTAAATAGTTTAACAGCTGTATAAAAGGTTTCAAGCATTCTTTGACAAGAACTTTCTAAATATCACTATTGTGCAAACTCAAATTTACTTTTGCAACTCATTGTTTCATGGCAATTAGTGATCCTAGATTATCTAGAAATAAAATAACAAATATTTAATCTGGTTTAAAGAAAGACTGAGTGCAAAATAAAAAGGTAAGACAACAGGGCACAACGGAAAGTAAAGCAGAGAAGATGTCCTATATTACTTGTTCTTAGAAGACATATTTTACCAACAAAAGAGATGTTAAGCTACAAATGCTTCTCCAATATTAAGAAGATTGAACTATTATATGTTATGAAAAGTTGTAAACAATATAGAAAAAAGAGAAAGCTGACAGTACAACACTCGATATCACGAATCATATATCATGAAATAGAAGAGATACCATAGACTAAAAATGTGATCAGCACCAAAATAAATTTTAAAAAAAAAATGGTAGAGAGAAAGACAAAGTATTCAAGAAAACGGGAACGTATTCGCCTTCTCCAATTCATACCCTTGCTTGTTGAAAAGAAGATTCTTTCAAATACTTCTATTTTTTGCTCCAACAAAAAACAAGGTAAGGTAGAAGAGAGGTTGATGCAATTTACCCTACAATGTAAACTTTTTTTGCACAATTTATAATACCCCTCATATGCATTGCATGGAAAGAAAATTGGTTTGTTGCAATGAGAATAGCAGCATTACATAATAGCTTAAGGAAAAAGAAATTAAACACTCGTGAAATCATTTATTACATAAGAAGGTTCAATCGTTGCATATTTGACTGATCATAACATATAGAGGTTAGGACCATCTTCAAATTCTGCAATAGAAGTGCAAAATGAAACTTTTAGTTTGGCTTGCAAGCGAAAGAAAATAAATAGCAATAGTAAAGAAGCATGAGTATATAGACGCTGCCTCCTGAAAACCAAAGACTAAAAGAGACATTGTCAATAGTTCTAGGAAGTCTCTTTCTGACGATTTAATCTCTTCTGTGGAATTGGGTAAGTTTAAACTCGAAAACATTGTCAACAGAGGAATCTTCTTAGCACCTAAAAGTTATATGAGGATAGGGGATTTTTACACCCACCATTCCTAGACAGGGGATATCGGACAGTACTTTGCTACATAGGCTGAGACCAAATTTAGGTCATAGCTTCAAAAAAACAATCTAATGCTATATTTGAATCTTATAAAATGGGAACGTATTCACCTTATCCAGTCCATACCCTTGCTTGTTGAAAAGAAGATTCTATCAAATACTTCTAATTTTTCACTCCAACAAAACACAAGATAAGGTAGAAGAGAGGTTGATACAATTTACCCTACAGTGTAAAATTTTTAGGCACAATTTATAATAGCCCTCATATGCATTGCAGGGAAAGAAAACTGGTTTGTCACAATGAGAATAGCAGCATTACAACCTACTAAACAGCAATGACCAAACTATCCACCACATAAAGGGCAATATCAAACTATGGCATTATGTTATTCAGGTCTTCACTTCACTACAAATCGTTCCACTGATAAAAACCCAAAACTATTTCAAATATAATTGCTAAGCAACACGAAAATGAAAGAAAGCTTGAATGTCTATAAACCAAATAGAAACTAACCACTTTCATTTTGCAAATAAAAGAACCTATGCAAAGAGACTGGTACCAATTTTCTTCGCCACCATACCCGCCTATGGCCACCAGCCTCACATTCTCAACTGCAATTGCATTGTCCCTTAACAAGCCAGCAAGGAAAAAAGAAACAAAAGCACTTTATAAGAAGTTATAAAAGTTTTCTTCGAGGAAAATAATAAGAAAAAGATCCTACGAATACTAAAAAGAAGAAATTTTTACCTGCAACCTGATACTGAAGTCCAAAAGGCCCGGTTTTATTCGAGGTTTTACTTCAAATCTCATCATCAAAATCAATATCCATGGAATTCAAACTAAAAAATCAGAAATTTCAAGAAAATGTAAATCATTTTATACAATTTCTGGGAATCTATATGGAGGGCTAAGGCAAGTAAAGTATATAAGCCACCATGGCAAATATCTTCTTTCTCAAGCCGTTCTTCTTCGACAGACTTCTCTGCCTTTGGATTCTTTGCCTCGTTACTACCATCTGCATCAACATCAGCCTCCTCCCTGGCACGCTTTGGCCGACTCTACAAAGACACCAATTTTTGCCAAAAACAGCACAACATTAGGTGCCATTAGCTGTAATTGACCACCTAGTTCCGGCACGCCAAAAATTAGATGCTGGCTCCCTTGATGATGCTGAGGAGAAGAAGATTGAACGCTTGGCATTAAAAGTCGAGGACAATTTATTCAATTTTATGCAGTCATTTTCTGCATTCTTGGGCAATTTGTCTTTACAAACTCTACGGAATAGTAAACCCTAAGTTGTTTGAGGTTTATTCTAAAGATAAACAGCGGTTCTAAACAAGAAGACACAACGGTTGTGAAGTGAAGATGAACACGAAGATGAAGCCAGGGGTTTTGGAACATGGATGGAAAGTCCAAATGCATGACGAAGCCAGACCAAAAGGGAAGGAGAGTTGAAAAACCTTGCAAGATGAAGAGTGAGAGACGCAGGGCCGGGATAGCGATGGGGTAGGAATCTTGGGAAATCAAGGGACAATAAACTGTTATATTTAAAATTCAATAGGAAGGGCAAAAAGAAAATATTATACAAAATGACTAAACTAACCATGACGACCAAAAGAATCTGAACCATAAAAGGAGTCATAAAATGTTTTACATAAAATCTGATTTATTCATTAAAAAATTCTACAATTTAAACTATTAAGTTTTAAAATACTTGAAGAAGAAAAATAAATTAAAATTATTTAAATAATATGCTATGCCATTTCTATCCCCTCTTGACTCTTAGTATATACATTTAGATATACCACTATTGATACTTATTTTACTTATCATGTTTTTAAAATATATATTTATTGTGTGCTTGTATTTTTACTGATAACAATCTAAATTAATTTATAAATTTATGGAGGCTATAATTAGTAATTTCAAAATGACAAATTAAGGCTAATATCCTTTTTTATTTTTATTTTTATTTTTATTTTTGTGGTTTGGGGGGGGGGGGTTTATTAGGTGAATAGAGGAATTTCTATTTCTTAAAAAATTGCTAGAGATATTTTGAAGAAAAATAATTAGGATTAATACAAGCAAGCAAATTATAACACCAATTGAAGAAAAAAATAAAATTGACAAAATATGACATTGGAAAATTAGTTGACACTACTTTTTTTTTCAATTTTTTTTATTAATAAAGGAACCCGCAACCGCTACTCGAATGTACGTATAGAGTCCATGTTCTAGGAAAGGTTTAAATCTAAGACATTAGTGTGAAACCCAACACCAATCATCTCAACCAACTCAATGGACTTGGTTGACACTACTAATTACTTCCTCCATCCACAAATAATTGGTCTAATTTCTTTTTTGATTTGTCCAAAAATAACTGTCCACTTTCTAAATGTAGGTTGTATTTAATTATTTTTTTCCAATTTTACTTGTAGCACAATTTTCTATCAATTAATTAGTATTACAATTATTCATACTGAAATTATTTTAACCAACAATGAAATAACGTTATCCTATAAAAATAGTCAAAAGTGTAATTTAATGAGGTGATATGAGTGAAAAGAAGACTCTAAAACAAACAGTGGGAAAAGCGAGACAAATGACATAGGTGAGAAGAGCTAGACATATGTAATTATTAGAGTGATGTAATTAAATGAGTGGTGGGATTCAAATTAATAAGGTGAGAAAGATAATAAAAATACTCCAAAGAGTATAATATACATTTTAATCATTTTTACTATAAAATTCCACAATTCCTTAATATGCTTAGTTTTTACAATTAGACCAGTTATTTGTGGATAGAAAGAGTATAAAAGATTGGTGTTGGAAGCTTCAGCTAGCTGGAGTTTTACTAAGTTTGAGATATATTAAAAATACACAATCTGATGGTACACATATTTATTGGATGATTTAATTACACACTAACAGTATATCTTTTATTCGGTAGACAAATAATAATTAGGCTGGTGTTGTTATGAAATATAATACTACCTCCGTTTCATAATATAAGTCGTTTTAGACTTGAAATTTTTTTCACAATATAAGTCATTTTACAAAATTTTATAAAATTATTTTTTCAGCTCTACCGCTCCCTACAATCTCTCTCTTTCCATTAATTATGACCCAACTCTCTTCAATTATCAAAGTAGACAAAGACTTAATTATGAGTGTTTTTTGAAGTTTAGTTTTAAAAATATTTGGAATTTATGAACCCTTAATTCTTGTACATAGGTTTAAAATAACTTATATTGTGAAATGAAAATAGTAATAATTTTAATTATACATTTTATTCAGATTTTCGTGTTTTTTCCCCTTCCAAGAAACAATCGATGGCAGCTTTATCTATAGGTAAGGAAAAGTATATGACGCTTACAAATAGCTAGTGTCCCTTAAGCACTATGGTTGAGGAGAATGCTACACTTTTTATAACGTTCACATAATCATTCCACTTATATTTTTTTTTTTTTTGTGATAATAAATCAACTATTGATATGTTCAAGAATTCAATGTTACATGAACGTAACAAGTACATCAACATCTGTGAATTGGTGCATGATTAAGAAATTATAGTTTATTATTGTCCTATAAAAGATCAAGTTGCAAACATCTTGACCAATCCATTGAAGACGAAATTATTTTCTAAGCCAGAGAAGATGCTTAAAATGATCAAGTTTGAAGAGTTTGGTTTAAGAAAGGCGATGTTAGCATTATTAAACCAAACTAGTTTGATGTCCATACGTTGCATGGGATATTTTGTGTTAAGTTGTTCTTTAAGTGAGAGAAATATTAATTTGGAACTATATATGTAGCAAGCTTTTTAGTGTTCATTTGAATTCACAAACAATCATTAAAAACCATGAAAGCCTTCCAAACCCATCATAGACAAATCAGTCTTAAACGCAAAAATTGAGGGAAATCCAATCCCTCTTAACCATCCCTCCAGACAAATAAAACCAATTTAAAAAATAATTGAATCAAACGAAAAAATAAAGATAAAAAACATAAATTAGAAAAAAAATTTCACAAAAATAAATAGAGAAACATTTATGAAAAAACCTGGCCATTAACTTTGAGATTGATATGAGCTGAATAAGATAAAATAAATAGATAGCATTGACTTTTTTGTTCTGGCCTTTGACTTTGCTTCAAGATAAGACTAACTTTTCAATGAGCTTTTTTTAAATAAAATAAAATAAAATTTAAATTTAAAAATAGTCACATAAAATATTTTCAATTCTGGAACTAACAAATACATTTAAATCTTTAAAATAAAAATCAAAACTTCACCAAATCTAAAAAAGAAAAAATGAACATAACCCCTCCCCAAAAAAAGTGGGTGTATAGTATACATTATATATACTTTAAGTTAGAATAAAATAAAAAATAAATAAGTTCTAAAATAATTGTAATCCCTAAGATCTCAGCTATTGAAATACATTCATAGTTCTCAAAACCCAATCTTGTAAATATTGAGAATCATTACTCTAGAAAATATTTAATAAATATATATATGATGAGTGTCTATTATATAAATATTTTATCCATCATTTTTGCTTAAATTGTAGAGAAATACATTCTAAATTACTTCTTAGTCCCCCATTTTTTCCTTGCTTTATATAGAATGAAAACGTTGAGATTAGTTCAAGATTCAAGGAGAAAAAGATAGAAAAAGAGAAATTCTGAGTGTACAAGATGTCATGGGTGCTGGGGTCAATGCCATTGTGCAGCTGATAAACTTCAAAAATTAACATTCTAGGAGTCGATAGTGTCGTGCACCTTGATAGGGGTTAAAATTACCGTTGTTTTTCTAGTTATTTGAGGTTAATTTGAGATACTTTTAATATAATAATTAGTCATATTCCTTCCTGTTTGATATTTCACTTATAAAAAATACTTTTTTTTTGTAATTTTATACAAAAATATGTAAAATTTAGAGCTAATTGTGTAATTTTTCAGTACAGACCCAGCACTAGGCCAAGAAGATGGACATATACAATTTAGACCATTATCCTAGAAATCATGACAATGAACCAACTAGCAATTCCCTCAATTAATTATCATATTTGGTGTTTGACTACTTGATTTAATTGGTTATTGATGCGAGTTCTTCTAATTAACTTAGACAAAACGATGTTAGGAGTTTCATTGCATTGTTTTGGTATTTGTGAAATCTTAATGGATTTGAACGATGAAGTTAGGATTTTAGAACTAAGTGATCAAATGTTAAGTTAATTTCGCCTTGACATAGGGTCATTAGCTAATTTTATGATTTTAAGGAATTGAAATTTATGTATATTTTGGTTAGGATAGTTTGATTGACAACTCTGCTAATTGAATCAAAATATATAATGGTGAGCTTAATACGTGTTTTGGTTATGTTAGCTTGATTGACAAATCTGTTAATATGAATCAAAATATAGGATTCCATGGATTGACAAACGAAGTGGAATTTACCTAAGTAAATTCATGACTTGACAAACGATTGAATTTTACTTTACATTCCTTCATGATGCCAATGTGATAATTAGTTGAGAGAATTGCTATTTGGTTCATTATCATATTTTCTAGAATAAGTGTCTAGATTGCATAAACCTATATCCTTGAATTGTATATATTTCTTTATTTTTCTTTTTATTATTTTCTCACTTTATTTGATTGGCTAAATAATGAATAAAAAGTTATTAGTGTGTATTTGTTCTTTTGAGGATCGATACTTGTTAATTCCCTATACTATGCTTGCGATAAGTATACTTGCTCGTATGTGTATTTTGGGATTAATGTTTTAATTAAAACTTGACTAAGAAATGAATTTAAAATTAATGATTTTTATACATCCAAAATTTACGTATCACACTTTTAGGATTTCAGAAATATCAGAGATTTAGTGTAACACCCTACTACCTAAGCCCAACAGGGCCAGGGATGTCGCCCCATCCATAGAATAAGGGGTCTTCATAACTAGGTCACATAAAATAAAAGAAATGAAATACTTTAAAATTAAGTTTATTACATTTCAAAAATACATGAACAAATCCAAAATAAATTGTTTGCAACAATCTCTCAAAATATCACATAAGGGAAATAATAAAAAGTCTTCAGAATCACAAGCATCAATCTAGCTAATGACCTCCATAGCAAGACCATCCTGAAAACATGGCATAAAAGGTGGTGAGATAAAAATCTCAGTAAGCCCGTGTGTACTTTGAGTGTTTCAGGAAAAACAATTCATGTATATAAGTTATAAAAATTGTATAAGAGAAAGTGTTGGCAAGCATTAAATAATGTTAAAAATAAAGAGTGGTCTTTTACTTTTCAAACCATACATATGCAAAATAAATACAACCACCCAAAGAGGTAGCCATGCGTTACCACACGTTGGGCCCCATAACTACATGGTCAATATGCCACACATTAAGCATACTGCCTGTCAAACTGCCACACGTTGAGCATGCTGACAAAAGGTAGGTGTACGGCCTACCGAATGAGATACTCCTCCATCTCTACACCCACACTTACCGGTTGTCCATTTTGAAAACACACAGTCCACATAAATGAAACTTGCTAGCTCAGACCAGCATGATCTACCGGACTGGCATTCTATCCAGGAAGGACTCACCCCTCAGAGGCGGCCACCTACTAAGAGACTTACCTTAACCCTTCAAAGACTAGTCCTAGTAGTCTACCCTTATTGAGTACTCAACGTTTATTGTCCCACTTGGAAGAAAATTGATCATACATTGATTTACTTGGAAGTAGCAATTAAGGGTTTCTAAAATTCTTGTCAAAGTTGGGTTTTAGAAAGAGTTTAGCATTTTGTGTAAAATTGCTTGTTTAATTTTCAAATGATTTGCTTGACCAAAATAAAAAGGAAAAACAGTCCTTAATTGCCTTTACAAAATGAATGTCCATACACATCGCATTTGGCTTGCCATAGTAATTTTTTGTCTTCACATAATTCCATGCAGGAGCTTACCTGATCCTTTACTTGCTCGAACTCAAAAATCCTCCAAGGTTGACCTAACCCCGCTTGGGGTAAACACAAGGCATAAGGTTATACTCAGGCTAAAACTCGCTTACATAAATAATCCCTAGTTCAACTAGTTACAATCATGACCTTAATGTCCTAAACTTTAAGGTTAGATGATAAAGAATTTTGTAAAATAAGTCTAACTTGATAAGTTAAAATAATTAGGGTTCTAAAATAATTACTAATAAGCTATAGGTCCAAATAATAAATCTTGAGTATTATTATTATTAATAAATAAACTAGTGTTTGAATATTGAATAATATTAAGTCCTAAATAATATTAATAAATGATAATTTTTAAATAATATTATAAATAAATAATAAATTACAATTAATTTTTAATTAATATTTAATAGATAGTAAATAATTTGTAATAAATAAAATTAATAATAAATGAATTATATTAAATTTTTTATTAATAGATGACAAATAAAATTTAATATAAATAATATGTATAAATATAGGTAAAAGTTTTAACTATGGTCTACAAGGTCATTAATATTTTATTTTTTTATTAATGATTATATAAAAGACCTTATTTATTACCATACATATATACATACATACATACATACATACATACATACATACATACATACATACATACATACATACATACATACATACATACATACATACATACATACATACATACATACATACATACATACATACATACATACATACATACATACATACATACATACATACATACATACATACATACATATTATTTTTAATAAAAATTATTATTTATTTGACTAGTAAAATATCAATATTTCATTTAATATTCCAATTCCAAAACTTCCTAGGAATTTTGAAATCTTTAGAGAAAAATTATAGTAATAATTTTAATTAAGGTAATAAAATTTGTTACTAAAAATAACTTAGGATTAATAAAAAAATAATCATGATTTTCCTATTGCTAAACAAGATTCATGAACACATTCTCCAATATCAAACAATAAACTAATCCATTCATAAACATATGCTAAAATCCACACATACTATCATATGGTCAAATCTTTACTAGACATAATCATAATCATGGTTTCAATGGAAATAAGAACATAAAATTCCTATTCACCAAAAGTGTCATAACATCTAACATGCTTAAAACATCCATAATTTTCTTAAGACATGATGAACATATATTGATTCTCAAGAAAATCCATATAGCTTAATCATGAACAATCATTCTCATGTCCTAATCTCAACCCTTTCATTCACATGCATACACTCAATCCCCCATTCATATTCTATTCTTTCTATCAACATTTAAGAGATATGAATTTAGAATTTAAAAGAAAGATTAAGAGAAATACTTAATTTATGATTACTTTGATAAAGATTTAAGAAGATCCACGCGATTGAGAGTCTTGAATTGTCCAAGAGAGGAGAAAAACAGCCATGGTTGTTAATCAACCATTTCGGAGAGAGAGAGAGAGAGAGAGAGAGAGAGAGAGAGAGAGAGAGAGAGAGAGCATTAGCATGATACATTGCAGGTTGAATGGAAAAAGATGAACAAAGGAGTTGTTCTTGATTACCTTAATGATGTTCTTGATACCTTAAAAAAGAAACTGGTTTTGATCCGAATGCAAATTCTTATTTTCGAGATTTGGTGTTATAAATGCCAGAAATGAACACTAGGGAGTATGTAGAGGTAACATGAGTATTTGAGAGGGATTGGAAGTGTTTAGAGTGGGTTTTAGGTTGAAGAAATGTAGTGTGTGTTCTTGGTGAAAATTGAGAGAGTTAGAGTAAAATACTGCACAAAATCTGGGAGACTGCTGGCCAAATGGTTTAGGGAGTCTAGGAGTTTCGGTTTTCAGCTTAGAGAGGAAGAGGATAATCTGATTTGTTTGAATTTCAAATGGAGGGAATTGAGGAGTGGTTTGAGGTATAGGATATGTTGATGGTGGTTGATTGATGGAGGTTTCTTGGAGCTTCAATGGAGCCGGTTGGACTGCTTTGTTTTGCTGAAATGAATGAAGATTGATATGGCTTTAAGACTGGCCGAAATTTAGAGCATAATGGCAGAGGAATTTCTGGTTGTGTAGCTTAATACAAGGGTGTTTTCATGGAGCCAAATGCTGAAAATTTTTGAAATTCAAATGTAGTTTAAATGGAGTGATCTTAGGAGATATTTGAGGTATGGTTATGGAGTCCAAGTGTTGAAGGTAAATGGAGAGGTTAATGGTGTTCAGTTCATGGCTGATCAAGGTTCATTTTACAGAGGTTTAAGGGTGGTTTCTTCAGTCTAGGCCTAAGGGAACAAAGCTGGAAATTTTCTGGTTCATGATGTTCAAGGCTTTAAATGTTTGCTGCATTTTTCTGTGCAGAATTTCTGCACTTCTTCAGCCTGATTTTGCAGAGGATTTGGAGAGGCGTTTGAGGGTCTTTAAGGCTGGTTTCCAACCTTCTTTCTGGAGAAAAAGCAGAGGAGTTTTGCTGGATTGAAGGTAGAAGAAAACAGCTTCGTTTCCAGGTTGAATGCCAACGAAACTGCCCAGAATTTTTTTTTTTTTTCTGGTTTGTGCAATTTTTGTGCAGTCCAAATTTGCACAGAAATTTTGGGCTTCAAGCTGAATAAATTGGTCATTTTTCTGGCAGTAAATGAGCAAGAAACTTGGCTGAGTTTTTCGGAAGTTAGGCTACTCAAAAATCTGGAAAATTTCTAGGTTTCCTTTATCAAGAACATTAACACTATGAAAATGAGTTTGAAGGTTCAACCATGGTGATTAATTTTCCTTGGGAACCCTTCCTAACTCCTCTTCTATTTTTGGTCAATCTTCCATCTTCCAAGATCAAATTTCAAAATTCAAAGCCAAGAAATCTTCACTGAATTTTCTGGAATTAAAAAGTGAATTTTGATAAATTTCGAACAAATTTAATTTGTAAAGATGTTAGAACAAACTAGAGGTAAAAAAAAAAAGGGGGACAAGTATTCCTCTAGAATTCTTTTTAGGACATGATGATAGGATTAAGACATTCTCTTCATGTCTCCCCTAGAACAATCATTCTTATCTTTAAGGAATGTAAGAAAATAAAAATTCAAACTTAACTAAGATAATCATGAATAAAACTTAAGTGATGGGATTTGAACTCGTGACATTAGAAATTAATTCCAAAGCTCTAACCACTAAACCACAACAACTCTTGTTCTTATTTTCTCACCCAAATATTCTTCCTATTTAATCCTCAAGCTACCTTCCTATTTCGTCCTCAAAATTACAATTTTACCTTTCCGACTCAATAAGCATAACTAAGCCTTTTAACCTATAACTCATAATTCTAAAGCACATAAAATTATTCATATATATATATATATATATATATATATATATTCATGCAAAATAATATGATATGCATCCCGACCCTCTTACTTTAGGGTTGGCTTTAGGTGGGGTTTCACATTTAGCAAGCTAACGGTGCTATGCAGATCATTAACCAGGCTGTCGTGCCTGATTTCAAGAGATCAAGTCGAATGACAACGTTTTGAAGCAAATCTAACATACGGAAGCATGCAAGGTGCCATGAAGGTCATATTCCACGATGTCGTGCAACATCACAAATTACCTTCCATTCTGCATAATTTTAGGGATTCGCAAAGGAACCTATAAATATTGTATTTCTGGGTCATTCTTGAAGAGCCGGCCACGAAAAACACCAGAGAAACACCTTGGAACACAAGGAAGGAAAGAGAAGAGAAGATCAATGAGAGATTTGATGAGGAAGGAGCAACTCCAAAAAAAGATTGCAAAGCAAAAGAAAAAACTTGTCCATGAGTTTTACCTTTTTGCTTTATGATTTGATTTTGTGGTTGTTGGATTTATTTGATTTGAGTTGTAATTAAAGTGTTGTACTCTAATTTACTCTTGTATTGGATGTTTATTTGATTAATTGATATCTATTTTGAGCAATTTATAACTTGAGTTTGATTGATTAAATTAGTTAAGGGAATAATTCTCTTATATTGAGTTTGAGAAAGGATTCATAAGATGGGTTCCCTTTTATATTAATTAAATAGATTTTTTTCCTCGATAAATTTGAGAAAGGATTTGGGAGATTTAGAACTTGGTAATAGATGAGATTTGTGGTCACCTAGAGATAGGGATTCTAGGGCTTTTTAGCTTGTTATTTGACTTTCTTGATTTTATGCATCATTGAATTTGATTTGTATGATAAAGATACCTACGAGTTGGATCCTAAGGTAGAAGATTCATTATTTGAGAAAGAGCGAATTTTACTTTGTTTTGGAAAGCTTGTCAATGCTTAGATTTGATATCAATTGATTGAGTGATATTTATTATTTAAGTATTCTTGGGGGAATTCTTATTTAATTATATGGTCAATCTTCTTTCTTTACTTGAATCTTTCCTTGTTATCTTTTAATCTTTACCTTAAGAATTGGATTGATGTATTTGTGTGGTACTCACTTGTTCTTAATAGTAGTAATTAGACATTTTACTTCTTAGTTTGGTTGTTTGAACAATAGAATTCAAGAGGAAGTAGGAGTAATTGATTCTATTCTTGAGGGTCTTCGATACTTACCAACTACACTCTGTACTACATGATGGGTATACTTGCCCATTTTATATGAGTATGTGATTTAAATTGGTATTTTATTTTAAAACTTAGTTGAGTATTAGATCTATTTTCTAAGCCATAGCACTAGTACATACTGCACAAACAATATACATAGTCAAACTTAGGAATAATGTTCCTTTCAATATAGGAAGGGCCATATATGGGAGAAAAACCATTGAACATGAAGCTCAACATTTCATGTAAACATGGAAAAGTATAGACAAGGTGATGATTGAAACCACGAATTTAGTATCCTCCTTAAACGTCTTCCATTTCAAACCATCTCTCGACTTTCAATTATATTCTTGTCAAATTAAACAAAGGCAACAATGGCAATTTTACTATCACTTAAGAAAAGAAACAAAAAATGACATTTAAAAATATTCATGTTAAAGTAAAACTTAATAATATTGGTAGCAAAATTTAATTCTAAGCGTATAAATCAATAGAGCTCGTTTCGATGCTTGCTTCTCTTTCATTAGTACTCTGTAGCTCTTCAATGCCACTTTGCAACTCATAAAAAAACTTATCCTACAGAATAATAACAAAAATAATTGAGAGAAAAATAAAGGTTGGCAGAACCCAATAAATGAACTAATATGCAATCTAGAATTAGTTTTCTAGGAGATTGATAGGGTTAAAACTTTTGATTAAAATTTCCTTGAACTCTAACATTTTTTTTAGAGCCAGCAGTGTTAATATACACACACCAAAGAGTGTTCAAGTAAAGCAACTAAAATGATCAAGGCTAACTCCAAGGAGAAATTAAAACATTAAAGAAGATCCAAAAGATACAATACTCTCCCAAGATAAAATCCAATATTGATATCAAGAACATTATTCTACTTGCTACTTTTCATAAAGGTTCAAAAGCTACAAAGCATATAACACCATATATAATAAAAGAGAGTATACTATAAAGAATTCTAAAAAACCCGATTATCATATTATGCCTTTTCATTCCCCTAAGTATACTGTAAAAAAAAAACTTTTGCTTTATGCCATTATCCAATTGAGTAGTCCATTAGCTTTCACGTTAAGGTTCCTATATCAAACAATTGATAAACCTCTTTATGTTGTTCTCATAATGTTTTGACACTTAATTTCCAATCATATAATAATCAGCTTAGAAACAAAAATGAAGCAAAAAAATGACATCCCTCCATAATTACCATAGAATTTTGCACTTCAAGCCTAGCATTCACGATTAGCTTAGTTATTCTTGATATCTCATCCTACAAAAGTCACTATATATTATTCAACAATCATTTATCCCTATCTTATAACGAATACTACTATATATTATTCAGTATAAAACTTTGTAGTAATAATTTAATAATATCAACTACATTAGCTCCTATTTGACAAGCATTTTAGCAGTTGAATCTAAGTTAGTACTATTCATAAACTTAGAAAAAGCAATGGTGATCCCTTTAGCTGCTGTGTTAGGCACTCCCTGTGCTTCCAATCTCTTAACCTATCACAATCATAAATTTCACATAAAAAGGTAAAATTTATTGCATATATAATTTTCCTTGCCTAGAAAGAAGATTAGAAAAGCAAAAAATGGAGGGGATATTTACCATTTTTATTTTATCAACAAAAAAAAATCTTTTTATAAGTATGGCAATCTGAGAGATCTCCTTTGCGTCGAATAGCCAGTTCGTAGATGGACTCGACGACGATGAAGCATAAATTGTGAGTCCATATGCAAAATCAACTGATTTTAGCCTATTTGAAAAAGATTGAGCATGTCCCAGTGCAAGAAGGGAAGGGGCGTGTGTGTCTAGGGGGGTTGTTGTTGTTGTTGTTGTTGTGTGTATATATATAGCGAGACAATTTCAAAGATTCAAAGGATTCTAGATTCGAGAGAAATTATGAGTGGTTCTAGATGAAATGTATGAAGATTTGTCTTTTGAAAGCTATGAAGCTTAACGGGTAAGAGAAATATTTAATAGCAAAACAAATTTGAAGAGTCAAGAGATTCTAATGATAAATGCTGGATAATAAAATTTGGCCTTTATTGAATTCATCTGATCTCAATCAATTCAAATAACCTTCATTTGAATTTATCTTCACATAAAAATAAAAAATAAAAAAAAACTTCATTGCGTCCAAAGCTGCCAAGTGTCAATACAAGATGCTGCCATGTGTTATAATAGGGGTATTACGTAGCTCCTTATATTTATATATTAGAAAATTTGTTAGTTTTAGTATTTAGTGGTAGTTTTAATTATTTTGAATTATGTTTAGTAGTTTCTTGATATTATCACAACTTTCTAATATTATTTATATTTTACTGTAATGTATTTACATTAGGAAGTTAGTATTGTCTTATATGTTAGGATTAGAAAATAGCACTTTATTACTGCCTACATTAATTAGGAGTCAAAAACTAACCACCAAGAGCATTAATACCCTAACTCATTGTTTTAATTCCTTAATTCAAATATTTTTGGATACCTCTCGAATTTTGGTTTATTACTTTTCTAGTTTGAAATTCTTCAACAATGAATAAATTTTATTTCAGTAAAGTTCAATGAATTTCTCAAATTTATGTACACAAATTAACTTGTGAAACTTTTAGCTTTAAAATATAAAGAAGCCAAAGCTAATTATTGGTCTAGCAATTTCGAATTCATCCAAGTTCCAATGACTGTTAATAATAAATCTTGTATTTATACTTAATTCAAACCTATAAATGTAGCACTTTGAATTTTAAACCACAGTAAAGTTCGATCTCTCAATTTTGGACTATTGAGAAGGACATTCGTCTTGTTCTGAAAGATGACCAAATTTGCAGCTTTCGCAACATTAGTTTCACTTATGCTTGGGATACTTAGCATCCATTTAAGGCCGTTTAATAGAAAGATAGCCTACTCTTAGTGTATTATAGATTTTGATGTGATGATAGAGTAGCTGTTTGAGTCAGAAACAATTTGTTCTAGTGATAAGAGGATTATTACTCGAGATGTAGATCTCTAGTTCAACACGAGACTCTATTCCATCCTTTCCATTATCCTATTCCCCCTTCTAATTTATTTAAAAAATAACTGAAAAGAAGTAGCTTTTTTATATGATTCCTTACAGATAAAGTATATGAATCTTGAGTAACTTTTGTATGATTTAATTATAATTACTACAAAAAAAACTCACAAAGTTGTTGCAGAAGGAAATTAGAGACATTTTTATGACAGCCCATCCCGTTGTAAACAAGTTCGTCATTATCTGCAGTTGTCAGATAATCCATCACAATGAGTGACACATTTGCTATGGAAAATCTGCCTAGTCAAACAAAGAAGGTGAGAAAATTAGCTACGGAGTAGCGACGTAGCTGTGCTAAAGGCTCACAAATTGCAACAACTTAGCAATGATGTTTTTCCTAATTAATTTAAGATGTAATTTTTCCATCACTAATTCGTCGTAAATATCAATGACTTTGCAACGGGTTTTCTTTTTAATTTTCAATAAAATTTAAGTCGTCGCTAAATGGTCGCTATTTGCTACACTTTAGTGATGGCTTCTTTCCCAAGCCTTCTTATAAGTAGTCACGGTGTTGTGATGGCAAATTGCGACACTTTAATGGAGGCATTTAATTGAAGATGTGACTACCCTATCGCTAATCTGTCTCAAAATAGAGATGGTGTTACTGTAGTTTTTTTACCATCACTAATTGAGACAGATGTGCAACATTTTAGTGATTGCACTGTTTCAAATCCCTCGTAAGTAGTGATGGTTTTGTGACTCGTCGTTGCTAAGTGCTCGTGTTAACTTATTTAACACGTAGAGATTCCATCGCTAATACATCGTAAATAGCAATGAATTTGCGATGGTCTTAGTTTTTAAATTTTAAAAAATAGCTGCAGCTATCGCTAAATTGTCACTATTTGCAACATGTTGTGACTACTTCTTCTATAGCCATCGTAAACCCGTCCTAAGTAGTGACGGTTTTTGTGACAGGCTTTTTAATTTTTAATTTTTTATTAATCATTTAAATATCAAACCTGTAATATTGTTTAACGTGTAAAACTCCAGAAAAGCAAATTAAATTCTAATATAATTTTGAAACCAATTATAGTTCATAACAAATATGACTAGAAAAATATTATTGTATACATACATTGGTAAAGTATCGTATCAAATAAATAATACGAAACATATAGTCATACAGACAAAGGAGTAGCAGCACCAACTGAAGGAGGAGGAGAAGGACAATAAAACTTGGTACTAGCACCTGGATGATGATCAGGCAGGGAAACAAATGGATTGTCATCGTCATCGTCATCATTAGTAGAAAACTCAACTGAAGGTAACTATGGAATAGCCATCCCCATCTTCTCAGACACAACTATTATCGAAGAAGCGAAGCCTGCATCTCTCACCTCAACACTCTACTTAATCCCCTCAACCTACCTCTTAATCCTCTCCTTGCACCTCTTATATCTATCATCTCGATTCCTCCATCAGTCCTCAAACTCCTAAATCCTCTGCTAAATCCCAGTCTCAACTATCTGATTAATGTCAGTAGGTGTAGAAGTAGAGGATCCTGGTAACTGAGATTGATGCAACTACTATGAAGCAGAAGTAGAGGGATCTGTTGGAAAAACACCTCCCACTTGCAAAGGTGCATCGAGATCGTATGGGGTACTAGGAGGTACGGTGCCAATCTCAATAATGGTGTATGATAAAGGGGGGAATGCTAATCACTACCATAGCTTCCGGAAGACTATTTGCACTTAGACATTATTATGCTGAAATTAAAGTATTAAAAATTTGAAATTTCCACAAACACACATAAACAAAAGACATTGGTATAGACACATTAAATGCATTTTCCATGTCTTGATCATTTCTTTTATGCTATACTAATTACCATAATTATGGAGAAGAAAGGCGCAGAAAATGGAAAAATCTATCAAGAATTATCCAGGCTATAATTTGCAAAATCAATCAAGATATGATTAAGTATATATATCGTTCAAGAATTAGTAAAACATGAAAGTTTGACATAAACAAATCATCAAACATATAAGTAACAACCACAAATAATGTATCAAGTTGATCAGTAATGCATAAGAAAACTACTTTATTTGCTTGAGTCATCCTCTGATATATAATCTTCTTCATCCACATCCATGGCACAATCTGAATTCCATTCACCTTTATTTTCATCTTCAACTTCGTTTGTATCTCTAATTAAAGCTTCTTCTTGGACATCTAACAAATCACTAATGCCCATTTCATGAACTAATAGATTGAGATCAACTACCAAGAAGACATTCATTTCATTATTAATATCTACCTCTTCTTGGTAAGCTCTATCAACTACAGATGCATCAATCACATGTCAAGCTTTTATTCTACACACAACCAGTCAGTCAGGTCTTAGTCTTTTGCATCTTAAATATGATGTATAGTACACTTGAGATGCCCATTAAGCTAATACAAACAGATCATATTTTGGATAGCTCCTCTTGTGATTAATATGTATAATCTTATATTAATTATATATTCTCACCATATGATTTGGTGATTAATCAAACCAATCATACTTAAAAAGTACACCTTTTATGATAGATGACCAAGAAACTTAGCCTTAACAATCATTTTAAAGACTCCGTAATAATCACCCTCTCATAAGTCCTTTTTCTCCACCTTTAACATAAACTCCAAAGTTCACGATTTCTTTCCATCATCATGTTATTGGGTGTGAAATCGATAGCCATTGCTAATATACCCATGATATGATTTAACTTGCCTCGAGGGTCTCCAAGTAAGGTTTTTCAAACACATGTTTGATATATGGTTTTGTGGATCATGCACCTATAAAGCATAGCAAAAGTTGTTAGAGTTGTACTCTAGAGTCAATCATTCGTATAATATATTTTGCATATTTATTAACAAAATACATTCTTTATCTTTTAGTTTAATTAATCATTTTGTGAATATATGTATAAAACTGATAGATAAAGTCCCTAGCACAATGTATAGTGTTAAGGAAATCATGATAAAGACCGTGATGTGATATTTCTACTGCACTATGTAGTACTTGTGCTTAAACCATCCCTAATCATAGTATTAATGGGATATGACATTATTAATATGCTAAGAATAGCACGTGTTATACTTCTTAATTTAATCAAGCGGTGGTTTTCACATCTGTGAATATTGTGATACTTAAAGTTACACATGGAAGCTTGTTACTTGAATAAGTACATTGGATAATCTAATTATGAGATAACTACATGAGTAACTATTTAGTACCAATGACAGAATCTCATTATAGCAAGTATTCTTAGATTTGAGATCTCCAAGATACTTTGTTTACTAAGCATTGTACTTTGATTCTAATCTCTGCAATCCCTATAAGACCACTTATGGGATGGATATTGAATAAAACGTAAAGTAAATGAAAATAGTTGAGAGGGTAAATAAATGATTCATTACTCCTAATAGTAAAGGCGTATATCGCATGGCTACTTGTATAGAATCATTACTCAAGAAGTTTTTGGCCAAGGTAACTATGTATTGGAAATAGTTCCAATTGATACAATGTTGAGTAATAGATTCTGGAACAAGTACTAATAAATTTCAGCTAGAATTAATTATATTCTAGTGGGAGTTGGCATTAACTCCATACTATAAAACTGAATGAGATATAATATGATGAAAGGAGTTTATTGCACTGATGTTTTGCTTTTGAAAGATTTATGTCGAACCACTTGACTTTTTGGACTTTTAGGTGGTCATGATACAATGCTAGATGCTGCTCATGATCTATTAAGTATAGATTTATTAATTAGAAAATTAATAAATTAATCCTAATTAAAATTAATAAGTTAATTCTAATTATAAAAAGATTATTAATTCTATAAGTGATGGAATTAATGCATATTATCTACCAATTGACTAGAAAACCTAATAAGTCACATATAATAGAGGAATTAGTGCTCAAAATATTATTTGATAATATTATGAGGTTTATTTGTGAGAAGAAATAATTACTATGGGCTAATTATAAAGTGTTAAAATTTGTTGGAGTTGAATTGTAATTATTTAAAAGTCTTGCAATTGAATTATAAACTGTTATAATTCATGAGCCAAATTGTAATTTACAAGACTCTATAGGTTAAGTTGCTATTTTGAACTCCAAGGCTCATATTAATTAGGGAAAAGGTTTTTTTCGGTTGTTTTGAGGCCTGAACACAAAATATATATAGATATGTTTTGTGTATGCCACTGTGTGAAGGAAAAGTTCAAAAACCTCTTTCTTTTTATTTTCTCTCGGGAAAAACATAATCCCTAACGCCGCCAAATAATATACCCACTAGCATCTGTTCTTGGCACCGGTAGAGTACGGTTCTTCATGTGGATATTGTTAGAGAAATTCTTACACTTGCAATTTTGGTGGTTCTGTTGGTGTTATACCCTAAAGGCAATCACTTGTATATTGTATATAACACATTTATTAGTAAAAGGCATTCTTTAACTTTCAATTTAATTAATAATTCTGTGTATATGTGTATAAAACTGTTAGATAAAATCCTAAGTATATAGTATAGTGTTAAGAAAATTATGATAGAGATCATAAGATTCTTACTATACTATGTAATACTTGTGCTTAAATTATCCCTAATCATAGTATTAGTGAGATAGGACATCATTAACGCGTAAAAATTAGCGCGCGTTATACTTCTTGATTTAATCAAGCGATGGTTCTCACATCCATGAGTTTTGTGATACTCAAAGTTAACACGTGGATGCTTGTTAAGTGAACACGTTCATTAGATCACCTAATTATGAGATAATCACATAGATAACTATTTAGTGCTAGTGATAGAATCTCATTATAGTAAGTGTACAAGTATTCTTAGACTTTAAATCTCCAAGGTACATTGTTCATTGAGTGTCGTACTTTGATTCTAATTTATGGAATTCCTACAAGACCAATTATGTGATGTATATTGGGTACATCATAAAGTAAATGAAAGTAGTTAAAATGGTCAATAAATGATTCATCACTTCTAATAGTAGGGGTGTATATCTCATGGTCACTTGAATGGAATCATTACTTAAGAAGTCCTTAGCCAAAGTGACTATGTGTTGGAAATAGATCCAATTCATACACATATTGAGTAATGGATTTTGCAACAGGTACTAATAATTTGGGCTAGAATTAATTATATTCTAGTATGAGTTGGCACTAATTCTCTACTCTAAAACTGAATGAGATATAGTATAATGAAAGGGGCTTATTGTACTGATGTTTTGATATTGAAAGGTTCATATCAAACCACTTGACTTTCTGGACTTTTGGGTGGTCATGATGTATTGTTAGATGTCACTCTTGATCTACCAAATATGGATTTATTAATTAAAGAATTAATAAATTAATATTAATTAGAATTAATAAGTTAATTCTAATTATTAAAGATTATTAATTCTATAACAATTAGAATTAATTCATATTTTGCTATCAATAGGCCGAAAAACCTAGTAGGTCACACATAATAGAGGAATTGGTACTCAAAATATTATATGATAATATATAGGGTTAATATGTGAGAAGAAATAATAATTATGGACTAATTATAAAATGTGATCATTTGTTGGGTGAAATTGTAATTATTTAAAAGGTTTGTGGTTGAATTATGAATTTGTTATACTTCAAGGGGCCTCATTATAATTATGAAAACCTAATCCTATAATAATTGATAAAGGATTTCATTATTGTTTCCAAAAAGGTGTTTTTGGAAATAGAAGTCACAAAAGTGTGTTTTTGGGTGTTAGAAAAGGCGATGGAATATTTTCCTTAAAAGATTAAGAGAGAATTTGTTCTCTATGGATTTTTGCTTTCTGAAAATTCCACTGCACCAAAGGAAAAACCACAAGCAGTCTTCTTATTTTCTTCTCCAACTTAAAAAAAAAAAAAACCCCTAGCCGCCATATTATTTTTCTAGCAAAAAATTTTGACGGTTCTTGAATACATCCTTGTGTGGATTAATATTAGATAAATTCCTATTCTTGGAATTTGGTGATTCATGATTGAACAAAATTTACGAAAGGGCTCCACATGTGAAGAAAATTTTTGAAAGTTGCGTTTTAAGGTAATAGAATTTTTCTCTCCTTCCTAATCCTTTTAGTTACATACGAGTGATCATTTGGGTATATTTCATTTTATTGTTTCACTCCATCTAAATTGGTTTGCATGATCAAAATCCAACAGTGGTATCAAAGCCATCTCATATGTGTTTTTACAGGTTTATTATTATTTTTAAATTGTTTCAAATTAAATTTGGTGTTATGAAATTGTTTTATAAATATTTTAAATTTTAAAATTGTTTAAAAATTACATTAGGGTACGTGAAAATTGTTTCAAGAATACTTTTATTTTTGGAAAAATCCATTTTAGTAGGTGGTGGTGGTGGTTATTATTATTATTATTATTATTATTATTATTATTATTATTATTATTATTATTCTTCTTCTTCTTCTTCTTCTTCTTCTTCTTCTTCTTCTTCTTCTTCTTCTTGAAATTATTTCAGTAGAAGGATTTACGAAATCCTTGGAAAATGTTTATAATAATAATAATAATAATAATAATAATAATAATAATAATAATAATAATAATAATAATAATAATAATAATAATAATAATAATAATAATAATAATAATAATAATAATAATAATAATAATAATAATAATAATAATAATAATAATAGGAATTAGTAAATTGTTCCAACAAAGGAAATTGTTTCCTTATTGTTTTTTTCCCCGTAAAGCTATAAAGGAAAAGAAATTGTTTCCTTATGCTTTTTTTTTTCTTTTTGGGATTTCCCGTAAGCTATGTACTTGACATCTTTTAGCAATTGCAATTGTTGCAATTGAATTGCAATTGCAAGGGTTACGGAAAGGGGAAAAAATTAGCGAAAAAAAAGGGGAACAACGTAAAAAAAGGCAGTCAAAAACAGTTGCCACCATGGGTCGCCTGGGAGTTCCCTAGGCAGCTTAGGGGGACTTCCCTGGGCAGCTTAGGTGTTTTCCCTGGGCCACCTCCCACTTTAAAAAAAAATTGATTTTTTAACCCACTAGTTTTTCATAATTCTAAAGGGACCCAAAAGTTTTTCCAAAAATTTAACTTTTGGATTCACAAAGTTTCCAACTATATTATTTTTTCAAAATAATGATTTTGTAATTTTATTTTTTCCAAAATAATTATTTTAAATTTTTTATTTCATGTATTTATTTTGCTTAATTTATTTTAAACATATTTTGGCATGTTGGTTTGGTTATGGATTTAGGCTAATTAATTTTGATTAATTAATATTGTGTCATGTATTTTTTTTATTGCTTTGTTTTGAATAAATACAACCTGTGAGTCCTGCCTTCTCTATTATTCTTGTGTAATTTCTCTTCTCATTTAATTCTCCTCGAATGCAACTCGAGGTTTCTTTACTAAAAAATTTATGTAATTAGATTGCATAGGAATAGAAATTAATTTTCAAGCTTATGGAGATAGAGATCAAGACAAAACAAGAAGGTGGTAAGAATTTCTTCTCAAAACATTCATGGACACATAGGTTTGACCACAAATAATTTCCTTCTTGCCTTAAGGAAATTAATCTAAAAAAGTCCATAACCAAGCCATGTAATTGAGTTTATTACAATATTGTTAATGTGTTGATATTTATACATGCCAAATGTATGATACCACTAATATAAAAAATCTCTTAACTAATGTTAAGATTAATGTCTTCCATTAATATAGTAAGACCGAGAGCTCTTTTTTGAGATTAGGTTGTTAGGCAAACCCAAACCTACTTGACATCAAGTATGTTCAAGCTATAAAATTTAAATTTCTAATTAATGAGTTGGGTTTAACTAACTTTTTATCCTGGTTAGGCTAACTCAAGAATAAAGAAAATTAGAGGTAAGATTGGGTTAGCTTAAAGGCTTTAAGATTAAAAGATGTTAATCACCCAATGATCCGATAATTACATTCGATGTAATTAGTATTGGATACCTACCATTAAACTTAAGAATGGTTTGTTGGGTAGATCCAAGGTTATTTTTAAGGAATTCGGATACTGATCCATTAGGAAAACTTACAACGGGTCTTCCGAATCAATAGTGGGGGTTATTAATTTGAGTAAAATAGTGAAATAATTATACACTTAATTAAAGACATAATTATTTGCATATCATGTGCATATACATTTTGCTAATATCTCTATCTTTACATTTAGGTTATTTGCATCATGTCAACCAACTTGAATTTATATAGTATTTTGGAAATCAATAAGCTTACCGAGTCAAATTTTCTGGACTAGTATAAAAACTTGAGAATCATTCTCAATGCAGAAAAGTTGCTCTACATACTAGATGCTCTTATTCTGCCGCCACCAACCCAAGATGCTAAAGGTTAATATGGCAAAAATGATGAAACCGAAAATATGCTTACTGAACAAAAAAAAAATACAGAGCATCGCATAGAAGCTGTTTACCTCTGTGTTTGAATGACCTTGTTGGCACTAAAGAAGATGTTTGGACCACTTCTTGCTGAATGCTTGAAGCCACTGATTCTCCCAACACCTCTGATTGCACTCTTGCAAGCCATCTACTTCTTCTTATTCACGCAAAGCTTTTGAGCTTCCGAAATATGGCCACTCCTTGACAACCGCCGGTGAAAGAAAAAAACTCAAATTTGTAGAATGGTCTTGGTTCTTTTCTTCTTCAATTTTTTCTTTTTTTTTTTTACTAGAGACCAAGAGCATGAAACAAAAAGTCTTTGCTTTTTGTTATCCTTTCATGCCAAATAATACGGGATCCATCCCGTATTGTTTTTATTTTATTTTATTTTATCATTGGTCTCATTCATTGGGCTAAATAAAATAATTTACTCTTGGGCTTGAACACCCATAAATAATAAGCCTCAATTATTTATTTTTTGGACTTCATAAGATAACCAAATAAATAATTAACAAGCCCAAATAGACCAATATAAAATATCAGGCCTTTTATCTAGTTTATATCTAGGGTAATTTTTTAATTATTCAATTTGAGCATTGGGCCCTGAATAATTATTTAATCAATTAAACTAGATAAAATATATACTCTCTCTTAGATCTTTTATTTTATTTCAGTCCAATAATAAATTAGACTACTTAAATAAAATAAAACAAAAATCATAATTATCAAGACCAATTCCTTAACCCAAATCTGTTAAGACTTAAGGGCTATTTCGGGGACCAAAAGACACATCGCCTTAAATACTAAAATGATCAAAATACCCCCGCTATATAAATAGTTGTATTTTGTATTTTAAATATTTCATAATATTACTATAGGAAAATATTGACCCCAAGGATAATGCTGCGTTAGCAAAGTCTCCGACCTACAGGTGTAATGCCTAAAATTCCCCTCTATGCATCGTCGTACATTTAGAGAGAATGAATATATTAACACCTCTCTAAAAGACATTTACCATCCTTACACCTCTAGTCCAATTATCCACGACTTCTAGAATGTTTTCGCTTTGCAAGGGAGCTACCCTAAAGTAAATATTTAAGTCGTGTTCCCTAGGGCCTTAGATATTTAGATCATTTAAACAGTCACAAGGGGCGATATAGCTCAAAAGTTATCTTATACAAGTCTGTCTTAGCTAAGTAGCCACATATATCCAACATACAAGTATATCGGCTCTACGAAAGAACATCAACTACAGCATATCAAAGTACATGCTTCCAACTTCGTCAGACCACCAACTCATGCTCAAGCGGTAAAATATTAGTCCACGCTGTACTAGTAATAGTCTGGGTTTCTTCTAAATAGTACTTTTAGAAACTACTATTACAAGTCCTATTCTACGTATTTGAAATACGCTTATGCTATGAAGTGAGTGGACTACTCACTGGCTAAAGATAAGCCATTCCCCATTTAGAATTCATAACATAATAACCTAAATATGATGAGATTCTCATTCTAATCAATCGGTTATGAACAAATATTTATGTGTTAAGTAACCTGTGATCCATACCTTATTGTAAAAGACCACCATTCACATGAATCACTTACTTAAACACAATGGGTCCTATCCAGACATAAATCGTGCACAAATAAATTTTGAAAATAAATTCTTTTCTTAATAAAATCTATAATTACATCAAAAAACTAGTCTAAAGGACATACATTCCAACGGATGCTCCTCTTGATGAGCATGTTGTCCATAAGAAGCACTAAGGGGATAGTGACATAGTATCTTGCATTATATTGGCATTAATGACCTCAAAACTACAAAAGCAGTATGAGCATATGGATACTTACTCTATTATCTTCCATCTTAGGGAACTATTTGATTAGAAAGTTAGAACAAAGAGATACGAGATCTCTAAATAGTTGTTGCAATCTAAGATGGTTGAGAGTACATCTGTGGCCACTCATAGGTTGAAAATGTTGGGCTTGATTGAGAAGTTTGGATCTCTTGATTTTGTAATAATCATGAATTAAGCGTTAACTTAATTCTATAATCTTTGCCAAGTAATTTTTCATAATTTGTGATTAACTACCAAATAAACAAGATTGAGACCACACTACCCGAGTTGATCAATCTTCTTAAGACTACAAAAACTTTCTTGAAGAAGAAAGCCAATGTAGTTGTATTGGTAGATTCTTCCTCTTCTGAGAAGAAAGTTCCCAAGAAGAAGAAGAAGATTTTCACCAAGCCCAAAAGTGGCGTGAAGAACAAGGATGCAGCAACTAAAGGCTCGTGTCATTATTGTAACAAGATGGGCCATTGAAGACGCAACTACAAGGCCTACATGAAGATAGTCAAAAAGAGGAAAGAGAAGGAGAAGCTCGCGCGCACTTCTACTTTCACTCCTAGTATGTTTATAATTGAGATTAATACTTCCTTTAAAAATAAGATATATGTATTGGATACCGAATGTGAATCTCATTTATGCAATAATTTGTAGGGACTAAAGGACAGTAAAGGACTTAAAAAGGGTGATGTAGACTTACATGCTGCAAATGCAGCAAAAGTTACAGCATTTGTTGTGGGGACTTATCATCTACACTTGCCTTCTAAATTAATTTTAGAACTTATAAACTACTATTATGTACCTGTTTTACTTAAGAATATTATCTCAATTGATTGTCTAAACAAGAATAGTTTTCATTTAATTTTCAAAAATAAAGATTGTTCTTTTCGTTAAATGATGTCCAATATAGTACTGCAACTTTGATAAATGGTTTGTATGTTCTAGACATGGATAATCTTATTCTAAATAAAACAACAAGAAATAAAGAAAAGATAACTCAATCTCATCTTACTTATGGCATTATTGTTTAGGCTACATAAATAAGAATCACGTTTCTACGTTACACAAGCTTGGCGACTTAAGGTAACTTAATTACGAATCATATGATGCATGGGAATCTTATTTACTTGAAAAAAATGCCTAAAACTCCCTTTTCTGGAAAAGGAAAAAGGACCAAAGAGTTGTTAAAACTCACACATATTGATGTATGTGGCCCAATATCAATACAAGTAAGAGAAGGTTATCAATATTTCATTACCGTTATTGATGATCATTTACAATATGGGTATCTGTATTTAATGAAATATAAATCAGAAGCTTTTGACAAGTTCAAATACTTCAGGAATGAAGTAGAGAAAAACATGGCAAAAGTATAAAAACTTTAAGATCTGATTGATGAGATGAATATATAATCCAAGAGTTTCAAAATTATCTAGGAGAGAATAGGATATTATCTCAATGGACTCCATCATATACATCACAACATAATGGCATATATGAGAGAATGAATCAAACCCTTTTAGATATGGTACAGACCATGATGGTTTTTGCAGACGTACTAAAATCATTTTGTGGATACGTATTGGAGACTATTGTTTATGTACTAAACAATATTCTATCAAAGATGGTTGACACTACTTCATTTGAGTTATACTTTGGTAAGAAACCAAAGTTATCTCACATGAGAATATAGGGTGGCCCTTGTTGGAAAGTATGCTTTCAAAGATTATGTATTATGTGTAAACATATTGCAATAAAATATTTATTCATTCAATTTAGTTTGTTTCTTATATTATTGCACATTTAAAGGTCGAAGTATAACAAGTAATAGTCTATGTGTTGGGTCATTATTCACAGTAAGGTATAGACCATGGGTACTTATCATATAAGTAAAATTGAGATCTTAGGCGTTTGATGGAATTGGACATTTTATCAAGGTAAGACTATTATGCTATGATTTTCATTGAGGAATGGTTTACCTTGAATCAGTGAGTAATTCACTCAATCATAGGTATAAGCGTATTTCGAATATGTAAAACTGGACCTATAATAGTGGTATCTCTTAAAGTACTATAATTATAGGATTAGATTATTACTACTACAGTATGAACAGATACCTTCATACTTGAGTGTGAGTTGGTGGTCTGGTGAAACTAGGGTTGTATACTTTGATGTATGTTTAGTGAGATTTCTTTTGTGAGATCAATATCCTTGTACGTTAGGTGTATTACTCTAGTTAGTTTAGACAGACTCTTGCAACAGAGTTTCTAAACTTCACTTAGTAAAGTTAAATCACCTCTTTGTAATTGTCCAGGATAATCTAATGATCAAGGGCCCTAGAAACGTGATTCTAGAATATGTGCTTTTGGGTAGCTTCTAATGATAAGCAAGTACATTCAAGTAAGTCATGGATTATCGGACTAGAGATCTAAGGATGGTAGATGTCTTTAAGATAAGTGTTAGCACATTTATCCTGTCTCATTGATGGGTGTTACATAGAGGGATATTTCTGTCATTCCACCTGTAGTTCGGAGGCATTGCTTTAGCAGTATTATTCTTGTGGTCAATATTTTCATATAGTGATAATAAAAATATTTAAAATGATAAAATAAGGCTATTTAATAGTAAGAGTATTTTGGTTATTTTAGTAGCCATGAATAATATGTCTCTTGGTCCACGGATTAGCTCAAGTTACTTTGGCGCTGTTTAGACACAATCTGGGCTTAATGGATAATTATTTGGAAGAGAAATAAAATTTATTCTAAGAATTCAGTTAAAATTAATTAATTAGTCTTGGATTTTAATAAGGCCCAGAAAAGATAATTAATTAATTAAGAGAATTGGGCTAGAATAAATTAATTAATTGGGTTGATATATGTTGATATATATTAAAACTCCAATTAAAATTAATTAATTAGTCTTATATATTTAATGAGGCCCAGAAAATATAATTTATTAATTAAGAGGATTAAGCCAGTCTTGCACTATTTTTTTAGCACGACACCTAGCCTAATTGGGCTTGGTGATTTTGGCCATTAGGGTTTTGGAAGCCCTAAGGCTGGCCGAAATATGTAGGGAAAAAAAACCAAGCATTGTGTAATTAATTCTTGAGAGTGCGCCACCTCCTCTAGTTTTCTCTTCCACGTTTTTTCTCTTCCTGCTCTCTGGTAGAGTGATTTTATCCAAGAAAAGAGCTCTCACCAGGCTAACGCCTAGAGCAAGATAGAGTTATACTACAAAAGACAAAAAGGACGCTTAATGTGTAGGAGTAAAAGATTGGTGGGAGTTCCAGTTAAACAACAGGTGCTTCCTTCTCCCCTTCCAATGCAAGAGGTTCATGTGCAACCAGACCCCTCGTTGGTTAATCCACAACCAATAAGAAAAAATAAGTACTCTCTCATAGATGTGGCTCGAAAAACTAAAAAATTTTCGCTACATTTTTCCTTTGATAGTTTTTCATGATTCCTTCAAGTGGTATCAAAGCCACGATTTTCATCTAGGAGCATGTATTAGGGTTAAAAACTAGAAAAGGTGGTTCCTTTACTTTTAAAAAATGAATCTTTTGTGATTTCATGTGAACCCTCATATATTGATTTTTAGAATTCATGTACGTCTCGCAGTTAGAGGCATAGGATCATGTATTATAATGGGGTTCCCATCGTTTTTCTAGTTTTTAAGTAGATTTATTGTACGCCTCGTAGTTAGAGGTATAGGCGCTTGTAAATGCATGTTTTTTATGCCTGGTTTAGCATTTCATTGTATTCTTTTAACCTATAAATCTTGGGGATTGAAGAACGTGGTTGCTGGAATTTTTTTAGGGGTGAAAAGTGGCTGAAAAACTGGATTTTTCCATAATTTGGCGAACTCCAGAGCTGACCCGATGCCAGGTGGGCCGATCGGATTAGGCGCCAGGTCCATTCTGCCTAGAGGCAAATGTGCGCAATTTTGTCTAAGGAAAAGAAGAGCATTGCTAAAGTTTTATTCCTCAATTTTTCCTTGATGTAATCATGTTTTGAAACCATTATATGAGGTTAATTTTCTGCAATAGCTTTATTTATCCATGGATGAATAATTTGCATGAAAATGAATAGTAAATGATGGATCCACCTTAGGATTAAACAAGATCATTAATTTTAACTCATGATGTTTAATCTATTGTTTGGTCACGTAGGAATAAATGAATAGTTTGAGCATGAAAGAGTTTATTTTTGGTATCATTCCTATTTCATTTTTGTGATCAAATGCGCGAGTTCTTGTGAGACCAAAGTCTCACTAGATAGGACGGCTTTTGATAAAACGTTTTAATCTAAGAAACTTTAAAAATAAAAGAGTTCATGGTTTATTCTCTTAAAGGTTTTAATCCTTGACATAGAGAATAATGTTGAACTTAAGGTTATTTAATAGAGTTTTACTTGGTTATTAACTTAGAATAGTAAAATAAATTCATAATTTATTCTCTCAAAGAATTTAATCTTTAACATAGAGTATAATATTGAATTTTAGATTTTTACTAAAGTTAATGAAGCCATAAGATTATGAAAAATGTTTTTGGATTGAAAACTCTATTTTTAATAAAAGATTAAGTGGGAGAGGGGTTCTAATAACTCCATAGCTTCCATCACAACTCTCATTAAAGATAGTTGATTTTCTTATGTCATTCTGAGCATGACCCCCTATATGATGGATTTTCACAAGCATTTAGAACTAATAGAAAAGTAAAATTAAAAGTCTAGGATATTTTTTAGGATCAACCAACCTACGTTAGAGGTTTTTAGCATTAGATTGCTCGTAGGTGGTATGAATTAGTGGCCATTCTATCGGTAGAATTTTTTCTAGACCATTACCTATTTTAAGAAGTTTTGATTCGTGATAGTTATACACTTAACTTAGGATGTTATTAATCTTCCTACGAAGCTCTATTTACTTTTCTAAGAGCCAAACTATTTATATTATTGATAATGATTTTAAGAGTTATCTATTATCAAATAAATAATTTAAAGAATGTGTATTTTTATTTCTTGCAAACTAAATGAATGTTTTTTTGCAAGATGTCATAAATGTCTGGTTTCAGTCCATTGTTAATCATTTTTAAGGAAAATAAGTTGACAGGCCCAAATTATGTGGACCGGAAGAGGAACCTGAACACAATACTCACTGCCGAAGAGTACAAGTATGTTCTTGCAGATTCTTGTCCTGAGATTGGGAAAGAATCCACTAATCAGGATTGAGAGGCTAAGAAGGCATGGAAGAAAGTAGATGAGATGTCTAAATGCTACATGTTGGCTTCCATGTCTAGTGTGCTACAATCTAAGCATAAGCACATAGCCACTGCGTACGACATGGATTTGCCATTGCATACTATGTTTGCTAACAAGAGCTGACCCGTAAGGCAAGAAGCTCTTAGGGCAATCATAAACACTAGAATGGCTAAGAGGGTATCGGTTCAAGAGTATCTGCTCAAGATGATTGCCTACTTCGAGGAGGTTGAGGTCCTAGGCACAACAATAGATCTTAATAGCCAAATTGACATAGTTCTTGAAACTCTGCCTGATTCATATGCTCAGTTCAAGTTGAACTATAACATGAATAAGTTGGATATGAATCTCACGGAGATTATGAAAGAGCTCTAGGTGATATAGAATATCATAAAGCCTGTGTAAAAGGTTTTAGTCTCTCGTTTTGTTTCTTCTTCTAAAATTAAGCAAAGCCTAAGAAATTTAAGAAGATGAAGATCCAGAACAACACAGGGGCCCAACCCAAAGCATCTGGTCAGGCCAAGCCCAATGGGAAGCCCAAAGGCAAATGCTTCAAGTGTGGCAAGAAGAGGCACTAGAAGAAAGATTGTCTGGACTTCTTAGCTAAGTCTACTTCAGGTATTTCTTTATACCTAGAGTTTATTTTGATGGTTGCATTAACATCTTCCTGGATAGTTGATTCTAGAGCCACTGACCATGTTTGTAACTCTTTGCAGGGTTCAGAAAGACAAGGAGACTCAGTAAGAGTGAACATGGACTTCAAGTAGGCAATGGAATAAGAATATGGGCTAAAGCAATGGGAGATCTTGAGTTTAATTTTGATTGTAATAGGAAGTTGGTTTTGAAATATATTTTATATGTTTCTTATTTTAATCAGAATTTGATTTCAGTTTCTAAATTGATGAATCAAGAATATTTTGTTTCTTTTCATTCTTGTGTTTCCATCAGTAGATATGGTGATTTAATTTGATAGGAAACATGTATGCAAATTTTTTTTATATACATCCTATTAGAAATCAAGTGAACAATATTCAAACTGAACCTAATAATAAAAAGAGAAAGACCTTATTAAATGACTCGTATTTGTGGTATCTAAGATTGGAATATATAAATCCCAATCAGATTCAGAGGCTAACCCATAATGGGCCTTTAGGTTCATTGAGATTGGAAGAATAGTCTCAATGTAAATCTTGCCTTAAAGGTAAAATGACTAAAAGGTCAAAAGGTCCTTTACCAAAAAGGCGGATAGAGCTATGGAAATACTAGCACTAATTCATACTAATATTTGTGGTCCGATAGATACACTAGCTAGAGGAGGCTACGAATACTTCATCACTTTCACAGATGATCACACTCGTTTTGGTTACATTTATCTGATGAGGCACAAATCTAACTTTTTTGATAAATTCAAGAAGTTTAAGGCTGAAGTGGAGAGTCGAACAGGTAAATTAATTAAAACTTTGAGATCGGATTATGGTGGAGAGTACCTCCTCGGTGAGTTTAAGGACTACTTGATACATCACGGCATAGTATCTCAATTAATTATAGCTAAGACTCCCCAGCAGAACGGAGTAGCTAAGAGAAGAAATAAAACTTTGATGAAAATGGTCAAAAGCATGATGAGCCATGCATCTCTTCTTATTTTCTTTTAGGGGTATGCCTAAGAAACAACGGCATATATTTTGAATTTGGTACCTTCCAAATCAGTACCTAGGATACCCTATGAGATATGGATTGGACGAAAGCCCAGTCTGAACCATCTGAAGATATGGAGTTGTTCAACTTATGTGCTAATTGAAGCTTAAAAATGGCAAAAATAATGAAATCGAAAGCATGCTTACAGAACAAAAAAATATACAGAGCATCATGGAAACTATTTACCTCTATGTTTGACTGACCTTATTGGCACTGAAGAAGATGTCTGGACCAGAATGCTTGAAGCCACTGGATCACGTCCTTGTAAACGTCGACTTTGTCTCATTCACACGAAGCTTTTGAGCTTCCGGAATGACGCCCTTTCTTCCTTAGCCATTGAAAGCTTACTGAGACTTGGGTTTACTGTGTTGTGGTCTTGATTTTATTTTCTTTCATTTCATGCACTCACCGAGAGAGAGAGAGACCAAGAGCCTAAAAACAAAAAGCTCCATACCTTTTGTTATCCTCTCATGCTAAACAATATGGGATCCATCCCGTGTAGTTTTTTTTTTTAAATTATATTTTACCCTTGGTTTTATTCATTAGGCTAGTTAAAATTATTTACTCTTAGGCTTGAACATCCATAAATAATAAGTCTCAATTATTTATTTTATGTGCTTCATAAAACAGCCCAATAAATAATTAACAAGCCTAAATAGACCAATATAAAATATCAAGCCTTTTATCTAGTTTATACCTAGATTAATTTTCTAATTATTCAATCTAGGCCTTGGGCCCTGAATAATTAATTAACCAATTAAACTAGATAAAATATATACTCTCTCTTGGATATTTTATTTTATTCTAGTCCAATAATAAATTAGACTACTTAAATATAATAAAATAAAACCCATAATTATTAAGACCAATTCCTTAACCCAAATATGTTAGAACTTGAGGGCTATTCCGAGGATCAAAAGACACATCGCCTTGGCTACTAAAATGACTAAAATACCCTTACTATATAAATGGCTGTATTTTACATTTTAAATATTTTATAATATTACCATAAGAAAATATTGACCTCAAGGACAATGCTATGTTAGCAAAGTCTCCGACTTACAGGTGTAATGACTAAAATATCCCTCGACGCATCGTCGCGTATTTAGAGGGAGGAGTGTACTAACACTTCTCTAATAGACATCTACCATCCTTAGGCCTCTAGTCCAATGATCCACGACTCCTGAAATATTTTCACTTTCCAAGGGAACTACCTTAAAGCAAACATCCAAATCAAGTTCCCCAGGACCTTGGATATTTAGATCATTTGAACAGTCATAAGGGGTGATATAGCACAAAAGCTATCTTGTACAAGTTTGTCTTAACTAACTAGTCACATATACCCAACATACAAGTATATCGGCTCTACGAAAGAATTTCAACTACAGCATATCAAAATAAATGCTTCCAGTTTTGTCAGACCATGAACTCATACTCAAGCGGTATAATATTAGTCCACGCTGTAGCAGTAATAGTCTGAGTTTCTTCTAAATAGTACTTTTAGAAACTACTATTACAGGTTCTGTTCTATGTATCAAAAATACGCGTATGCTATGAAGTGAGTGGACTACTCACTGATTAAAGGTAAGCTACTCCCCATTTGGGATTCATAACACAATAACCTAAATATGATGAGATTCCCATTCTTATCAATCGGTTAAGAACAAACATTTATGTGTTGAGTAACCCATGATCTATACCTTACAATGAAAGACCACCATTCACATAGATTACTTACTTAAACACAATGGGTCCCATCCAAACGTAAATAGTACGCAAATAAAATATAAATTCACAAATAAATTTTGAGAATAAATTTTTTTATTAATAAATTCAATAATTATATAAAAAAACTAGCCTAAAGAGCATACATTCCAACAATCTCCCACTTGTATTCTAAGACTAAAAAAATCCGTAGGTGTCCACCTTCTGTTAGTGTTGTGCCCTAGAGGCAATCACTTATACATTGTATATGATATATTTTATGTTAACAAAAGGCATTATTTATCTTACAGTTTCTTTTTGTTTACTTTAAGTAATATAACTGTTCGATAAAGTCCCTAGTACAACACTGTGTTAAGAAAATCATGAAGGAGATCATGATATGAGATTCCAACTACACTGGATGGTGTTAGTACTTAAATAGTCTCTAGTTATAGTATTAATAAGATAGGACATCATTAATGCATTAAGATTAGCATGTGTTAGACTTCCTAATTTGATCAGGCAGTGGTTCTCATAACCGTGAGTGTTGAGATACTCAAAGTTAACACATGGATGCTTGTTAATAGGATAAGTTCATTGGATGACCTAGCTTTGAGATAATCATATGGATAACTATTTAGTGTCAGTAATATAATCTCAATATAGCAAACGTACAAGTATCCTTAGACTTGAGATCTCCAAGGTACTTTGTTTGCTGAGCTTTGTACTATGATTTCAATCTCCGAAGCTCAGTCGAGGGCCACCTATAGGATGGATATTGGGTACATTGTGAGGTAAACGAAAGTAGTTGAGAGGGTCAATAAAGGATTCACCACTCCTAATAGTAGGGGCGAATATCTCACGGCCATTTGTAGGAATTACTACTCCGAAAGTCCTTGGCCAAGGCGATTGTGTATTGGAAACAGTTTCAATTGATACACATCTAGAGTAGTGGGTTCTTGGGTTCCTAGTACAAGTACTATTGTATTCGGGCCAGAATTATTTCTGAAGGGAGTTGGCACTAATTCCGTACTCTAAACCGAATGAGATATTATATGGTGAAAGGAGTTAATTGCACTGAAGTTTGTTATTGAAAGGTTCATGTCAAGCCATTTGACTTCCTAGACTCTTGGGTGGTCATGATGTGTCGCTAGATACTGCACATGATATGGGAATATGGATTTATTAATTGATGAATTAATAAACCAATCCTGATTAGAATTAATGGGATTAATTCTAATTAATTATGGATTATTAATCTCAAAGACGTTTGGATTAATTCATGTTCTCTACCAATTGACTGGGAAACCTAATAGATCACACACAATAGAGGATTATATACTCAAGATGTTATTTGATAACATTGTGGGTTTGATTGAGAGAAAGAAAAATTATTGGGAACAAATTATAATTAGTTATAATTTGTGGTACAAGTTGTAATTGTGAGAACTTGATGTTTCCAATTACAATTAGGGAATTCTAATAGGATTAGAATTCTCAGTTTTGGGAAGGGAATTTCGTGTGATATATAGTAGCTAATAACACACGAAAAAGCCCAAGCCAATAGCTGAACAACACACAAAAAGAAACAACAGCCACGAACTTTTTCTCTTCTTCTCTCTCGATTTGATCTTGGAGAGGAACCCTGGCCACCACTTAGAATTTCTGCTAGCACAGAAAATTACGTGCTTGAGTATTCCTCTGTGTGGATTACTATTAGAGATAATCACATACTGTGATTATAGTAGGTAGACGTTCAACTCACGTGGAGGTTGATCACGAGGATTGCTATATCGCGCCTCAACTTGAAGAAGAAAATTTTGTTCTTCGCACGATCACCCAAAGGTAAAAGCTGTTATCTTTACTCTCTTTATGTCTTATTTACCACACATAGAAGAGTCTTGGGAAGGTATCTCGATTTATTTTTCGCTGCGCCGTATGGGATACGAGCATGAGATACCTAACAGTGGTATCAGAGCCATGCTATGTGTGGTCTACGGACATTGTTTGGCATGCAAAACTATTTTTGTGTTTGTCTTTGTTTGCTGTGAAAATCGTTTCACTCGAGTCGAAATCGTTTCGATCTTTATGTGTTGGGTCCGTAGCACAATATGATTGTGTAAAAGTCACAGCATATTTCGAAAAGGTACTTTCTTTGGTGCTGAAAATTTCTGCAGGAAAAACGTTTTCTTGCAACATGGATGTTGTCCTCTATTTCATCTTAATTTTCCGTTTTGATTTTGTTTAAAGTAACAAATTGGTTGTTGTTTAGAGCTTCAAAACAGAAACTACTACTGAGAATTGTTCTCACTGAAAATTTGTAGAAGAAGAAAGCACCAGAAATTGTTTCTGGAATTTTTTTGAAAATCGCCGCCATTGTTGCAGAACACAGGTGGTGCCGGCTCCGACCTCCAAGTTGGCGCCAGTTCCATTCTGTTCGTGATGTCCGAAAATCATTTTTGGAAGATAAAAATTTTTGGAAACCAGAACAGAGCTGGCGTCGGCTCCGGCTTCCAAACCAGCGCTGGTTCTACTCTGTTTGCAACCTCCAGTATATTTTTTAAAAAAAAATGTCCGGAACAGAATTTTGGAAGGGAAAAACCTCATTTGATGAGAGACGGGACCCAAAAGCATTTTCTCAAAATTAGTTTTGAGACAATCAATTTTGTTCTTCAAAATAATGATTTTGAAAATCTAAAATTGATATATTCTCTAAAATGGTGATTTTAGAATTTGTTTCATTTTTCCAAAATAGTGATTTTGGAATAATAAAAGTATATGTTTATTTTTTTTATGCATAGTTAATGGCATGGTGGATGGTTATGGACTAGAACCAATTATATCTGTTCATGCATTTTACAGTTTTGGTTTTTATGAAATAGGACCTGCGTGTCCTGCCTTCTCTAGAATTCTTGTGTAATTCTCTTCTCATCTAACTCCCCTCGAATGTAAATCGAGGTTTTCTCTCTTTAGGAAATTATGTAATTAGTTTATATAGGTTAGATAGGAGTAGAATTATTTTATTCTGGAGATGGCAACCAAAACAAGGAGAGGAGGTCAGACCTTCTACTTAAATCATGCATGAACACATAGGGTTAACTATATTAATTTCTTTTATGGCTCAAAGAAATTAATTTAGAAAAAGTCCATAACTATACCACGTAATCACTTTATTACCATGATTATCAATTATGTGATTTATTGATTATTTTGTATGTCATTCAACGAAATCACTAAAAGGAACAAATCCCTCAATTAATATTAAACCTAATTCCTTCTGTTAATATAGTAAGAACGAGAGTCCTTTTTCGAGACCAGGTTGTTGGGAAAACCCAAGCCTACTTGACATTGGGCATGTTCAAACTATGGAATTAAATTCCTGATTAATGGGGTGGGTTTAACTAAATTCTTTATCCTGGTTGGGTAAACTCAAGCATAAAGAAATTTAGTGGAACAGTTGGGGTAGCCCAAAAGGCTTTAAGATTAAAAGTTGTTAATCACCCAATGATCTGGTAGTTACATACGATGTAATTGGTATTAGATACCCACCAATGAACTCAAAGGTGGCTTGTTGGGTAAATTCAAGGTTATTCTTGAGGAATTTGGATACCGGTCCACTAGGAAAGCTTCCAACGGGCTTTCCCAAATCAGTAGTAAGGGCTATTGGTTTGAGTAAAATAGTAGAGTAAAAATGCGTTTAATTAAAGTCCTAATTATTTGCATATCATGTGCATATACAAGTAGCTAATACTCTCTATCTTTACATCTAGGTCACTTGCATCATGTCAATGAACTTGAACTTACGTAGCATTTTAGAAACCAACAATTTAACCGAATCAAACTATCTCGACTGGTATAGAAATTTGAGAATCGTTGTCAAATCGGAAAAGTTGCTCTACGTGCTAGATGCTCCTATTCCACCATCACCAACCCAAGATGCTCATGCTGATGAGCATGCTGTCTACAAGAGGCACAATGAGGATAGTGATACAGCATCATATATTATACTGGCATCCATGACTCCTGAGTTACAAAAATAGCACGAGCATATGGATGTTCAATCGATCATTTTACATCTTCGAGAGCTATTTGATGTCCAAGCCAGAACTGAGAGATATGAGATCTCGAAGCAACTATTTCATTGTAAAATGGCAGAGGGTTCTTCTGTGGCCACTCATGGGCTGAAGATGCTGGGCTTGATAGAGAAGCTTAGATCTCTTGGGTTTGCAATGGATCATGACTTAAATGTTGACTTAATTCTACAATCTTTGCCTAATAGTTTCTCACAATTTGTGATTAACTATCAGATGAACAAGATTGAGTCCACCATTCTTGAATTGACCAATCTTCTCAAAACTGCGGAGTCCTCTATGAAGAAGGATTCCAATGCGGTTTTAATGGTAGAATCTTCTTCTTCTAAGAAGAAAGTTCAAAAGAAGAAGAAAAAGGCTGCCATGAAGCCCAAATGTGGTGTGAACAAGAAGGACGCAGCTACCAAAGGCCCATGCCATCATTGTGAGAAGATGGGCCACTAGAGGCGCAACTGCAAAGCCTACTTGGAGACCATCAAGGACAAGAAGCAGAATGAGAAGCTTACAAGCACTTCTACTTCTTCTTCAGGTATGTTTATGATTGAGATAAATACTGCCTTTAGAAATGAGATATGGGTATTAGATACCGTATGTGGATCTCATTTGTGCAATAACTTATAGGGACTAAAGAGCAGTAGAAGGCTAGAGAAAGGCAACGTGGACCTACGTACTGTAAATGGGGCAAAGGTTGCTACACTTGCTATGGGGACATACGAGCTGAACCTGCCTTCGGGATTAATTCTAGAACTGCAAAACTGTTATTTTGTATCAGTTTTAATGAAAAATATTATCTCATTTGCGTGTTTAGATTTATGTGGATTTCATTTAATATTTAAGAATAAATGTTGTTCTTTTTCATTGAATGATATTCATTATGGTTCAGCAACTTTGGTTAATGGTTTATATGTTCTAGACTTAGATAATCCAGTTCTTAATATAAACAATAAGAAACATAAAATGGATAACTCTAACACCTCTTACTTATGGCATTGTCGTTTGGGCCATGTAAACGAAAATCGTGTTTCTAAGTTACACAAGCTTGGTGACTTAGGGTCATTTGATTATGAATCATATGGCACATGCGAGTCTTGTTTACTAGGTAAAATAACTGGAACTTCTTTTCTAGGAAAAGAAGAACGGGCCAAGGAGTTATTAGAACTCATACATTCTGATGTATGTGGCCCAATGTCAATACAAGCAAGAAGAAGTTATAACTATTTCATAACCTTTATCGATGATTTCTCACGATACGGGTATTTGTATTTCATGAAATACAAATCTGAGACCTTTGAAATGTTCAAAGACTTCAAGAATGAAATAGAGAAACAACTTGGCAAAAGTATTAAGATAAGATCTGATCGAGGAGGAGAATACTTGAGCCAAGAGTTTTCGAGTTATCTTAGAGATAATGGGATATTATCTCAATAGACTCCGTCACATACACCTCAACACAACGGTGTATCTGAGAGAAGGAATGGAACCCTTCTAGACATGGTACGGACCATGATGGCTTCTGCAGACCTACCAAAATCGTTTTGGAGGTATGCACTAGAGACTTTTGTATATATACTAAACAGAGTTCCAACAAAATCGGTTGATACTACCCCATTTGAGATGTTCTTTGGTAAGAGACCAAAGTTATCTCACTTGTGAGTATGGGGTTGTCCTTCCTTTGTTAAAAGGCCACAGCCAGACAAACTTGATAGTAAGTCTGATAAGTGTTTGCTTGTGGGATATCCGAAAGAATCTTTCGGATATTACTTCTATCTACCCTCCGAAAATAAATTGTTTTTTTCGAAGCATGCCGTCTTCTTAGAGAAAGAGCACATGCTCAAAGGGGACAGTGAGAGTAAGATTGAATTTAGTGAAGTTCGTGAAGATCAAACAAATGAGGATCAACCGTCTAACCCCACATCTATTAAGAGAATAGATGAACCTTCTAATACACAAGAACCTCGTAGTTCTAGTAGGATACATATGGCACCTGAGAGATATAGATTTCTCATTAGTGACCACAATGACGTATTGCTCATAGATGAAGATGAGCCTACTACCTATAAGGATATTCTGAATAGTTTAGAATTTGGCAAATGGCTTGAGGCCATGAAGTCAGAGATGGATTCCATGTACGACAACCAAGTGTGGACTTTGGTTGATCCATCCAAAGGAATTAAACCTATTGGGTGCAAGTGGGTTTTCAAGAAGAAAACGAACATAGATGGTAACTCAGTTACCTATAAAGCACGACTAGTAGCGAAAGGTTATCGTCAACAACATGGTATTGACTATGGTAAAACCTTTTTGCCAGTAGCCATGTCGAAATCCATCAGGATACTCCTAGCCATTACTGCTCATTATGATTATGAGATTTGGCAAATGGATGTGAAAACAGCTTTCCTAAATGGAAATCTGACTGAGGAAGTGTATATGACTCAACCTGAGGGTTTCACATCTAGTGATGGCACAAAGGTGTGCAAGCTTCAAAGGTCCATCTATGGACTTAAGCAAGCTTCTAGGAGTTGGAATATCTGTTTTGATGAAACAATCAAAGAGTTTGGTTTCATTCAAAACTTGGATGAGCCTTGTGTATACAAGAAGGTTAGTGAGAGTGTAATCGTTTTCTTACTGCTTTATGTAGATGACATATTACTAATAAGAAAAGATATACCTGTCTTACAAACGGTTAAAATTTTGGTTGTCCAAATAATTCTCCATGAAAGATCTTGGAGAAGCAACCTATATTCTTGGAATAAGGATCTATAGAGATAGATCCAAAAGGTTGCTTGGTCTTTCACAGTCTACATACATAGATAAAGTACTAAAGAGGTTTAGTATGGATCAATCCAAAAAGGGATTCTTGCACATGTCACATGGTGTAAGCCTTTCAAAGTCGATGTCTCCCAAAACACAAGTTGAAAGGGATCACATGAGTAAGATTCCATATGCCTCGGCAGTTGGATCTATCATGTATACTATGATATGTACTAGGCCCGATGTATCTTGTGCTCTCAGTTTGACGAGCAGATACCAATCTGAACCTGGTGAGGGTCATTAGGCGACTGTAAAGAACATCCTTAAGTACTTACGAAGGACTAAGGAAATGTTCTTAGTATATGGAGAAGGTGATTTAAAAATAAACGGGTATACTGATGCTAGTTTTCAATCTAACAAAGATGATTTCAAATCATAATCCGGCTAGGTGTTTACGTTGTACGGAGAGGCAATAAGTTCAAAAAGTTCCAAACAAGAGACTATTGCTGACTCTACGACAGAAGCTAAGTACATAGCTGCTTCTAAAGTAGCTAAGGAGGCTGTTTGGATCAAGAAGTTTGTGACGGAACTGGGTGTGGTTACTAGTGTTGTTGGTCCAATAACCATGTATTGTGACAACAACGGATCCATTGCACAAGCAAAGGAGCCGCGGTCTCACCAACGATCCAAACACGTACTGCGATGCTATCATCTGATCCGGGAGATCATAGATAGGAATGATGTAAAGATAGAGAGAGTTCCCATGGATGAGAACATAGCTGACCCATTTACGAAAGCACTATCCCAAAAGAAACATGATTGTCATGCTGAGTCATTCGGTATTAGAAACATGAATGATTGGCTCTAGTGCAAGTGGGAGTTTGTTAGTGTTATGCCCTAGAGGCAATCATTTGTATATTGTATATGACACATTTTATTTTAATAAAAGACATTATTTATCTTACAGTTTCTTTCTGTTTACTTTAAGTAATATAACTGTTTTATAAAGTCCCTAGTACAACACTGTGTTAAGGAAATCATGATAGAGATCATGATATGAGATTTCTATTACACTGGATGGTATTAATACTTAAATAGTTTCTAGTCATAGTATTAATAAGACAGGACATCATTAATGCGTTAAGACTAGCATGTGTTAGACTTCGTAATTTGATCAGGCTGTGGTTCTCATAACCGTGAGTATTGAGATACTCAAAGTTAACACATGGATGCTTATTAATGGAACAAGTTCATTGGATGACCTAGCTTTGAGATAATCATATGAATAACTATTTATTGCCAGTGATATAATTTCAATATAGCAAACGTGCAAATATCCTTAGATTTGAGATCTCCAAGGTACTTTGTTTGTTGAGCTTTGTACTTTGATTCCAATCTCCGGAGCTCGATCGAGGGCCACCTATGGGATGGATATTGGGTACATTGTGAGGTAAATGAAAGTAGTTGAGAGGGTCAATAAAGGATTCACCACTCCTAATAGTAGGGGCGAATATCTCACGGCCACTTGTAGGAATTACTACTTCGAAAGTCCTTGGCTAAGGCAATTGTGTATTGGAAACAGTTCCAATTGATACACATCTAGAGTAGTGGGTTCCTGATACAAGTACTATTGTATCCAGGCCAGAATTATTTCTGGAGGGAGTTGGCACTAATTCCATACTCCAAACCGAATGAGATATTATATGGTGAAAGGAGTTAATTGCACTGAAGTTTGTTATTAGAGGGTTCATGTCAAGCCATTTGACTTCCTGGACTCTTGGGTAGTCATGATGTGTTGCTAGATACTACTCATGATCTGGGAATATAGGTTTATTAATTGATAAATTAATAAACCAATCCTAATTAGAATTAATAGAATTAATTCTAATTAATTATGGATTATTAATCTCAGAGACATTTGGATTAATTCATATTCTCTACCAATTGACTGAGAAACTTAATAGGTCACACACAATAGAGGATTATATACTCAAGATGTTATTTGATAACATTGTGGGGTTGCTTGAGAGAAAGAAAAGTTGTTGTGGACAAATTATAATTAGTTATAATTTGTGATACAAGTTGTAATTGTGAGAACTTGATGTTTCCAATTACAATTAGAAAATTCTAATAGGATTAAAATTCTCAGTTTTGGGAAGGAAATTTCGTGTGATATATAGTAGCTAATAACATACGAAAAACCCAAGCCAATAGCTAAACAACACACAAAAAGAAACAACAGCTACGAACTTTTTCTCTTCTTCTCTCTCGATTTGATCTTGGAGAGGAACCCTAGCCGCCATTTAGAATTTTTGCTAGCACAGAAAACTACATGCTTGAGTATTCCTCTGTGTGGATTACTATTAGAGATAACCACACACTGTGATTATAGTGGGTAGACGTTCAACTCATGTGGAGGTTGATCACGAGGATTGCTGGATCGCGCCTCAATTTGAAAAAGAAAATTTTGTTCTTCGCATGATCACCCAAAGGTAAAAGCTGTTACCTGTACTCTCTTTATATCTTGTTTTTCACACATAGAAAAGTCCTGGGAGGGTATCTCGATTTATTTTTCGCTGCGTCGTATGAGATACGAGCATGAGATACCCAACACCTTTACGGCATCTAAGCATCTCTTGAAGACTCTCTCAACTAAAGGCTTAAGAATTTACCAAGTTGTTCTCTGAGGCTATTTGTTCCACAACAAATTTTCATCTCTGGATAAAATTCCAAATCAGGCAGTACTTCCTCTTGATGTGCTTCCCTTTCTTGTGGTTCCTGAGTTCTTTAGATTGTGAGACTGCTCCAGAGTTGTCACCATACAATACAATTGGTGTGTCTATGTGTGGCACAACTCCAAGTTCTGAAAGGAACTTCCGGAGCTAGACTGCTTCTTTGGTTGCCTCCGAAGCTACCACATACTCAACTTCTATAGTTGAATCAGCAATGCAAGATTGCTTGATACTCCTCCATGAAATAGCTCCTCCAGATAAGGTGAAGACATATCCACTAGTAGATTTTTTCTCGTCCTTATCTGCCTGGAAGTCTGAGTCTGTGTATCTAATAGGAACCAAGTCGTCAGCTCTATAAAGTAGCATATAATCTTTTGTACCACTGAGGTACTTGAAAATATGCTTTACAGCTTGCCAATGAATCTCTCCAGAGTTTGACTGATATCTGCTAGCTAAGCCTAGGCAAAGCAGATATATGGCCTAGTGCACAGTATGTCGTACATGAGACTTCTCACAGTCGAAGCGTAGGGAATCCTACTCATCCTGTCTTTTTCCTCTTGAGACTTAGGACAGTCTTTAGAACAAAAAGACAACTCATGTCTGCAAGGGATTAGAGCTCCCTTACATGAGTCCTTGCTAAACTTTGCCAGCATCTTATTAATGTATGTTATTTGGGATAATCCTAACATTCTCTACTTCCTATTGCTAAGAAACTTAATCCCAAGAATATAACTGGCTTCTCCCAAGTCCTTCATACTGAATTGACTAGACAGTCAACCTTAGTAGATGACAATGTTCCTACATCATTCCTAATGAGTAGAATGTCATCCACATATAGGATAAGAAAATTCACATTTGTACCTTCCAATTTCCTATACACGCATGGTTCATCCTCATTTTGAATGAAACTGTAAGACTTTATAGTCTTGTCAAAAATGAATGTTTTATGTTCTAGATACCTGCTTAAGTTTATAAATAGACTTATTAAGCTTGCAAACCATATGTTCCTGGCCTTTAGCAATAAAACCTTTCGGTTAGGACATATAGATGTCTTCGTTAAGATGACCATTAAGAAATACTGTCTTGACATCCATTTACCATATCTCATAGTCAAAATGACATACAATGGCAAGGAGGATATGGATGGATTTAAGCATGGCTACCAAGGAAAATGTTTCCTCATAATCGATTCCCTCTTTCTAAGTATACCCTTTCACCACAAACCTAACTTTCAAGGTTTTCACCTTCCCATCCGCTCCCCTCTTCTTCTTGTATAACTACTTACACCCAATGGGTTTTATCCCTTCAAGTAATGTTACAAGATCCCAAACCCAATTGAAGTACATAGACTCAACTCGGCTTTCATTACTTCATGCCATAGATTTGCATTGGCGTCAGCAATAGCCTCCTTATATCTAGTGGGATCTTATTCCTAATGGTCAGAGACCAGCTTGAAAGCCTCTCCTGTCTATCTTTCTGGAACTCTAGATACTCTCCTACTACGATGAAGCTCCGTTTGTATAAACTCTTGAGGCTATGCCTCTTCTTGTTCCATAATCGGATTTGAAGAAGTTGATTCTGACGATAACTTCTCCTCGAATTCCAACCTTGTTGAATCTTTAGTGGAAGTACTTTCATCACCCTCCAAGTATCTAGCATTAGTACTTACCAGTACTTTCTACTCTTTAGGATGATAAAAGTAACATCCTTTTGTCCCTTTTGGATACCCAAGGGCCCATCATGGATTAACCTCTGAATCCTGGTTAAATTAATATAACTCAACTTTAGATGCCAAAGATATGAATCATTGGCATTGGTCTTTTTCTTCTTACTTAAAGGTTCAGATAGAGCATTATTTATTTGATTATCTGTAAGATTTAAAAAGAATAAGTTTCCATACATATGCCCTATACATAAAACTTCTCCATTTATACTGATAGCAATACCAGAATGAAAAGAAACAGAATATCTATGATTTATTAGCTTTGTAACTGAAATCAAATTTTGTTTAAAACTGGGTACATATAAAATATCCTTCAATATAACTACTTTATTACAATAAAAATAAGATCCAGCTCTCCCACTGCAAGGGCCCATATTTGTGCTCTATTTCCTACTAGTAGTCTATACTCGTCCTTCTGGAGTCTTCTTATCTTCCTAAACCCCTGCAAAGAGTTACAGATATGATCAGTGGCACCAGAATCAATAATCCATGTGGAAGTTGATCCAACCATTAAAATTAACTCTAGATAGAGAATAATACCTGTAGGGTTTTTCTTGGCCTAAAGTTCTGGCTACTCTTTTTTCCAGTGTCCCTTCTGCCCACACTTGAAGCACTTACCTTTGGGCTTGTTGGGCTGGTTCTTGGGTTGGGCCGCTGTGTTTCCCTTCTTCTTCTTGAACTTCCTAGGTTTGGGTCCAATTCTAGAAGAAAATGTCCTAGCAATCATAGCCTTGGACTTTGATTTCATGACCTTCTCTTGTACTTGGAGCTCTTTCATTAACTCGGTTAAACTTATGTTTAACTTGTTCATTGTATAATTTAACTTGAACTGAGTAAAAGAGCCTGGAAGAGATTCGAGAACCATGTCCACTTGGCTCCAGGGTCAATTAGAGCCCCTAAGACTTCTGCTTCCTCGAAAGCAGCAATCATCTTGTGCATATGCTCTCTAACTAATACTCCCTCAGCTATCTTAGTGTTGATGATCATGCTAAGAGCCTCCTACCTTATGGGCCAGCTCTTATCTGCGAATATCGTAGTTAGTGATTGGTTAATATCGTACGCAGTGGCCATGTGCTCGTGTTTAGACTAGAGCACATTTAACATAGAGGCCAATATGTAGCATCGAGCCATTTCGTTGGCCTTCTTCTATGCATTCTTAGCCTCTCGCTCCTCAGCGGTGGAACCTCCCCGATAACAGGGCTGGTGTCAAAGAGGACATACTTATCCTCCTCAACAGTGAGTATTATGTCTAAGTTCCTTTTTCAATCCACATAATTTGAACCCGTTAACTTATTCTCACGGAGAATAATGGCTAAAGAACTTCCACCAGGCGGCCCATGAGTTTTTCCCACGGGCCATGATCCAGTATGGCGGGTGCACTGGACCAAAACAAATATTTATGTGTTACGTAATTCGTGATCCATACCTTACTGTGAAAGACCACCATTCACATATATCACTTACTTAAACACAATAGGTCCTATCTAAACGTAAATAGTGTACAAATAAAATGTAAATTCACAAATAAATTTTGAGAATAAATTCGATAATTACATAAAAAAAAACTACTCTAGAAGGCATACATTCCAACACTAACAAAAAGAAGTAAGCTAGAACCAAGATCAAAGTTATACTACTTTATTGGGTATCCAAAAGAAACGATAGGTGGATATTTCTATCATCCTCAAGAGTATAAAGTACTTGTTAGTACTAATACTAGATACTTAGAGGATGAACAAGTTACATCCACCATGGGTTGAAACAGAATAGAGTTAGATGAAAAGTTAGTCATTGATTCAACTTCGGGTATTTCTAACACCCTGATCGAGGAATCAAGAGAAACACCACCGGATGTTCTTATACAAATTGAGCTTCGTCATACAAATTGAGCTTCACCATGTGATTATCTCATAGCTAGGTCATCTAATGTACTTGTTCTATTAAGAAGCATCCATGTGTTATCTTTGAGTATCTCAATACTCACGGATATGAGAAACACCGCCTGATTGAATAAGGAAGTCAAACACATGCTAGTCTTAACGTATTAATGATGTCCTATCTCATTAATACTACAACTAGGGACTATTTAAGTGCTAACACTATACAGTGTAGTAGGAATCTCATATCACGATCTCTATCATAATTTTCTTAACACAGTGTTGTACTATGGACTTTATCTAATAGTTATATTACACAAAAGTAAACAAAAGAAACTGTAAGATAAATAATGCCTTTTATTAAAATAAAATGTGTCATATACAACGTACAAGTGATTGCCTCTAGGGCATAACACTAACAATATGGGTATTAGATATCAGATGTTGATCTCATTTATACAATAATTTGCAGGAACCAAAGAGTAGTAGGAAGTTTGAGAAAGGTAATGTGGACCTATGTGCTACAAACGGAGCAAAGGTTGCTACACTTGCTATAGGGACTTACCATCTACACTTACCTTCCAAATTGATTTTAGAACTAGAAAATTGTTATTATGTACCTGTTTTACTTAAAAATATTATCTCAATTGCTTATTTGGATTTACTTAGATTTCATTTAATTTTAAGGATAAAAGTCGTTCTTTTCATTAAATGATATATATTATGGTACTGCAACATTGATGAATGGTTTATATGTTCTAAACATGGAAAATCAAGTTCTCAATATAAATAATAAGAAACTAAAAAAAGATAATGCGGACCCATTTTAGTTATAGTATTATCATTTAGACCATGTAAATGAGAAACGCATATCTAAGTTACACAAATGTGGTGACTTAGGCTCATTTGACTTTTTGAATCATATAAAAGTTGTGAATCTTGCTTACTAGAAAAAATAACTAAAACCTCTTTTTCTAAGAAAAGGGGAAAGGGCTAAAGAGTTATCAGAACTCATATATACTTATGTATGTGGCCTAATGTCAATACAAGTAAGAGGAGGTTATCAATACTTTATTACCTTTATTGATGATTATTCATGATATGGGTGTTTGTATTTAATAAAACACAAATCTAAAGCCTTTACAAGTTCAAAGACTTCAAGAATGAAGTAGAAAAATAACTTAATAAAAGTATTAAAATTCTAAAATCCGATCAAGAAGGTAAATACTTGAGCTAAGAGTTTTAGGGTTATTTTAGAGATAATAGGATATTATCTCAATAGATTCCATGAATACACCTAAGCGTAATGGTGTATCTGAAAGAAAGAATTGAACTTTATTAGATATGGTTCGATCTAAGGTGGCTTTTGCAGATCTTCTAAAATCATTTTGAAGATATGCACTGAAAATTGTTGTTTATATTTTAAACAGAGTTCTATAAAAAATGGTTGATACTACCCCATTTGAGTTATTCTTTAATAAGATACCAAAGTTATCTTACTTGAGAACATAAGGATGCCCAACCTTTGTTAAAATGCCGCAATCAGACAAACTTGAGAGTAAGTCTGACAAGTGTTTATTTATTGGATATCTAAAAGAATCATTCGGATATTACATCTATCTTCCTTCCGAAAATAAAGTGTTTGTTTCGAAACATGTCATTTTCTTAAAGAATGAGCATAGAGAATAAGCACATGCTTAAAGGGGACAGTAGGATTAAAATTGAACTTAGTGAAGTTCAAGAAGAACAAACAAACATGGATCAACCGTTAGTACCCATATCTATTGAGAGATTATATGACCCTTCGTCTATATAAAAACCTCGTAAGTCAAGTAGGATACACGTAGCACTTGAGAGATATGGATTTCTCATAAGTGACTATAATAACGTATTGTTCATAGATAAAAATGAGCCTATTACTTACAAGGATGTTCTGAATAGTTTAGAATCTCGCAAATGGCTTGAGGCCATGAAGTCAAAAATGGATTTTATGTATGACAACCAAGTATGGGCATTGGTTGATCCACCCAAAGAAAGCAAACCTATTGGATGCAAATGGGTTTTCAAAAAGAAAACCAACATGGATGGTAATGTAGTTACCAATAAAATACAACTGGTTGCTAAAGGTTACAACATAGTATTGATTATGACAAGACTCTCACGCCAGTTGCCATGCTGAAATCTATAATGATACTTTTAGCACTTAAAGCTCATTATGATTATGAGATTTGAAAATTAGATGTAAAAATAGCTTCCTTAATGGAAATCTAACTAAGGAAGTGTACATGACATAACTTAGGGGTTTTACATCCAAAGATCATACTAAAATGTGTAAGTTGCAAAGGTCTATTTATGGGCTTAAGCAAGGTTTTAGGAGTTGGAACATCCATTTTGATAAAACAACCAAAGAGTTTGGTCTCATACAAAATATGGATGAACCTTGTGTATATAAAAAGGTAATGTAATTGTTTTCCTATTACTATATGTAGATGGCATATTACAAATAGAAAATGATATCTTTACTCTTCAATAAGACAAAGAGTATACCAAAACTAGTTTCCAATTTTATAAGGACATTTATAAGTCCCAATCAGGCTATATGTTCAATTTTGGATGTGGGGCAGTTAATTGGAAATGTTCTAAATTGGAAACAACTGTCAATTTAACTACTAAAACTGAGTACATAGTGGCTTTCAAAGCAGCTAATGGATCAAGAAGTTTATGAAAGAACTAGGAGTGGTGCCTAGCATTATTGATCTAATATCTTTATATTGTGATAACAATGGAGCCATTACACAAGTAAAGGAACCACGATCTCATCTATGGTCCAAGCTTGTACTTAGACACTATCATTTAATTAGAGAAATCATTGATAGAAATGATGTAAAGATAGAAAGAGTCCATATTGATCAGAACATAGTTGATCCATTGATTAAGGCATTATCTCAAAAGAAACATGATAGTCATGTTCAATCATTCGATATTTGATATATGAATGATTAGGTCTAGTGTAAGTGGAAGATTGTTAAAGTTATGCTCTAAAGCCAGTCATTAGTATAATGTATTTTACACATTTATTAATAAAAAGCATTCTTTATCTTTTAGTTTAATTAATCATTTCATGAATATATATATATAAAACTAATAAATAAAGTCCCAAGCATAATGCATAGTTTAATTAAATCATAATAAAGACCATGATGTGAGATTCCTACTACACTATGTAGTACTTGTGGTTAAACCATCCCCACTAATAGTATTAATTAGATATGACATTATTAATGCACTAGAACTAGTTCGTATTATACTTCTTAATTTGATCAAGCGATAGTTCCCACATCTATGAGTATTGTAATACTCAAAGTTAACACGTGGATGCATATTACTTGAACAAGTATATTGGATGACCTAACTATGAGATAATTACATAGATAACTATTTAGTGCTAGTGATAGAATCTCATTAAAGCAAATATGCAAGTATCTTTAGACTAAGATCTCTAAGGTACTTTGTTTACCGAGTGTTGTACTTTAATTCCAATCTCTGGAATCCCTACAAGACTGCGTATAAGATAGATATTGGGTAAAATATAAAGTAAATGAAAGTAGATGAGAGGGTTAATAAAGGATTCATCATTCTTAATAGTAGAGACGTATATCTCACAGCCACTTGTATGGAAACATTACTTGAGAAGTCCTTAGCTAAGGCGACTATATGTTGGAAATAGTTCTAATTGATACACATATTGAGTAATAGATTCTAGAATAAGTACTAATAAATTCGGGTTAGAATTAATTATATTCTACTGGAAGTTGGTACTAATTCCATACTCTAAAACCAAATGAAATATAGTACGATGAAAGGAGTTTATTGCACTAATATTTTACTGTTGAAAGGTTCATGTCAAACCACTTGACATTTTGGACTTTTGAGTGGTCATGATGCATTGCTAAATACCACTCATGATCTGCTAAATATAGATTTATTATTAGAGAATGAATAAATTAATCTTGATTAGAATTAATAAGTTAAATCTAAGTATAAAAGGATCATTAATTCTACAAGTGATAAAATTTAATTCATATTAGCTACCAATTGACTAGAAAACATAATAGATCACACACAATAGAGGAATTGATACTTAGGATATTATTTAACAATATTATGGGGTTTATTTGTAAGAAGAAATAATTATTATGGGCTAATAAAATGTTATAATTAGTTGAGATTGAATTGTAATAATTTAAAATCCTTGCGGTTGAATTATAAAGTTGTTATAATTCACGGGCAAATTGTAATTTAAAAAACTTTATAGGTTAAGTTGTTGTTTTGAAATCCAAGGTCTATATTAATTAGGGAAAAGGTTTTTTTCGGTTGTTTTGAGGCCTGAACACAAAATATATATAGATAAGTTTTGTGCATGCCACCATGTGAAGGAAAAATTCGAAAACCCTTTCCTTTTTATTTTCTCTCAAGAAGAACATAATCCCTAACACTGCCAAATAATATACCCACTAGCATTAGTTCTTGGATCCAATAGAGTACGGTTCTTCATGAGGATAATGTTGGAAATGTATGCCCTCTTAGACTAAGTTTCTGATGTAATTTTGACTTGTATTAATAAAAGTATTTTTCTTAGAATTTATTTGTAAAATTTTCTTTATATTTGTATACGTTTTTATTAGAAAAGACCCGTTGTATTTAAGTAAATGGTTCATGTGAATAGAGGTCTTTCATAGTAAGGTATGGACCATGGGATACTTAACACATAAACTGTTGTTCTTAACCGGATGATGAGATTGGGAATCTCATTATAGCAAGGTTATTGTGTTATGAATTCTAAAAAGAGAATGGCTTACCTTTAGCTAATGAGTAGTCTACTCATTTCATAACACAAGTATATTTCGAATACGTAGAATAGGACCTATAGTAGAGATTTCTAAAAGTACTATGTGATAGAAATCTAGACTACTACTGCTACAGCGTGGACTTATACTCTACAACTTGAGTATAAGTTGATGGTCTGACTAAGCTGGAAATGTATGCTTTGATATACTATAGTTGAGGTTCTTTAGAAGGACCAATATACTTGTATGTTGGGTATATATAAATAGTTAGTCAAGACAGACTTATACAAGATAGTGTCTATACTATATCACCCTTTGTAGTTATCCGAATGATCTAATTATCCAAAGTCTGGGGGAACATGACTTGGATATTGACTTTAGGGTAGCTCCCTTGGAAAGTGGAAATATTCCAAGAAGTCATGGATCATTGAACTAGAAGCTTAAAGATGGTAGATATTGTTTAGAGAGGTGTTAGTATACTCTTTTCTCTATAAATGAACGGCGATGTGTAGAGGGGTATTTTAGTCATTTCACCTATGGGTCGAAGACATAGCTAACACAACATTGTTCTTGGGGTCAATGTTTCCTTATGGTGATATGAGAAAATATTTAAAATGTAAAATACAGCTATTTATATAATAAGGGTATTTTGGTCATTTTAGTAGCCAAGGCGATGTGTCTTTTTGGCCCTCAGAATAGCCCGTAAGTCCTAATTATTTTAGGTCGAGGAAATGGTCAAAATGGAAAAAGAATTTTAATTTATTCAAGAAATCTAATTTATTTTTGGACTAAAATAAAATAAAAGGAATGAAAGAAATTAAATTCATTATCTAGTTTGATTGGTTAATTAATTATTCAGGGCCTAAGCCCAGATTGAATAATTAGAAAAATTAACCTGGACTTAAACTAGTTAATAAAAGGCTTAATAATTATTTTAATTCATTTAGGCTCATTAATTATTTATTGGGTTATTTTAAAATGCCCAAAAAATAAATAATTAATGGTTATTATTTTTGGGCACATTGGGTCCAACGAAAAATAATAAATTATTTTAGCCCAATAGCCTGGACTAAAGAGTTTTTTATTATTTACGGTATATAAGAGTTGGAGATTACCCAAACCTCCTCTGTTGATAACCTTCGGATCTTTAAAATATTAAAACGCCGGGGTTAGATTATCTGGGATGCGAATAGGAGTCGTGCAGCAGAAAAAAAATCAGAACTCACGACACACAAGAGAAAGAAAAAAAGAAGAACAATCTTGTTCTCTCTGCTCTCTCCTTCTTGTTCATCCTTTCTTCGGTGTTCTTCTTGATATTGCTAATCAATAGCAAGGAAACCAGAAGTGTATTTCCTCACCTAGGTTGTTTCACCAACATAGATTAGGCAGAGGAATATTCTGAGAAGCGAAAAGCTTCGCATACATGCCAAGGAGAAGCCGACGGATCGCTGGTTTCTCGCCGGAATCATCTTCGAGACAAGTAGCCGCTCCCGTGGTTAGCGCTTTTTTTTCGCAGCCAAACTAACAAAGGACATGTAAAGGTATTATTTTAACCTTCCGTTGTGCCATGTCCTTATTTTTCCTGGTTTTATTTTCTTCGCGTGCATGGCATTATCTGTTTTCATTACCTACAAGTGATATCAGAGCGTGTACTTTGAATGGCTTAGGATTGATGTATGACAGTTAATAAAATTGTCAAGACTAATGTGATGATTATGATGAGATCCTTTGTTGTTTTGGTATGGGTCGGTGCGTTGTGAACCTCACCGTTGAGGTACAGGAGCCTCTGTAATTTTTCCATTATTGCTTTAATTAGTTTTCGTGTAAACCCGATTTGAAAGGGTATAGGCGGATGTGGTGCTTGTTTTTTGTCAAAAAATGTAACAAGAATCTGCCTAGATGGATTGCGAATGAAGTTTGTAGAGTTCTAAAAAAAATGCAGAAAAAATCGAGAAGAGAAAAGGAATCGTGGGGAAGAAGATGAATCGAGCTGAGCCGAGCTGACAGCAGCGGCTCGATGAGAGAGGAGCCAAGGAGCGGCTCAACCAAGTCGTGGCCTAACAGTCGCGGCAAGTGCCAAGCCAATCCACGGCTTGGGATGCGGCTTACATCATAGGCATGATGCAATTGAATTGCACCATGCCTAGGATGGTGACCGGTTCAAGGTCATAGGCAGGCACTTGCTTATGGACCATGGCCTGCGGGTTTTCCCATGAGCCATGATCTAGTGTGGCGAGTGCACTAGACCAATATTATATATATATATATATATATATATATATATATTGGTTTTTGATCTCATACCAGGTGATGTTATTTTTATTGCAATAGTTAATATTCTTTGAATATTTTGCATGAAAAATAATAGTAAAGGATATTAGGATTAAACAATATCATTAATTAATTTAACTAATGTGTTTAATTCTTTTATTTGAGCACTTAGGATTAAAAATAGAAAAGTTTAAGAACGTTTACAATTTTCTAGCATGTTAATTATTTTAAATCCTATGTGCATGTTTTCTCAAAGACTAAAGTCTTTGGGAAATTTTATTTAATAAGGAAAAATATTTTTCTTTAATTAAATGGTTATTTTAACTTAAACAAAAATGAATCATTGGTTATTTTCTTAAAGGTTTTTTATCCTTGACATAGAAAATATTATAGATTTAGAAATTTTTGTAAGTTAAAATGGAAAACCATTTTATTTCATTTTAGCAAAGGAAAAATTATTTTTTTTTTGTCAAATAAAACCTTGAGATCAAAATCTCTAGGAATTCTTATATGGAAAAGTTTTGAAATTATTCAAATTTTGACTTAAATAAAATTAATCCATAAGGAAAGATTTCTCAAAGGTTATAGACCTTAACATAGAAATTATTTATGGATTTAGACATTTTTTTTTAAGTTAAAGGAGAACTTAATTGAAAATTTTCAAATAATATTTTTCCAAGAAAACACGTATTTAAAAAACTAAATGGGAGAGGAGTTCCAATGGCCTCATGGCTTCCATCACGATCCTCATTAGAGATCGTAGGTCTCGTCGTGTTACACTGAAAGTGAACCTGTATAGGATGGAGATACCACAAGAATCTAGAACTAATGGAATGATGTAATTAATAACCCGAGACATGTACTATGATTGGCTAGCCCACGTTGGAGGTGATAGTGTGAGGTATGTCCATAGAAAATGAGAAAAAACGGCCATCCCCTTGATGGGGTTATCTTCTAGATCATTACCTAGAAGGGAAATTAATTTGTGATGGTTAACACACTTAGCTTAGGAAAATGTTAATCTGCCCAAGAAACTATGTCAGTTTTTCTAAGAGCTAAATTAATCATGTTAAAGATAATAGTAATGGGGTTAGCTATTATCAAGTTTAATATGAGGATAAAGTGCACAAAATTAATTTTGTTTACAAATACTGGGAATTTCTTTTATTTATTTTTCAAATTTTCAAAAATGGTTGGTGCAGGTTCTTTCAGTCCCTTGGCCGTTATTCTCTGTGAGAATAAGCTAACGAGTCTAAACTATGTGAACTGGAAAAGGAACCTGGATGTAATACTCACAGCCAGAGAGTATAAGTATGTCCTATACGAGACCTGCCCAGTAATCAGGGAAGGTTCCACCATTGAGGAGCGTGAGGTTGAAAAGGCATGGAAAAAGATTGATGAAATGACTCGATGCTATATATTAGCCTCCATGTCAAATGTACTCTAGTATAAACACAAGCACATGCTACTGCATATGACATTAGCACATCTCTAGCTAAAATGTTCATAGATAAGAGTCGGCCTGCAAGGCAGGAAGCTCTTAGAACGATCATAAATACCAAGATGACTAAAGGAGCATCAGTCAGAGAGCATATACTTAAGATAATTGTTGCTTTCGAGGAAGCAGAAGTCTTGGGGGCTGTTAATGACCCCAAGAGGTAAGTAGACATGGTTCTCGAATCTTTGCTGGACTCATTCACTCAGTTCAAGTTGAATTACAATATGAACAAGTTAAACATGGGTTTAACTGAGTTGATGAAGGAGCTCCAGGTGGCAGAGAAGGTTATGAAGTCACGGGCTAGAGCTATGATAGCTTCTTCTTCGAGAACTAGGCCCAAACTTAGAAAGTTCAAGAAGAAAAAGGGTAATGTAGTACATCAGTCCAAATCCTAGCCCAAAGATAAACCCAAGGGCAAATGCTTCAAGTGTGGGAAGAATGGATACTAGAAAAAAGAGTGTTCAGATCTTCAGGCCAAGAAAAATTCACAAATAATGTTCTCTATCTAGAGTTTATATCAATGGTTGGATCAACTTCCATTTGAATTGTTAATTTAGGAGCCACTGATCATATATGTAACTCCTTACAGGGGTTTAAGAAGGTTAGAAGACTCTAGAAGGACGAACATGGACTATGCGTGGGGAAATAGAGCACAAGTTTGGGCCCTTGCTATGGGAGAACTAGAACTTACTTTTAATTGTAATAAAATAGTTATTTTGAAGGATATTTTATTTGTTCCTGGTTTTAGACAGTATTTGATTTCAGTTGCAAAACTAATAAATCAAGGATATTTTTTTTTTTTTTTACATTCTAGTATTACTATCAGTAGAAATGGAAAAGTTATATGTACTAGGTACATGTATAAAAATCTATTCTTCATTAATACGATTAGCAATTAATTGAATAACGCTCAATCAGAACCTTTAAATAGAAAGAGAAAGACCAATGTTAATGGCTCATATCGTTGGCATTTAAGGTTAGGTCACATTAACTCAACCAAGATTCACAAGTTAATCTATGATGGGTTTTTAGGCTTATTGAGATTGGAAAGTTGGCCTCAGTGTGAATCCTGTCTTATGGGGAAAATGACCAAAAGGTCTTTTACCCAAAAGATGGATAGAGCCAAAAAAGTATTAAGTCTTATTCACACTGATATGTGTGGTCCTTTGTCTATGCCAGCAAGAGGGGGGTTTGAGTACTTTTTCACTTTCACAAATGATTATACAAGGTATGGCTATAATTATCTGATGAGACACAAGTCTGACTCTTTTGACAAGTTCAAAGAGCTTAAGGCTGAAGTGGAGCATTAAATAGGTAAGCTAATTAATACCTTACGATTGGATCGTGCTAGAGAATACCTTCTTGGTGAATTCAAGGACTACATGGTACATCATGGGATAGTGCCCCAGTTGAGAGAAGGAACAAAACATTGATGGAAATAGTCTGAAGTATAATGTCTCATGCTATTCTTTCAGTATCTTTTTGGGGATATGCCCTAGAAATAGTGACATATATTCTGAACTTGGTGCCTTCCAAGTCAGTACCTAGGACTTCCTATGAGATGTGGACTGGGCGTAAGCCAAGTGTAAATCATCTCAAGATATGGAGTTATCGAACTTATGTACTAATCAAGGGAGACAAGTTAGAACAAATATCAGAATTATGCTATTTTATAAAGTATCTAAAAGGTACAAAGGGTGGTTATTTTTATCATCCCAAGGAGCAGAAAGTACTTGTTAGTACTAATACTAGATACTTGGAGGATGAACAAAATACATCCACCAAAGGTTTAACAATGTTGGAACTCGAAGAGAAGTTATCTTCTAAATCAACTTCTCCTAACCCGATTATAGAACAAGAAGAGGCATAACCTCAAGAGCCTACACAAAATGGAGCCTCGTCGTATTGGGAGGATATCTAGAATTCTAGAAAGATGGACTGGAGAGGCTTTTAACCTAGTCTCTGACCATCAGGAACAGGATTCCACTAAATACGAGGAGGCTATTGCTGATGCCGATGCAGACCTATGGCATGAAGTAATGAAAGTCAAGATTGAGTCTATGTAATTCAATCAGGTTTGGGATCTTGTAGCTTCACCTGAAGGAATAAAACTCATTTGGTGTAAGTGGATTTACAAAAGGAAGAGGAGAGCGGATGGGAAGGTGCAAACTTTCAAAGCTAGGCTTGTGTCGAAAGGGTATACTCAGAAAGAAAGGATCAACTATGAGGAAACCTTTTTCTCGGTAGCCATACTTAAGTCCATCCATATCCTCCTTGCCATCGCATATCATTATGACTAGAGATGTGGTAAATGTATGTCAAGACGGCATTTTTAAATGACCATCTTAGTGAAGACATCTATATGTCCCAATCAGAATGCTTTATTACTAAAGGCTAAGAACATATGGTTTGTAAGTTTAAGAAATCCATTTATGAACTTAAGCAGGCATCCAGAGCATGAAACATTCGTTTTGATGAAACTGTAAAATCTTATGGTTTCATTCAAAATGAGGATAAACCATGTGTATATAGGAAATTGGAAGGCATAAATGTGATTTTTCTTATTCTGTATGTGGATGGCATTCTACTAATTGGAAATGATGTAGGAACACTATCATCTACTAAGATTTATCTATCTAGTCAATTTAGTATGAAGGACTTGGGTGAAGCCAGTTACATTCTTGGAATAAAACTTCTTAGAAAATAGAAGTAGAAAATGTTATGTTTATCCCAAGCTACATACATTGACAAGATACTAGCTAAGTTCAGCTTGGATTCATGCAAGGGGGCATTGATCCACATATTGTGTTTAAGTAAATGGTTCATGTGAATGGAGGTCTTTCACAATAAGATATTGACCATGAGATATTTAACAAATAAACTATTGTTCTTAACTGGATGATGAGATTGGGAATCTCATCATGGCAAGGTTATTATGTTATGAATTCTAAAAAGGGAATGGCTTACCTTTAACCAATGAGTAGTCTACCCATTTTATAACACAAGCGTATTTCAAATACGTAAAATATGACCTGTAGTAGTGATTTCTAAAAGTACTATGTGATAGTAACCTAGACTACTACTGTTACAGCATAGACTTGTACTCTACAGCTTGAGTATAAGTTGGTGGTTTGACGAAATTGGAAATGTATGCTTTGATATACTATAGTTGAGGTTCTTTAAAAAGACCAATATACTTGTATGTTGGGTATATGTGATTAGTTAATCAAGACAGACTTGTACAAGATAGTATCTACACTATATCGCCCCTTGTGGTTATCCGAATGATCTAATTATCCAGGGCCCTGAGAACATGACTTGGATATTGGTTTTAGGGTAACTCTTTTGGAAAGTGAAAATATTGCAAGAAGTCGTGGATCATTGAACTAGAAGCCTAAGGATGATAGATGTCATTTAGAGAGGTGTTAGTACACTCTTTCCTCTCTAAATGAACGGCGATGTGTCGAGAGGTATTTTAGTCATTTTACCTGTGGGTCAAAGACATAGCTAATGCAACATTATCCTTGGGGTCAATGTTTTCTTATGATGATATTAGGAAATATTTAAAATACAAAATATAGCTATTTATATAATAAGGGTATTTTAGTCATTTTAGTAGCCAAGGCGATATGTTTTTTTCGTCCTCAGAATAGCTCGTAAGTCCTAATTATTTTAGGCCGAGGTAATGGTCAAACTGGAAAATTTATTTTATTTATTCAGAAAGTCTAATTTATTTTTGGACTGAAATAAAATAAAAGGAATGAGATAAATTAAATTTATTTTCTAGTTTGATTAGTTAATTAATTATTCAGGGCCTAAGCCAGTTTGAATAATTAAAAAAATTAACCTGAGTTTAAACTAGTTAATAAAAGACTTAATAATTATTTTAGTTCATTTGGGCTTATTAATTATTTATTGGGTTATTTTAATAGGCCCAAGAAATAAATAATTAATGGTTATTATTTTTAGGCTCATTGGGTCCAAGAAAAAAAATAAATTATATTGACCCAATAGCTTGGAGTAAAGGGTTTTTTATTATTCATGGTAAAGACGAGTTGGAGCTTACCCAAACCTCCTCTGTTGATAACCTCTAGATGTTTTTTAATGTCAAAACACCAGGGTCGGGTTATCTGGGATGTTAATAGGAGTTGTGCAGGAGAAAAAAAAATCAAAACTTATGACACACAAGAGAAAAAAAAAAAAAGAACAATCTTGTTCTCTTTGCTCTCCCCTTCTCATTCGTCTTTTTCTTTTGGTGTTCTTCTTGATATTGCTAATCAATAACAATGAATCAAGAAGTGTATTTCCTCACTTAGGTTGTTGCACTAACATAGATTAGACGAAGGAATATTCTGAGAAGCAAAAAGTTTCGCGTACATGCCAAGGAGAAGCCGACGGATCGCTAGTTTCTCACTGGAATTGTCATCGAAACAAGTAGCAGCTCCCATGGTTGGCGTCTTTTCTTCTCAACTAAACAAACAAAGGACACATAAAGGTATTATTTTAACCTACCGTTGCACCGTGTCCTTGTTTTCCTGATTTTATTTTCTTCGCATGCATGGCATCCTCTATTTTCATTGCCTACAGATATTGCTAGAGGAATTCCTATACCTGGAATTTTGGTGGTTCGTGATTGAATAAATTTACAGAAGGGTTCTATACAAGTGAAGAAAAATTTTAATATTCATATTTTAGGGTAACGAATTTTTCTTCCCTCTCCTAACCCATTTAATTGCATACAAGTGATCCTATTATGTGGGTTTCATTTTATAACTCAAACAAAATCATCTGAATTTAAGAAGCATACATGATCTTTAAACTATCCGGCAAACTCGTATTTGATCCTTCTTTGAGCCTCCAATTCCAATATGTTTGGCACAGAATATTGTAAACGAGTTGTGAGTTGAAAAGGAATAGTGACCCTTACATATTACTTCTTACTTTTTTGAAATATGATACTTTGTCACAAATCTAAAGCCAATTGACGATGGATTAGCGAGAGTTCATTACAACTTTTTAAAACTTTTTTTTAAAATATAAAAATCTGTCACTAATCACTCGCTAATTAGAAAATATTTTGTGATAGTTTTTTTTCTGAAATCCATCGTAGATCCACTGCAAACACTAATGACAAAATAGCAAGTTTTACTCTTACGAATTTCTTCTTCTCATTTTTTTTTTCAAATAGGATAAATAGTGGCAAATCCGTTGCAAATATGTGACGGATTAGCGAGAGTTTATGTTATTTTTTATTCTTTTTTTAAATATGATTTTTTTTTTTTATCTCAATACTCTTCCAAAGTTGAGAGGGATTTGCGATGGTTATTGAATTGTTGTCATAGAATTGCTGCAATACGTGTCATCTTTAATGTGTCATAAAATTGCAATGGATTTGCAAAGGTTAGTCAATGTGTCTCCACATCTTTGTTCCCCATTGGGGCACCATCGTAAAGTTGCAACGATTTTTTAGCCATCACAAATATCCATTGCTGATCACGAGTTTTTTTGTAATGGATCTCATATAAGCCTACCAAATATACAAATCTCCACTAGCATAGCTAAGTTCCAAGTATGGTAACTGCATCACAGATCTCAACTAGCATGGCAAAGTTCCAAGTATGGTAAATACATCAATTCTAGGCAATTCAACATTAAAGGATCTCCTGGATGTTATTCCTTTATTCCAAGTACCCAGATATTAAAGGCACTATAGTACACTACAAGAAAAATCGATATTACCGACTGAATTTTGTGACGGTTTTTTAACCGTTGCTAATTTGAGATGGTATTGTGATGGGAAAAAAATAGTGACAAATGGTTGACTAGTAATTGCAATGTCTTCGCTAATGAGCTATAGCTATTAAACCGTCACTAATTAGCTAAGACATTGCGACGGGAAATTAATTTGATGTCGCCATAGCTAAACCCTAGCTATTTGCTAGGGTTTAGCTGCAGTCCTTCGAATTTTTTGGAAAAAAAAAATTAGAAGGAAATAAATGTTTCTAGGTCATAGCCAAACCCTCGCTATTTGCTAGGGTTTAGCTACAAAAGTATAAATTTTGATATTTTATTCAAAATTTAAATTTATTTTATCGCTAAATTTGTGTATAATTTCGTATTGATATATTTTAAAATGTACATGTCATTATACAATAATGACATAAAGATCAATATACTCGAAATGTTAGATAATAAATACATATACATGTTTAATCTAGTTATATATTATATTAATATATTAATAGTTATAATTATATATGAATATATGGATATTATAGCTATACATATTATGTATCAGTGTGTGTGTGTGTGTGTGTGTGTGTGTGTGTTATACATCATTATTGTATAATGACATGCACATTTTAATAGCTACAGAATACATGCCCTGGCAAAATTAGCTGATACCATCAGTAAATTAAGGGAGTCAACAACATAAACTCATAAAACAAATACTATGTGACAATGTTATAATTTTAAAAAATAAAATTGGAAGACGGGCCCAAATATAAAATTTTAAAGGATTTTTTAAAATTAGAATAGTGGAATCCGCAACGCAGAGTCAAAAGAGGATTTTGGTTGAACACAATTGGTAATTATAATTATATAAAAGAATTCTTATATGATTTCTAATCAGGAAGTCAGGAAAAAAATATCATAAAATCAGAATTCCTATATAATAATACTTATCTTTTTTCTTTAATACTTATATTTTTACTATTATATGTTGATACTATTATATATATAAATGAATACGTATAATAGATTAGTACTGAAAAAGTCTCCCATCCTTTTTAAGATACGTGACTTCAATATATATAGTTTCATATCCTCTTCAGGATACGAGACTTCCAGTTAGTGTAAGTTCAAAGATGGAATGAGATTTATTTGGACTCAAGAATGGGGTTCATAAATATACGTGATGTTTTCATATATAACTTATGGGGTTCATGAATATAGATAGTGTTTTTATATATTACTTATTATTAAAAAGGGACGAAAATAAGAACTTGGAGTTAGGAGAAAATTTATACTGAGGGAACAATGCTATAATTTTTGGGAAAAAAATGGCGATAAAATATAAAATTTTAATGGGTTTTTTTAATTAAAATATGGAATCGAGAGCACAGAGTGTTAGTGTTCTGCCCTAGAGGCAATCACATGTATTTTGTATATTACACATTTATTTAATAATACAAGGCATTCTTTATCTTTCAATTTATTTTATTTATACTTTTGTGTGAATATAACTATTAAATAAAGTTCCAAGTACAATACTGTGTTAAAAAAAATCATGATAGAGATTATGATGTGAGGTTCCTACTATACTGGATAGTGTTCATACTTAAATTATCCTTGGTCATAGTATTAATGAGATAAGATATTATTAATGCATTAAGACTAGCATGTATTATACTTCCTGATTTGATCAAGTGGTGGTTCTCACATCCGTGAATATTGTGATACACAAAGTTAACACGTGGATGCTTGTTACTAGAACAAGTGCGTTAAATGAACTAGCTATGAGATAATCACATGGATAACTATCTATTACCAGTGATAGAATCTTATCATAGCAAATGTACAACTATCCTTAGACTTGAGATCTCCTAGGTACTTTGTTTGCTAAGCGTTGTACTTTGATTCCAATCACTGGAGTTACAACAAGACTGCCTATAGAATAGATATTGGGTACAACGTGAAGTAAACGAAAGTAGTTGAAAGGATTAATAAATGATTCACCACTCCTAATAGTATGGGCGAATATTTCATGGCCACTTGTAGGAATCATTACACGGGAAGTCATTGGCCAAGGCGACTGTGTATTTGAAAATAGTTCCAATAGGTACACATAATGGGCATGTTAGTGTTGTGCCCTAGAGGAAATCACTTGTACATTGTATATGACACATTTTATTTTAATAAAAGACATTATTTATCATACAGTTTCTTTTATTTACTTTAAGTAATATAACTGTTCGATAAAGTCCCTAGTACAATACTGTGTTAAGGAAATCATGATAGAGATTATGATATGAGATTCCTATTACACTGATGGTGTTAGTACTTAAATAGTCCCTAATTATAGTATTAATGAGACAGGACATCATTAATGCGTTAAGACTAGCATGTGTTAGACTTCCTGATTTGATCAGGCGGTGGTTCTCATAACCGTGAGTATTGAGATACTCTAAGTTAACACATCGATGCTTGTTAATGGAACAAATTCATTGGATGACCTAGCTTTAAGGTAATCACATGGATAACTATTTAGTGCCAGTGATATAATCTTAACATAGCAAACGTGCAAATATCCTTAGACTTGAGATCTCCAATGTACTTTGTTTACTGAGCTTTGTACTTTGATTCCAATCTCCGGACCTCGATCGAGAGCCGCCTATGGAATGGATATTGGGTACATTGTGAGGTAAATGAAAATAATTGAGATGGTCAATAAAGGATTCACCACTCCTAATAGTAGGGGCGAATATCTCACAGACACTTGTAGGAATTACTACTCGAGAAGTTCTTGGCCAAGGCAATTGTGTATTGGAAATAATTTCAATTGATACACATCTAGAGTAGTGGGTTCCTGGTACAAGTACTATTGTATTCGGGCCAGAATTATTTCTGGAGGGAGCTGGTACTAATTTCGTACTCCAAACTGAATGAGATATTGTATGGTGAAATGAGTTAATTACACTGAAGTTTGTTATTGAAGGGTTCATGTCAAGCCACTTGACTTCCTGGACTTTTGGGTGGTCATGATGTGTTGCTAGATACCGCTCATGATATGGGAATACAGGTTTATTAATTGACGAATTAATAAACCAATCTTGATTAGAATTAATAGGGTTAATTCTAATTAATTATGGATTATTAATCTCAAAGACGTTTGAATTAATTCATGTTCTCTACCAATTGACTGGGAAACCTAATAGGTCACAGACAATAGAGGATTATATACTCAAGATGTTATTTGATAACATAGTGGGGTTGATTGAGAGAAAGAGAAGTTGTTGTGGATAATTTATAATTAGTTATAATTGTGAAAACTTCATGTTTCCAATTACAATTAGGAAATTCTAATAGGATTAGAACTCTTAGTTTTGGAGGGAAATTTTGTGTAATATATAGTAGATATAAAACACGAAAACCCTAACTGAAACACACACGAAGAACCAAGATCCATGAAACAACAGTTTCCTCTCTTCTCTCTCTCGATTTGATCTTGATCAAAGAACCCTAGCCGCCATCTTTTTCTACTAGCACAGGAAATTTTGGTGCTTGAGTGTATCCTCTGTGTGGATTACCGTTAGAGATAATCACACACTATGATTATAGTGGTTAGACGTTCAACTCACGTGGAGGTTGATCGTGAGGATTGCTGGATTGCGCCTCAACTTGAAGAAGAAATTTTTTGTTCTTCGGACGATCACCCAAAGGTAAAAGCTGTTACTTTTATTCTCTTTATGTCTTGTTTTCCACACATAGACAAGTCCTGGGAGGGTATCTCGTTTTCTTTTCTGCTACGCCGTATACGATAAAGCCTAAGATACCCAATAGGGCACTAGATTCCGAGAACAAGTACTAAAATATTTGGCTAGAATTAGTTAATATTCTTGAGGGATTTGACAATAATTTCATACTCTAAACTGAAAGAGATATTATATGGTGAAAGGAGTTTATTGCATTGATGTTTGCTATTGAAATATTCATGTCAATCCACTTGACTTTCTGGACTTTTGGGTGGTCATGATGTAATGCTAGGTGCTACACATAATCTGTTAAATATGGATTTATTAATTAGAGAATTAATAAATTAATCATAATTAGAATTAATAGGTTAATTCTAATTATTAAATATTATTAATCTTAAAGATATTTAGATTAGTTCATATTTTGCTAACAATAAACCAAAAAACTTAATATGTCACACAGAATAGAGGATTAAAAACTCAAATGCTATTTGATAACATAATAGGGTTAATTGCGAGAAGAAGAAGTTTTTATGGTCAAATTATAAATAGTTATAATTTACGAGCTAAATCATAATTATGAGAACTTATGAATTTTAATAATAATTATGAAATCCTAATTTGTTTAGGATTCTAAAATGCACACAAATATGTATATGACATATACAAGCTGTGTTTTTTGTGAGGTTCTTGAAAAAACATAGAAACACTCTCTGCCGTTTTTCTTCTTCTTCTTCTCTAAAAAAAAACCTTAGCTGCTTGTCACTTCTTGCTAGCACTAGAGTTAGGCGGTCTTGGTTTTTGAATCCTTGTGTGGATACTATTGGAGACAAGCCTACTCTTGGTTTGTAGTGGTCGTGATCGAATGACAAAGAAAACAAACTCGTTTGGTCAATTGCTGGATCGTACCATTAGTAAGAAGAAATTTTAAAACACCAGTGATGACACCAAATGTTGCGAAGATATTTTCCTTACCTTTCTTTGATCCGTAATTTTGCATATAAGTGATCCTGGGAATGGTTTCTTAGTTTTATTTCCACTGTGTAATGTTGATTGCATAACCTAGTAACTTACACAGAATCAATAAGGGATTTAGATTGAATACTATTAGAAATTGTAATTATAGAAAGAAGGATAAAAAAATTTCTATACAATTTCTTATCAAGAAATAAAAAAAAATTTAAAAGTTAGAAAATCAGTACCCGTATATAATAATATTTATCTTTTTTATTTAATATTTATATTAATACTATTATATGTTTATTTTATATGTTCAATTTAATATTATACACATATATATGACTATAGATAATATATTATTACTAATGAAGTCTCTTATAGTCTCCAATCCTTATCAAGATATGTAACCTGAATATGTATAGTGTCCTATCCACTACAGGATACAAGACTTTTTGTTAGTGTAAGTTCAAAAAATGATGAATGAGAATTATTTAGATTTAATAATGTGGTTCATAAATAACCTTCTCAAATTGAGAGGGCTTAATGATGGTTTTAAACCCTAGCTAAATTAAAGACTAAGTTAAACACTTAGTTGTTTTATTTAATTCTTTTTTTCCCTCCCTAATTCCTTTGTGACCTAATTCCTTCTTCCTTTCCCCTTCCTTTCTATTTTATTTTTCGGCAAAAAACCCTCCCCCTGCCACTGCCACTTTAATCGATTTTTTTGGAACAACCCCTCCCGCCCCCAACTGGTCACTTCCACCATCAACCAATTTTCCAGTACCCTCGCCACTACCACCATCAAAATCCGAGTCTTCACAACACTACCACCGCCGAGCTCTTCTGCTACCACCGAGCTCCTCTATTGTTGCCATTTTCACAAGAGATTTAGGGTCCAAGTTTCAGGTAATTTCTTTTTCAAGAGATTAATTCATGGATGGCAAAAGTGAGTGTCAAAAGCAATGAATTTTCATTCCTGGGCATGATTGAGGAATTAGGTTCAGTACCATTATTGGATGACTTGAAGGATGAATTTCATGCTTCAAGTCTCTGGAAAGACAAGAAAATGACCAGTTATTTTTTGACTCTCTGGCATAAGAATAAAACTATTCTTATTGGCGGAGAGTTGGAAAATGTTTGGGGCATTTTCTTGCCTTTTTGGAGACTTGAAGCACGAACTTACATTCATCATTCGTCGTGAAGCAGTCCTTCGCAAATCTAGCAGGAACAGTCTGAAAAAAAGAACAACAATCATGTTATCTTTGAGATTTCATGAATGATGAAAAGAAGCTTCCACCGATGAAAAACTACAAGAGAAGTGGATGGCCTAATTACCAAATAACAGGGATCAGAAATATATGAAGGGTATATGAAAGAGATGAGAAGTGTTTTGAAGATCAAAAAACTTTTACTTTTTTATACGATTTGAACTTTTTTTTAACAATCACTGTTCTGCTTTTAGAAATAAAAGTTGAGGATGGCGACGGCCTTTTAGTTCCCATAAAACTCTCATCTACAGATGAATAAAAGTTAAACTAATTGTATCAACATAATATTTTGTAAATGTAAAGAACTCTCTATTCTGCCACAAGATGATTGATATTTTTTTGTTTACTTTACATGCTTGGATCCTCATGAATGATGGATGATTATTCCCCGTGGGTAATGGGTGATTACCCTTAAGATATGTTGAAAAGTTACTATGTTTATGTATGTAAGGAAGTGATAATTTATATGTGAAATGATGTTTATTTTGTCCGAGGGTGCAAAAATAGTATTAATTGTTGCACTATTTTTGTGTTGGAAATATTATCAACAAATTCACAAATAATTAAGCTTTAAATTAAAATGTCAAACACTAAAACCATACAATTGGGCAAGTATACCTATCGCATAGTATAGAGAATAGCAAGTATCTAATCCACGGCAACTTAGCAATTACCATTACTTTATTCAAATTTCGTCATTTAGCCCACAAAATAAAGAAAAAAATCAATAAATAACTCTAATAAATTCATATACTAGAGAGTATACCAAGTTCATATAAGAAAAGTCACAAGAGTCCTCAAGAGAAAAGAATAAGGACAAAAGGCCATGTAAAGAAGAACATCCCCAAACCTATGTCAAGGAAAATATCCTTAAACCTATAAATTTCCAATTCAAGCACCGAAGGGATTTCAAACGTGAATCTCACTCTCTCTCTCAAGTAATGAAATTCCTATTCCTAGTAAACCAATGGGTATCTCTACCTTACTAATTTAATCTAGAAAGCATTAAAAGCAATAAATCCTAAGAAAATCTAAAAGTCACAATATCCCTATCTCTAGGCATTAACATAAACTATTTGATTACCAAGTTCTAATCCTCCAATCTCTCTCTCTCTCTCTCTCTCTCTCTCTCTCTCTCTCTCTCTCTCTCGTAAATTTAAGGAAAGCAATAATTAAATTAATAAATTAGGTGTTTAACTGCTAACTCCATCTCTCAAATTTATTAGAAGAAAACCAATTAATTGACAAAATCAATCAATCTCTAAAAATCAATCTAATACAATAATGCCCAAGTAATCAAATACAAATAATGGAAATTCAATAGATCTAGAATAAAATCAATCCAAGAGCACAAACTTAGAGTTCATCCCTCAAATACAATTAAAACATATACATTCAAGATTGCAAAAAAATATATTACAAGAAAGAGAAAAAAGAGCATTCATAGACAAACTAGCTTCTTTCTTTTTCCTTGAGATCCTCTTAAGCAACTTCCCTCTTCTTCTCCTTTGATTTCTCTTTATCCTTATTCTCTTGGTATTTCTTAAGCTCTCTCTAGGAGTTCTCTAGTATTTTTGGCCGCCAAAGACTAATTCTTAGGTTAGAAGCCAAGTATTTATTGAAGCCCATTGAAAAACTCCAAAAATTACTGAACAGATAGCCTTCTGCGATGTTGCACGGCACCGCCAAGAATGATATACATGGCGCCATGCATGCTCTGATGCCTTATATCTAAGTTGAAATGACGTCATGGGATTAACTATTGCTATGTGCTAGATTGGTGCATAGTGACGTGGATAACAATCTGAACGATGCCGTGGAGCTCCAGGTATTCTGTATTTTTTGCCTACTGAGGATGCACGACGACGTGCTAGGTGAAATGCCAAGTATTGTGGACTCCCTAAATATTAAATTCTAAAGTTCTACAATGGTACAATAGCATGTAAAATGATGAGCACGACATCGTGGTATTTCAGTTTTGCTCTTTTTAGTCTTTTCTTCTTGATTTCTCTTCTAACTTCAACTCTTTTGATCTACATCAAACAAGGAGAAAATAGAGGAAATAAGTAGCAATCTATAATGAAATTTAAGGAATTTAATCCTTAAATGCCATGTAAAATATGCATTAAATTATCCAACATCACTCCTCCACATTTAAACTTTTGCTTGTTCTCAAGCAAACCATAAAGAAAATTAAGTACTACAAGCAAAAAGTATTTTAACAAGAACGGATTTTTGGAAACATTAACTTCCATGGCAAAGGTGTTCTTTTTCTTTTGAGATAAAAATTCAATTCAAGATTATTAAGCCAAGCTAAACTGGTGTAAACTTATGTATTTAAATAGATAAACCAAGGCCATAGAAGTTGGATTAAACAAGTTTATATCTATTCAATTCAGTCTTATCCTATCTCTTGATTCAAGAATATGACTCAAGTAATTTATATAAGTTAGGAATAACGGCTACTTAAGTCCTTTGACTTCTAAAAGCTACTGCAACCTAAATAGTAAACAAAGGATTGCTCCATACACTTGTTTTTGTAGGACAATATAATTGCCTAGGAGAGATGGAATAAAGATCTTTCAGCCTTTACATTACCCCCATTAGGGTAAAGTAATGCAAATGCCTACTAAAAATATGTAAATAATGATTTTTTTAGCTTTTGCATTGCTTTACTCTAGTTGCTTTTTTTCTTACCCCAATCCACATTTTCTTAAACCAAGAATTAGGATTAGTTAGAAGATCATAGAATATCAATAGGCCAAAGTTCCTCACTTATGCTTCATTACAATTTTCTCATCAATCCCCAAGAAACATAATGTCACAAAATTTACTAAAACATAGGCAAGATTAATCCAAATTCTCAAGACTTAGTCTATATCACATCAAATATACAAGTTTACCAAAGAATATCGCAATCAAAGCAACCTCATACCAAATTTTCATGCCAAGATAAAAAGAATAGCAATCCTATAAGAATCCAAATATGCCAAAAAATGAAAAAATTTAGCTTCATTTTCAATTTAACAAGAAAACACCACAAGAAATTGATAAAAACCTTGATAATGAATACCGCAAAACCACTTCCCCACACTTAAACAACAAATTGTCCTCAATGTCCAAAATACACACAAGAAAGCATATCCAAATGGACCAAAAATAATAAAGAGGAAAGGTTAAGCAATATCCCCCAAGTGAGTTAACCTTCAATAGATGTTGAAGTAGAAAGAAAATAGGTTATTCTCAATTAACTATCCTGCAAAATGAAAATAAAAATGCTGAAAGTAAATAAACTAGAGTAAAATGAAGCACACTAAAAGACTATTAACTAGAAAAACTAAACTAAACAAAAACAACTCTTTTCATTCATTATGCTTCCTCATCAACCCTTTGTAAAGAAAATGCATGCTCAATGTAAAAAATAGGGATGATGAATAATTTAAAAAAAAGAGAGGTTTTTTGGAGAAATAAGGTTTATGAAAATTATTGGTCTCAACAAAATTAAGCACATAAACCTCATTCCCTTGCATCTTTTTAGACACATAAATTAATTCTTCACCGTATGAATGTAAATAATGTCTAAAATAGTGCATCACTAATTAAAGCATCAATCATCCCTTTAATCATATCATCATATTCAAGACTCCCCAACTCCAAACCTAGTAATATGGCTCTTAAAGAAGTAGTCAAGAGATACTTTGCAATGAATTGTCTACAATTACAAAGTTTCCTCCTTTCAAGTTGGTTGAAGGGCATAATTGATTGTCATCATCATTGGCTTCATTTTTGTCCATGCATTGAGAAGTGCCTACAAAAGTATGTGACAAAGAAACATTAGAATTAGGCAAGTATAAAAGGATAATAAAATTCTTCTCTCGTCACATTGTTCAATTGGTCCTCCTGTCCTTTCTTTTCTTCTTGGGGATTTTTGCCTTGTAGATTCTCGCACACTTGTTCCATCTTCTTATTCCCTTTGTCCTCATATGGTAGAATCTATTCTTCTCCTCCAAATGTATAGGCCATCTTGATGTCTTCCTTTAAAGGGCACATTTTTTCTTCAACACTTTTCAAAGGTTGTTCGATGACTCTTCTTTCATCAATTTTCTTTTTCTGTAGCCTACTCAGATATGGTATACATGGTTTATACTTTTGCAACTTCTTTTTTATTGTTTTAGCCTTTTCATACCTGCATGATGTCGTGTCCCTCAAGTCCGATAGTGCCGTTTGCTCCCTGTATGCATTACCCTGCTATTCTGCAATTTCTTCTGTTGGCTTTCCTTGTACAAGGTCTACCAATGTGTTGAAAGAATTATTCTCTTGCATTTCCTCAATTGTTGTTCACTTTGATTACTCCATCTTTGAAGGGATGTATTAGTATTGGCAGTAAACTTGTTCATTATTTCTTCAAGTGAAGACCTATATTGATGTGGACTAACATGTGTGATTTGTATGTGATATGATTGTTAGATTATGGCATGTTTAACCACAATTTTTTCAAAGTCTTACAAATATGATTGCAAAGCAACTCATAGATGATGAAGTCCAAGAAGGATTGATCAAGTCAAGGTCCTATCTAAAAGAGTTGCATACTATGAAGACTTTTTAAGAATTATAGACTAGAAAATTATGGTGAAGGTATTACTTATATTTCCTATATCTCTTTACCTTAAGTTCAATTTATTTCATATTGAAGCACTCAATGTCATTTTTAAAAAGTGTATTTTTAATCCAGGTTTTGATTAAAAAAAAAAAGAAGTTTAGAAGAAAAACTTTTGATTTTATAAAAACTTGGTTGAGATGTTTTGGACGAGCCTCTGAATCTAAAACGCCCATCCAAATTCTATTTCCAAAGTTCCTAAATCTAAAGTTGTTCAAAATATACTTCTTAGCATAAAGTGTTATTTTGGACACACATTTCAGATGCATAACTTTTTACTTTACAAGATCAAAGCCTATAGAATTTTAAAATGGGTACCTCAGTATAAAGTAAACTTTTGGATACACTTTTTGAACACATAATTTTTCACCTTGTGTCCAAAATCCTTGCAAAGTTGACAGCAACAACTAGCCGTTACTAGCCATTGTAGCTTTAATTTTTGCCCCTATAAAAGTCATTTAAATGCGATATTCAGTAAGGGTTCGTGCTAACACTTTCAAAAACGTCCTAACACTTTTGAAAAATAAAAATTCCCCATCTACATTATGCTTCAAAATGAAATCTATTGTTCAAAAGGTAAAATAGTACAAGTTCTCTAATTGGTTTTATATCTGCTCAATCTGTGAGCTATTTTTATATTTTCTTTTTAATCTAAATTATATCAAGATTTGAAAAGCAAAATCTAGTTGGGATAAGCCTTGATTGTTGGGTTTATAGAGGTTGGGAGTAAAACCAAGTATGGTGCCCCTCTATTGTAATATCAGTGTTGCCTACCATCATTAATTTGGGGAAAAAGCTTTAGTGGTTGAGTTGAAATCCTTAAATACGCACTTAAGGTAGTGGATACAGATTATTTGAGGATCGAACCACTATAAATCATTGGGTATATTCTCTTGTATTTATTCAGAAATTTAAGACCACGATTTTTCTATTCATCCGATTTAAAAACAATGAATTCTTCCTTACATTCACTAATTTGATTAAGACATTTATGTAGTAGAGTAAAATGGTTGTTAATGTTTTATCTGTCTATTTTTAAAATAGTCTCTCTTCCTATCATTTAGTGGAGGTTTAAAAGATCTTTGGCCGCATACTTAAAACTGCACAAAAAATCTATTTTTCGGCTCACACACATTTTCGGTTCTTCCTTTAAGTTTTTAAAAGACTTTGAAATTTTGCATTTGTTTGCCATAAACGTTATTCACTCCCCTTCTAAGGTTTATTAATTGGTATTAGAGCTTGGTCTACATTATTTTCAGTCTAACACCTTTGTAGGAAAAATTCAGATGGCAAACACTTTATCTCTACCGTACATTGAAGGGTCTTCAACAAACAGACCACCATTGTTCAATGGAAGTAATTATACCTTTTGGAAAAATAGAATGTATGCTCAATCAATTCTGAGCTATGGAACCTGATTGCAAAGGGACCATTTATCCCATCCAAAGCTGTCGAAGGTAGAACAGTACCTAAACAGAGTGATGAATATAACAGTGAAGATATTTCAAAAATGATCTTGAATTTTCAGGCTATAAATATACTATGATGTACCCTTGATGCAAATGAATAAAACCAAGTTAGTAGTTGTGATTAAGCCTATGAAATGTGGAAATTACTTGAAGTTACTCATGAGGAGACAAATCAAGTAAAGGAATCAAAGTTAGGACTCTTACTCCGTGACTATGAGCTGTTTACCATGAAACTAAATGAGAACATAACCGATATGTTTACTAGATTTACAAACATTATGAATAGATTAAAAGTATATGGGAAAATCAATTCCCTTAGAGAACAAAACAGAAAAATACTCATTGCCTTACTAAAAAGTTAGCAGCCTAAGACCTTGGCTGTGGAAGAATCTAAGGACTTAAAAAATCTACTAACCGAGGAACTGATTGGATCTCTCTTAACTCATAAAATGAAACTTAAAAGGTTTCAAGAATATTATGATGATGATGATAGAGGTAAAAGAGGAACTACCTTAAACGCTGCCGATGATGAGGTGAACAATCTGAAAGTGACTATAGCACTAATTTAGAAAGTGAAGAATTAGCCATAGTTGTTAGAAAATTTAGGACGATATTCAGAAAATGCAACTTTAGAAAAGGTAAGAAATTTGTCAAAAAAGGGACAAACTTCATCCTTCAAACCTCAATGTTATGAGTATAACATTTTGTTGCTAATTTTCCAATAGCTAAAGAAAGATAGGGCAAGAAGAATAAGAAGAAAAGAAAGGACATGAAGAAAAAGAAAGAAAAAAGACTAGTTGGGACTTGGGACCAAAATGGATTTGAAACTGAAGGAAATTGTGAATCCAAAATTGAAACAGCCAACATATACTTCATGGGCATGGAAGATAAGGTAAATAATACTCCTTCTAATTTTGTATCTAAATTACATAATTTTGATTATGAAAATTTAGATGATCCAAATGAGCTTCTTGTTGACATATTCCTTGAACTCAAAAAACTGTCCAAAAGAAACAAAGAAATGAAAATGAGGATTGATTCCTTGTAAAATAACAATGCAAAGCTATTGAGTGAGAACAAAACTCTACTTGATTCCCTTAGTTGTTCAAGTGTTGAAAAAGATGTTATCTCAACTTCTTTGTATGGTATGTCACTTGAGAACAAATGCTTATGTGACAAAGTATTCTCTCTTGAAATTATGCTTAGTGATTTTAATGACATGAAAAAGAGAGTTGATGATCTTACTACATGCATTGAGAAGTTCACAAATGGCAAAGACAATCTAAATAGATTGTTTGGAGTGCAACGTGTAGCTGGGGACAAAAATGGTCTCGACTATAAGCATGTGACAAAGCTGGAAATTACAACTCTTATTTTGTAAAAGCTAGTTCTTCGTATATGACTCATATTTGTTGCAGATATTAGGGCAAACATGAGCACAAAGCATCTAGATTCATGTCAAGAAGAAAGTGTAATCCGGTGTAAAAACAGTGTGGAGAATTAAAGGAATATTACTAGCTCCCGTGGACCCAAGAAAGTGTGGGTACCAAAAGTCACTCTTTCATCTTGTATATAGGTACATTTGCTGCAAAAGATAAGCTCCACAAAGTAGTTCTTGGATAGCAGATGCTTTAGACACATGACGAGAAATACAGCACTACGGAAGACATTCAAGTTACAAATAATGGATTTGTTACATTTGGAAACAAGAAAAATGAAAAAAAATACTCAGTATAGGAAATATTGATAAGAGATCTTCCACTATTATGAAGCAAGTATTGTTGATTGATTGATTGAAGTATAACTTCCTTAGTATTAACCAATTGTGTGACAATAGTTGTAAGGTTAAATTTGAGAAAGATTCATGCACTATTATTGATAATTCTAGTAATGAAATCATTTTTGTTGCAAATCGTGTTAGTAATGTTTATGTATTATATTTTGATGATCTTATTGCTCATAATATAAAATGCCTTTCCTTAAATAATGATAGCCACCTTTGGTATAGAAGGTTAGGTTATGCGTCTATTGATTTGCTAAATAGATTATCTTCAAAAAAGCTTGTTAGAGGATTGTCCAACAAGAAATTCGACAAAAACCGATTATGTTATGCTTGCCAATTTGGAAAACAAACCAAAACATCCTTTAAACCCAAGAAAATGATTTCAACCTCAAAACTTCTTGAACTTATACATATATATTTATTTGGACCTATGAAGACCACTAACCTTAGTGGTAAGAGATATGCTTATGTATTAGTGGATGATTTTTTGAGATTTACTTGGACCTTATTTCTTACACAAAAAGATGAAGCATTTTCAGAATTTTCAAAGTTACTCAACTGTGTTCAAAATACCCTTAGGTGTAAATTGATTTCAATTAGAAGTGACAATGGTAGAAAATTTTGCAACCATAAAGTTACAAAATTTTATGATGGGAATAGTGTTTCTATTAACTTTTCAGCAGCAAAAACCTCTTAACAAAATGGTGTAGTTAAGAAAAAAAAATAAGACTTTGCAAAAAATGGCAAGATCAATGCTTTGTGAAAACTTACTTCCAAAATATTTTTGGGCAAAAGCTATGAATACAACATGCTACATTGTGAACCGAGTTATGCTAAAAAACACCATTTCAACTTATGTTTAACAAAGTCCCATCTATTTTATATTTCAAAGTTTTTGGATGCAAATGTTTAGTTCTCAATGCTTGAGACAATTGTGGCAAATTCGATAGCAAATCGAATGAGGTTATATTTCTTGGATACTCCTCCAACAAAAAAGCATATAAGAGTGTACAATAAAAAAATTCTATGTACGAAAGAATACGTACATGTTGTATTTGATGAATCTAACATATATTTCTCAAGAAAATATGATGATAATGTGGGCACTTCAAAGGAAAATAGCATTGAACATCACAAAGCTCCATCACTTGACAACCATGCTAAAGAAGAAGAATTGGAAGAACAGCAAGTTGAAGACAGTGAGTAAAGAATTGAAGATCATGTTGATCAAAGCTTACCAAATGAATGGAAGTACAAAATCGAACATCCAAAAGAGTAAATTATCGGAGATCTAAACTGCGGTGTGAAAACCAAATGATACTTTATTGATAATTTTGCCTTACTTTCAAGCATTGAATTTGATTGCATTGATGTGGCTTTGTGTGATAATTTTTGGATTATGGCCAAACAAGAAGAATTGAATCAATTAGAAAGAAATAAAATTTGAAAATTTGTTCCTAGACCACTTGACCATCCTATGATTGGCACCAAGTGGGTATTTAGTGAAGCTTGAAAAATAAGAAAAACCATGCATGCAAAGGCATACAGAGGCCAGAACAAATGCATGGAACAGACAGCGGAAGGTTTTAAAAATACATTACCTCTACGCGATTTTGATTTCTTTGTCTATGAAGAGACCGACTAGACCACAAAAGTAGCTACTTCACTGGTTGATGCCTCCGATTGAAAACCCGCAATCCTCCTATTTTGTCTCGCTTGCATGAACGCCAAAACTTTTGAGAGCTCAAAATATTCCACCGCCTAATACTCGTTGGTGATATAACTCAAGCGAGGAAAATCAATGTCTCAATACTCTTGACCCTTTACTATTAATTAGCAAAATGAAGAAGATAAAGGAAAAAGGAAGAACGAGAGAGATGAAGAAAAACAAGGCTTCTGGTTTTTTTTTTTTCTCGTGTGTTCTCTATGAATGAATGAAAGCACAACTTTTCTTATGATAACCAAAAACACCAGGGTTTTGATATTTCAAAACATTTGGAAGCTATTAATAGAAGAGGTTTGGCTTAGCCTAAACTCTTCTATTCCGTGAATTAAAAAAAAAAAAAAACCTTTTGGTCCATGCTATTGGGCAATTAATATTATTTATTATTTTTTGGACCCAATGAGTTTATAATAATAAACATTAATTATTTATTTTTTGGGCCTATAAAATAACCTAATAAATAATTAATGAGCCCAAATAAATCAAAATAATTATTTAAGCCTCTTTACCTAGTTTAGGCTCTGGTTAATTTCTAATTATTCAATCAGGCTTAAGCCCTGAATAATTAATTAACCAATTAAACTAGATAATAAATTTAATTTAATTTCTCTCATTCTTTTATTTTATTCCAATCCAATAATATATTAGAATTTTTGAATAAAATAAAATCCTTTTTAACCGAGATCGTTCCTCGCCCCAAAATTAATTAGGACTTACGGGCTATTCCAAGGACCAAAAAGATACATCGCCTTGGCTACTAAAATGACCAAAATACTCCTACTATATAAATAGCTATATTTTACATTTTAAATATTTTTTAATATCACCATAAAAAAATATTAACCCCAAGAATAATTCTACGTTAGTTATGTCTCCGACCTATAAGTGAAATGACTAAATTACCCCTCTACACATCGCCATGCATTTAGAGAGTAAAAAATATACTAACACCTCTCTAAAAGACATCTACCATCTTTAAGCTTCTAATTTAATGATTCATGACTTCTTGGAATATTTTCGCTTTCCAAGGGAGCTACCCTAAAGCAAATATCTAAGTCATGTTCCTAGGGCCCTAGATAATTAGATCATTCTGACAACAACAGAGGGCGATATAGTATAGAAGTTATCTTGTACAAGTATATCTTAACTAACTAGTTATATATACCCAACATACAAGTATATTGGTCCTACTAAAGAACCTCAACTATAGTATATCAAAGCATACATCTTCAGCTTCGTCAAACCACTAACTCATACTCAAGTTATAGAGTACAAGTCCACGCTATAGCGATAGTCTAGGTTTCTACCACGTAGTACTTTTAGAAACCATTACTACAGGTGCAGTTCTACGTATTCGAAATACGTTTGTGTTATGAAATGAGAAAACTTCTCATTGGCAAAAGGTAAGCTATTCCCAATTTAGAATTTATAACATAATAATCTTACCATGATGAGATTCTCATTCTCATCATTCGGTTAAGAAGCTTACTGTGAAAGACCTCTATTCACATGAACCATTTAGTTTAAACACAATGGGTCTTTTCCAATGAAATTGTGCACAAAAATAAAGAAGAATTCACAAATAATTTTTGAGAATAATACTTTTATTAAGGCAAGTTAAAATTACATCAAAAACTCAATCTAAGAGGGTATATCACAACATTTAGAAATAAACTTGATGAGCATAGTATTATCATTAGAAACAAAATAAGATTGACTGGCTTCTCCTAAGTCCTTCATACTAAATTGACTAGATAGTCAAACCTTAGTTGATAGCAGTGTCCCTACATCTTTCTCAATGAGTAGAATATCATCCACATATAGTACAAGAAAAATCACGTTAATGCCTTCCAGTTTCCTGTACACACATAATTTATCCTCATTTTGAATGAAACTGTAAGATTTTATAGTCTCATAGAAACGAATGTTCTATGCTCTGGATGCCTGCTTAAGTCCATAAATGGATTTCTTAAACTTACAAACCATATGCTCTTGTCCTTCAGCAATAAAGCCTTCCGGTTGGGACATATAAATATCTTCACTAAGATGGCCATTTAAAAATGTCGTCTTGACATCCATTTGTCATATCTTGTAATCATAATAATATGCGATGGCAAAGAGGATACGGATGGATTTAAGCATGGCTATCGGGAAAAAAAGTTTCCTCATAATCGAAACCTTCTTTCTAAGTATACCCTTTCGTCACAAACCTAGCTTTGAAGGTTTTCACCTTCCTATCCACTTTCCTCTTCCTCTTGTATATCTACTTATACCCAGTGAATTTTATCCTTTCAGGTGAAGTTACAAGATCCCAAACCTGATTGAAGTGCATAGACTCAATCTCGGCTTTTATTGCTTTATGCCATAGGTTTGCATCGGCATCAGCAATAGCCTCCTCGTATCTAGTAGGATCTTGTTCCTGATAGTCAAAGATTAGGTCAAAAGACTCTCTAGTCCATCTTTCTGGAACCCTAGATACCCTCCCACTACGACGAGGCTCCATTTATACAGGCTCCTAAGGCTGTCTTTTTGTCCTATAGTCGGGTTAGAAGAAGTCGATTCAGAAGATAACTTCTTTTCGAGTTCTAACTTTGTTGAACTTTTAGTAGATGTGCTTTAATCATCTTCCAAGTATCTAGTATTAGTACTCACAAGTACTTTTTGCTCATTGGGGTGATAAAAATAACTACCCTTTGTACCTTTTGGATACCCAACAAAATAATATAACTCTGATCTTAGTTCTTACTTGTCTCCCTTGATTTGTACATAAGTTGGACAACCCCATATTTTGAGATAATTTAGACTTGGTTTACACCCAATCCACATCTCATAGGGTGTCTTAGGTATTGACTTGGAAGGTACTAAGTTCAGAATATATGCCGCTATTTCTAGGGCATATTCCCAAAAAGACACTAGAAGAGTAGTATGAAATATCATGCTGCAGACTATTTTCATCAATGTCTTGTTTCTTCTCTCAACTACTCCATTCTGCTGGGGTATTCCCGTCGCAGAGAGTTGAGATACTATCTCATGATGTACCATGTAGTCCTGGAATTCACCAAGGAGGTACTCTCCACCACGATCTGATCGTAAGGTCTTGATTAGTTTACTTGTCCGACATTCCACTTCAGCCTTAAACTCTTTAAACTTGTTAAAAAAGTCAGACTTGCTTCTCATCAGATAAATATAACCATACCTAATACAATCATCCGTAAATGTGATAAAGTACTCAAAGCCCCTCTTGCTGGTATAGACAAAGGACTACACACATTAGTGTGAACAAGACTCAGTATCTCCTTGGCTCTATCTGCCTTTTGGGTAAATGACTTGTTGGTCATTTTTCCCATAAGATAGGATTCACACTAAGGCCAACTTTCCAATCTTAATGATCCCAAAAGCCCATCTTGAATTTGTTAGAATTTGTGGACTCCTAAACGCAGAAAACATCCACGAATCCTTTCCGAGGATCCAAGTAAACGATTAAGAAGATTGTACGTTTGCAGAATTACCTCTGGTTGGTGAAATCGATATCCTTCAATTCCGATGGTGCTACTGCACGTGCAACCTGAATGATCACTAGATGCTGCAGTGCGCGAACGTCCTCTATCGAATACACACCGCGAACTCACTCGTCACCCGGGGAGTGCTAGCGCCTAGGGTTTGAAAGGGTTTTTTTTTTTTTCCTGGTAGAGAATGGCACGAATATTCTCAACAGAATTAGACTCTTGAAAAGACGGCTAATGTTTTCTTAAAAACCCCCGAACTTCTTAGAGTCCAACCCTAATAATATCTTATCATATTTTAATTTAAATTCAAATTAAATTAAAACTGATATGATAAGATTCTTCTATTATCTCAGTTATTTAAACAATTAATTTATCGAGTCAGATTCTTATAATTTGAATATTATCCAGATACATCGAATGTGGACATATTTCCAAATTCATTGTATCTGGTAAATTTTCTAAGTTCGATTAACTTAGACATATTTCCAAATTCATCAAATCTAGTTACCAGAAAAATAACCTAATAAGTTCGCTTATTGTGTGACCATATATGTTCATTTAACACTGGCAGTGTGCCTAAATCATATTTAAATGACGCACAAGTTATAAGCGATTTCTAGCAAAACATTATAACTATCCAGGTTAAATGAAGATCGATGATCTCTTTGAACCAAACCATAATTTTATATTTAGTCGTTTTGTCACACGATATCCAGATTAAGCATAAGGCACAAAGCATGTCATCCTTATTAAGCTTAATCAATTATTTCTTGATTTCATAGTAGACTGTTCAAAAAATGATATCAATATCTTAGATTGATATATTTGAGCACGGCCATATATTTTAACAGTCTAACTTATCAAGGGGCCCATGGATATCTCTCCCATAATTGAGAGGGACAAATTCCTTCACTATCATTTATATTCCTCTCATTGATTTATTCTATATCCAACAGTAGTCTAATTTATTATCTAATTAAAGACAACTTTAGACAACGTCAAAATATAGAATTTATCAAGTAGGAAACTATGATGAATTTAGTTCGAAGGACTTTTAATATCATTATGGCTAGAAAGTACTTATGACATGTTCCATGAAATACTCTCATAGTGGGTCATGTCCAATACAATGTTCTCTAACATTTATTTATATTTTGACTCAATATCACAAATATCCATGACCAGTAAAACATAATCATTAAGTCACAAACATACTAATCTTAATTTATTATTGTTTCAATAATAATAATCGATCAGGGACAGTTTTAGAATAGTCATTGTATTCATTGTAGGGTTTTACTATCAAGTCACGTACTTGATGACCACAAAATAAAATGCACTATTCATGGAAAGAAAAACCTCATATTATTATATAAAACATAACGACAATAGTATAAGTACAAATTGACTCTAGGGCATATCCCTAACAGAATTAACCTCTAAATCTTAGTTAAGTCAATGTAACCCAACCTTAGATGCCAAAAATATGAATCATTAACATTGGTCTTTCTCTTCCTATTTAAAGGTTCAGATTGACTGTTATTTAATTGATTATTAATAGGATTAATGATGAATAGATTTCCATCCATATGCCCAGTACATAAAACTTTTCCATTTCTACTGATAGTTATACCAGATTGGATAGAAACAGAATATTCTTGATTTATTAGTTTTGTAACTGAAACTAAATTCTGTCTAAAACCAAGAATAGATAAAAATATCCTTCAATATAACTATTCTATTATAATTAAAAGCAAGTTCCAATTCTCCCACTGGAAGAGCCCAAACTTGTGCTCCATTTCCCACACGTAGTCCATGTTCGCCCTTATGGAGTCTTCTAATATTTTTAAACTCCTACAAGGAGTTACAGATGTGATCAGTGACTCCTTAATCAACAGTCCAAGTGGAAGTTGATCCAACTATTGATATAGGTTCTAGATAGAAAACATTACCTATGGGATTTTTTTTGCTTGAAGATCTGGACTCTCCTTTTTCTAGTATCCCTTTTTCCCACATTTGAAGCATTTGCTCTTAGGTTTGTCTTTAGGTTGGGACTTGGGCTGGTGCACTACATTACCTTTCTTCTTCTTGAACTTTCTAGGCGTAGGCCCAGTTCTTGAAGAAGAAGCCATCATAGCCCTTGCTTGTGGCTTCACGATCTTCTCTGCCACCTAGAGCTCTTTCATTAACTCAGTTAAACTCATGTTTAACTTGTTCATATTGTAGTTCAATTTAAACTGAGTAAAAGAACCTGACAAAGATTGGAGAACCATGTCCACTTGGCTCTCGGGTCAATGACAGTCCCCAAGACTTCTGCTTCCTCAAAAGTAGCAATCATTTTGAGCATATGCTCTCTGACTGATGCTCCCTCAGTCATCTTGGTATTTATGATTGTTTAAAGAGCCTCCTGTCTTGCGGGCCAACTCTTGTCCACAAACATCGTGGCTAGTGTGTACTAATATCGTATGCAGTTGCCATGTGCTCATATTTGGATTGGATCACATTTGACATGGAGGCTAACATATAGCATCGTGCCATCTCATCAGCCTTTTTCCATGATTGTTAGGACCCATTAGTTCCTTTGAACATATGCTCTTTGACTGATACTCCCTTAATCATCTTGGTGTTTAAGATTGTTCAAAGAGCCTCTTGCCTTGCGGGTCAATTCTTGTCCACGAACATCGTGGCTAGTGACGTACTAATATTATATGCAGTTCACATGTGCTCATATTTGGATTAAATCACATTTGACATGGAGGCTAACATATAGCATTGTGCCATCTCATCAGCCTTTTTCCATGCCTTCTCAGCCTCTCGCTCCTCATCGGTGGAACCCTCCCCGATTACAAGGCAAGTTTCGTAGAGGACATACTTATACTCCTTGGTTATGAGTATTATGTCCAATTTCCTTTTCCAATCCACATAGTTAGGACCTGTTAGTCTATTCTCACGGAGAATAACGGCTAAAGGACTGAAAGATCCTCCACCAACTATTTTTGAAATTTTAAAAAAAATAAAATAAATTCTCAGATTTGTGAAAATAAAAATAATTTGTACACTTTATCCTCATATTAAACTGATAATAGTTAACTCCATTACTATTATCTTCCACATGATTAATTTGGCTCTTAGAAAATTTGACATAGCTTCTTAAAAAGTTTAACAGTTTTCTAAGCTAAGTGTATTAACCACCACAAATTAATTTCCCTTCTAGGAAATAATTTACAAGATAACTCCATCTAGGGGATGGTCTTTTCTTCTCATTTCCTATAAATATGCCTCTCACTATAGCCTCTAACGTAGGCTGGCCGATCATAGTACATGTCCTGAGTTATTAATTACATACTTCCATTAGTTCTAGATACTTGTGATATCTCTATCCTATACGGGTTCATTCCCAGGGTGACGAGAGGAAACCTACGATCTCTATTAAGGATTGTGATGGAAGGCGTGAGGCCATTGAGCCTCTCTCCCACTTAATTTTTTAAATAAGGATTTTTCTTGGAAAAATATCCTTTGAAAAATTTCAATTAATTTCTCTTTTAACTTAAAAATAAAATATCTAAATCCATAAAAATTTCTATGTCAATGTTTATACCTTTTGAAAAAAATTTCTATTGATTAATTTTATTTAAGTTAAAAACCTAATAATTTCAAGAATTTTTTATAAACTTTCTAGAGATTTTGATCTCAAGTTTTTATTTGACAAAAATAATTTTCCTTTGTGAAAATGAATTAAAATGATTTTCTATTTAAACTTACAAAAATTTCTAAATCCAAAATATTTTCTATATCAAGGATAAAAACCTTTAAGAAAATAATCAATGTTTAATTTTTGTCTAAGTTAAAATTAATCATTTAATTAAAGAAAAATATTTTTTCTTGTCAAATAAAATTTTTCAAAGACTTTAGTCTTTGAGAAAACATGCACATAGGAATTAAAATAAATAGTATGCTAGAAAACAGTAAACGTTTTCATACTTTTCTATTTTTAAACCTAAGTACCTAAAGAATTGAATTAAACACATTAATCAAATTATTTAATGGTCTTGTTTAATCCTAAAATCCTTTACTATTATTTTTCATACAAAATATTCAAAGAATATTAACTATTACAAAAATAATAACTTCACCTGGTATGGGACCAAAAACAAAAAAGAAATTATGCAAGAATTTCAAGAAAAACAATATTTTTTCTTCGGTCTTGTGCACTCGCCACACTGGATCATGACCCATGGAAAGATCCATGGACCATGAACTGCGGGCGAGTGCGCCACCCGCAACCCGCAGACTGCTCCAGAACCAGTCATAATCGTGACCACATCCTGGGGAGAATGCATTCCATCCTGCGCAGGATGCAATGTTTTTCACCGAGCTGAAGGTCGGCACGGTGCTTGCTGTGGCCCTTGAGCAGCGGCTCGATTGAGCTGCCCCTCGGCTCCACTCACACCGAGCCGTTGCAGCTCGGCTCAGCTTGGTTGGGGCTGGCGGCTCGGTGCTTCTTCTTCATTTTTTTCTTCTTTTCTTTTGAGATTTTCTTCAAAAGCTCTGCAACTTCGCTCTGCGACTTCAACAGGCATTCTTTTGTTACAAATTTTCAACAAAATAAAAAACCACATCCTCCTATACCTTTGAAAATTGGGTTTACACGATTGCTGCAGAAAGCTTTAAAATTACATGGCTTCCTAAACCTCAACCGTGAGGTGTACAACAATCTACCTCATACTATAAATAGTGAAGGTTCACAGGCATAATAAATTAATTATCATGCCAATTTTATTAACTAACATGTATCCTTCCTAAGCCTTTCAAAGCTTCATGGCTTTGATACCAATTGAAGCTTGAAGAAAAAGAAAAACCTTGCACGCATAGGCATACAGAGGCCAGAACAAATGCACAGAACAGACAACGGAATGTTTTAAAAATACATTACCTTTGCGCGATTTTGATTTCTTTGTCTGTGAAGAGACTGATTGGACCACAGGAGTAGCTATTTCATTGGTTGATGCCTCTGATTAAAAAGCCATGATCCACCTACTTCATCTCACTTGCATGAACGCCAAAATTTTTGAGAGCTCAGAATATTCCACCGCCTAATGCTCGTTGGTGACACAACTTAGGCGAGGAAAATTAAAGTTGCAATACTCTTGACCCTTTGCTATTAATTAGCAAAATCAATAAGATTAAGGAAAAAAGTGGAATGAGAGAGAAGAAGAAAAACAAGGCTTTTGGTTTTTTTTTTCTCGTGTGTTCTCTATGAATGAATGAATGAAAACACGGCTTTTCTTATAATAACCAAAAACACCGGAGTTTGATATTTCAAAACACCCGAAAGCTATTAACAGAAAAGGCTTGGCTTAGCCTAAACTCTTCTGTTCCGTGAATTTAAGGGGGAAAAAAAATCCCTTTGGTCCAAACTATTGGGCCATTAATATTATTTATTGTTTTTCTTGTACCTAATGAATCCAAAATAATAAACATTAATTATTTATTTTCTGAGCCTATAAAATAACCCAATAAATAATTAATAAGTTCAAATGAATCAAAATAATTATTTAAGCCCCTTTATCTAGTTTAGGCTCTGGTTAATTTTCAAATTATTCAATCTGGGCTTAGGCCTTGAATAATTAATTAACCAATTAAATTAGATAATAAATTTAATTTAATTTCTATCGTTCTTTTATTTTATTCCAATCTAATAATAAATTAGACTTTCTGAATAAAATAAAATCCTTTTTAACTGAGACCATTTCCTCGCCCCAAAATTAATTAGGACTTACTGGTTATTTTGAGTACCAAAAAAACACATCGCCTTAGCTACTAAAATGACCAAAATACCCCTACTATATAAACAGCTGTATTTTGCATTTTAAATATTTTCTAATATCACCATAAGAAAATATTGACCTGAAGGACAATGTTGCGTTTAGCTATGTCTCCGACCAACAGGCAAAATTACTAAAATACCTCTCTATACATTGTTGTCCATTTCGAGAGGAAAAAGTATGCTAACATTTCTCTAAAAAACATCTACCATCCTTTGGCTTTTAGTCCAATGATCCACAACTTCTTAGAATATTTTCGCTTTCCAATGGAGCTACCCTAAAGCAAATATCCAATTCATGTTCCTAGGGCCCTGGATAATTAGATCATTTGGACAACCATAAGGGGCGATATAGTATAGAAGCTATCTTGTACAAGTCTGTCTTAACTAACTAGTTACATATACCCAACATGCAAGTATATTGGAACCACTAAAGAACCTCAACTATAGTATATCAAAGCATACACTTCCAACTTTGTCAAACTAACTCATATTATGTTGTAAAGTACAAGTCCATGCTGTAGCGATAGTAGTCTAGGTTTCTACCACATAATACTTTTAGAAACCACTACTACAGGTCCAATTCTACATATTCGAAATACGTTTGTGTTATGAAATAAAAAGATTTCTCATTGGCTAAAGGTAAGCCATTTCCTATTTAGAATTCATAACACAATAATCTCACCATGATGGGATTCTCATTCTCATCATTCGGTTAAGAACAATAGTTTATATGTTAAGTAACCCATGATCCATAACTTACTGTTAAAGACCTCCATTCATATAAACCATTTACTTTAAATATAATAGGTCTTTTCTAATAAAATTGTGCACAAAAATAAAGAAGAATTCACAAAACAAATTTTGAGAATAATACTTTTATTAATACAAGTCAAAATTACATCAGAAACCTAATCTTAGAGGACATACATTCCAATAGTTAGAAATCAACTTGATAAGCGTGGTGTTATTATTAGAAACAAAACTAGACTTGTTGCTAAGGATTCAATCAAAAGGAGGGCATTGATTATGGTGAGACAGTTACACTTATTGCAAGATTAGAATCTATTAGAATCTTGCTTGCTTTTGCATCTTTTAAAGTTTTCATACTCTATCAAATGGATGTTAAAACTACCTTTTTAAATGGTTTTATTGAAAAAGAAGTATATGTAGAGCAACCCCCTGGTTTTATTCTTGAACATTTTCTAAATCATATTTTTAAGCTTTATAAAGCTCTTTATGATTTAAAACAAGCTCCATGTGCTTAGTATGAAAGATTTAGTGGCTTTCTTCTTTCAAAAGGTTTTTCAAGAGGTTTAATTGGCACTATATTGTTCATCAAAGCTGAAAATTCTGATGACCTCTTAATTGTTCAAATATATGTTGATGACATCATTTTTGAAGCTACTAATGAAATTTTATGTAAGAAGTTTGCAAAGATAATGTAGCAAGAGTTTGAAATGATTATGATGGGAGAACTCAACTTCTTTCTTAGTTTACAAATTAAGCAAACTAAGGATGGGATCTACCTAAATCAAGCTAAGTATGCTAAAGAACTGCTCAAAAAGTTTGAAATGAACTAAGCAAAGGAAATCAGTACACCTATGAGCACTTTATTAAAACTTGACAAATATGAAAAAGGGAAGAAGGTAGATGAATCAAAGTATCGAGCTATAATTGGAAGCCTTGTATATCTTATTACTAGCCGTCTGACATCATGTTCTCAGTTTAACTTTGTGCAAGATTCCAATCTTGTCCCAAAGATCAAATTATGCATATGTGTTGTGAAACATATCTTTAGATACTTAGTTGGGACATATGATTATAGTCTATGGTATCCTTGAACTAACCCTTTTGATCTTATAGGATACATAGATGCAGATTATGCATGTTGTAAAGTTGAAAGAAAGAGTACAAGTAGGCATTATCAATTTCTTGAACACTCTTTATTCTCTTGGTATAGCAAGAAGAAAGCTTATGTATCTCTTTCAACAACTAAAGTAGAATATATAGCTGCAGGAAGTTGTTGTGCTCAAATTTTATGGATGAAACATATTTTACTCTACTTTAGTCTTAATTTTAAGTGTGTTCCTATTCTATAACACTAGGGCTATAAATTTAACTAAAAATCCTATTTAGCGCTCAAGAACTAAACATATTAAGATTAAGCATCACTTTATTAGAGATCATGTGCTTAAAGGTGATGTTTGTGTTGAATATATTTTTACTAATGATCAACTTGCAGATATATTCACAAAACCACTGGTTGAAGATAGATTCAATCATCTGAGGAAAGGATTGGGAATTACCAGATTATATAACTAATGATTTTGTTGGAGTTAGTTGTTTATTCTTGCAGGTTCCTGAATTCTGATTTCGGATGGAAATTTTTGGATGTGGTGTTTGGATGAAGAGAATCCAAAATCCCCTCACCAAAACCATCTCTCAAGTATTGTAAAGCCCAAAAGATTTGAAATCTATTTGAATTATCTTCTTTTTTTCAAAATCAAAAGCTGTCATCTTTCTTTTTCTTCTAGACATTGTTCTCTCGACAAAACCAAACAAACAAAACCCTCCAACTTCATATGCCATGCTAAACTTCTAAAGGGACTGAACCAAAAGTAAAGGAGACCAAGAAAAGCAAAGCAATGGCAAAGAAATCAATTGCTGCCACTCAAACGCTTGCAAAGAAAAAGGACAAGAAAGTTGTTGTCGATGAACCTACCTTTCAAACCGCCTCATTGGAACAACCACTGGAGGAGAGAAAAGTACAGATACTCAAATACCCCAATTTCTAGATTCAAAATGTGAGTCTGAATATAATGACTAAGTGTCTAGGAATAGAACCATTGTTGTAGGTTATCGGGTTGATGCGGAAGCATTTTTTAATTATACAAATATTCTGAATTAGTTCGAATCGATTGGCTAGGGAACATTATTGTTTGTTAATAAAAAGCTGTACATGACTCTGGTCTAGGAATTTTATTCCAACCTAAGAAAAGGAAGATGAGGAAACAGAGAATGGACTTTTGGTGCAACAGTACACATCTCAGGTTGGAGGTGTGAATTTTGAGTTTGACCACCAAATGTTAAATAGAATCTTTGATGTTAGAGATGGTGGGATATAATTATTTGAGATAAATAAATTGTCTGAGAGTTCTAATTTATTTGAATTAAAGAGATTTGAGGGCAAATTCACTGGTAGTAAGAGTTTCAAAAATTCAAATGACCGCAATACTAAATGGCTAAATAGAATAGGCAGATTACTTCACCATATGGTCAACCATGGTAATACCGAGTTTTGGACATAAAACTTCTGTGAATAGTATGCAAATGGTGTTAATGTTGGCTTTATCAGAGGGCAGGCCAATTAATTTTGGATTTTTAGCTGCAAAATTAATTATTCAGTCGTGGAATACCTCAAATAAAGCTTTATCTTTCGGGATTCTTTTGACAAAATTGTTTAAGCATTTTAATAGTGATTTGAGTTTGGTTGTCCCTGAGCACTCTAAGTTTAATGTCTACAAAAAAGATTCTTTTGAAAAAAATGGAGTTTATCCAAATAGACAACCAATGGACCTTACTTAGAGATACCACGAAAGAAGAAAAGGAGAAATTGGGTAAGGTTAAAACTGAAGGAAAGAAATCTGCATCTGCTCCCCCAGTTGGAACAAAAAGAAAAACTAAAATTTAAGAAGAATCATCCAGTAAAGGCAAGTAGAAGAATGAAGAAAGTGGAATGACATAGAGCATTCTAAATGCTCTGAATCTTTTGTCTACCAAATTGGATGGTCTAAGTGCCGAAGTTAAGGCTAAACTGCAAAATATGGGAACTAGATGAACCAATGTGGAAAGGAAGCAATTTGAACCTACAGCTATCTCAAAAGAGATAGCCCTTCCACTAGAGCAAGAACATAAAACTATCATCCCTTCAACAGAGAAGGATACTAGTGTTGATGCTATTCCCCTTCAGCAAACTGAAGAACCTACTGCTGCCACAACCACTATAACCACTGCTGACCAAGCTGCTTCTAAGCAGGATAATCCAGCTACACCTAGTAGTTTATCAGGCCGCCAACAGAAACATGTAGTAATCAAATGGAAATCCATCCGACTAGCTGGACAGCACAAGAAGAATGGTGCAGATGCTCAGCCTAAGACTGTTGTGATTTGGGGCGATATGGCAATATCCACCAATAAACATGGTGTCAAGATCATAAAGAAAATTGGTTTACACTTTTCCCTAATGCCCTTTCTCTCATTTTTTTTTCCTTTCCTGAACATTTTCTTTATACTACTATACTGCAAGTTCTTATTATTTCTACAGTTGTTTATCTATTTTTTGTTGTCTCTTTTATCTGTTTTTATTTCTAACTCTTATTTTAACTGATGACAAAAGGGGAAGAAAAATACGAAGGAGTGAGATTAGGATCCATCAATTGGATTGGGTAAGATTTTGTTATGATTGGATTGGTGAGAGTTTGTTTGGACTGCATATATACAGGGGGAGTAATTCTGAATCCAAAATCCCAATCCGAAAATGTTTATACAAATGCTGTATCTAGATTTTTTTTTGACACACTTTTTGGTAGTTCAAAATCACAAAGCAAATTTTATTTGCTAATGCATATAGAAAGAGGAAGCATCAAGAAATATGTTTTATCTTCTATAATTCCATATGCACGCGCGTGCGTGCACACACACACACGCACACACATACACACACACACACACACACATATATATATATATATATATATATATATATGTTGTACGTGTATGCTAACATATTTTACATCCAATAACCATTATTTGGCTATTTCCTTGTGAAATAGTCCTTATAAGGAAAGAATGAGGATACGGAAGTTAGTAGGGCATTAAGCTCATTAAGCCCGGTTTATGAGACTAAGCTTAAAATTTTCAAAATCTTATCTTATAATTTACTCTTTAAGCTTTATGTTGAGAGATCATGCATCAAATAAATATAAACTTTTATATCTTTCGATTTAACATGTTCATACAAGTTTACATTATTTTCTTTGTCACAGTCTATCAAGTTTGTCATTATTCAAAAAGGAGGAGATTCTTAGCCCAAAAGGCTTTCTCCTATGTTTTGATTAATTACAAATATTGATGTGGACTAACATATGTGATTTGTATATTATAGGATTTTTGGATTATGGTTTGTTTAACCACAGTTTTTCAAAGTCTTACAAATAGGATTGCAAAGAAACTCATAGATGATGAAGTCCAAGAAGGATTGATCAAGTCAAGGTCCTACCTAAAGGAGTTGCATACCACGAAGACTTTTAAAGAATTATAGACTAGGAAATTATGATGAAGGTATTACTTACATTTCCTATGTCTCTTTACCTTAAACTCAATTTGTTTCATATTGAAGCACTTAAAGTTATTTATAAAAAAAAGGGTATTTTTAATCTAGGGTTTGATCATAAAAAGAATTTTAAAAGAAAAGTTTTTTATTTTATAAAAACTTGGTTGAGATTTTTTATATGGACCTTGAATCCAAAACGCCTATCCAAAGTCTGTTTCCAAAGTGCCTAAATCTAAAGTTATTCAAAAAATACTTATTGGCATAAAGTGTTGTTTTGGATACACATTTCGAATGCACAACTTCCTACATTACAAGATCAAAGCCTGTAGAATTTCAAAATGGGTACTTCAGTATAAAATAAAATTTTGGACGCATTTTTCGAACGCATAATTTTTCATCTTGTGAGTCCAAAATCCCTGCAAAAACTGACAACAACAACTAGTCATTACTAGTCGTTGTAGCTTTGATTTTTGCCCCTATAAAAGCTATTTAAACTCGATTTTCAGTAAGGTTCTTGCTAACACTTTCAGAAACATCCTAACACTTTTGAAAAATAAAAATCTCTCATCTAGATTATGCTTCAAAGTTTGATCTATTATTCTAAAGGTAAAAAGGTAAAGGTTCTCTAGTTGGTTTTATATCTGCTCAATCTGTGAACTATTTTTGTATTTTCTCTTTTATCTGAATTATATCAAGGTTTGGAAAGTAAAAACCAGTTATGATAAACCTTGATTGTTGGGTGTGTAGAGGTGGGAGTAAAACCAAGTGTGGTGACCCTCTATTGTAATATTGGTGTTGTCTACCACCATTAATTTGGAAAAAATATTTTAGGGGTTGAGTTGAAATCATTAAGTGCGTGCTTAAGGTAGTAGATGTAGATCATTTGAGGATTGAATCACTATAAATCATTAGGTCTATTCTCTTGCATTTATTCAGAGATTTATGACCTTGATTTTACTGTTCATCCGATTTAAAAACATTAGATTCTTCCTTGCATTCACTAATTTGATCAAAGATATTTATATAGTAGAGTAAAATGGTTGTTAATGTTTTATCTGCCTATCTTTAATATAGTCTCTCTTCTCATCATTTAGTGTAGTTTTGAAAGATCTTTGGCTGCTCATTTAAAGCTGCACAGAAAATTTGTTTTTCAGCTTACACGCATTTTTTATTCTTTCTTTAAGTTTTCAAAAGATTTTGAAAATTTACATTTGTTTACCAGAAACCTTATTCACCCCCTCCCCTCTAAGGTTTATCAGTCCTCAGAAAGATAAGCTCCATTAGGTTGAGGGTAATAATCAAAGTGCTCTTCCCTATATAGCTTATAATTCAAGCCTTGATCTTCCAGGAGAATTATACTTCAATTACTATTCCTCTCACTAAGAGCATCAATATAAGCTTCTAATCTTACCCACCTCACATCCTTATCGTCCTCTTGATTTTGTGTCCATGACCACAGACTTCCCCTCGAATTACTATCCATGATGACAATGGTTTAAAAAAAAAACACACACACTCAAAACAAAGAGAAAGTTAGTAACAAAGAAAAATTAATCCTAAGACTACAAAAGCTACAAAAATCACACCAAAGTATAGAAAAGTAAAGAGGCAAACCAAAACAAAAATAAGAGAACATTCACAAACATAAAATGGCTAATTCAACAAAACTTGAGCATTTCACAATATTGTCATTCATCGGCAACAGTGCCAAAAATTTGTTGTACGTTTTTTGTATTGGAAATATTACTAACCAATCCACAAACAATCAAGCTTTAAATTAAAATACCAAACACTAAAATCGTACAATTGGACAAGTATACCCATTGCATAGTATAGAGAATAGTAAGTATCGAATCTACAAGAACTTAGCAATTACCGTTAATTTACTCAAATCTCGTTATTTAGCCAATAAAATAAAGAAACAAAATGAATAAACAACTCTAATAAACTCATATACTAGAGAGTATACCAAGTTCATACAAGAAAAGTCACAAGAGTCCTCAAAAGATAAGAATAAGGAGAAAGGCCATGTAAAGAAGAACATTCCCAAACCTATGTCAAGTAAGGGAAATACCCTTAAATCTATGAATTCTCAATTCAAGCACCGGAGGGATTTCAAACGTGAATCTCACTCTTTCTCGAATAATGAAATTCCTATTCCTAGCAAATCAATGGGTATCTCTACCTTACCAATTTAATCTAAAAAGCATTAAGAGTAATAAATCCTAAGAAAATTCGGAAGCCACAATATCCATATTTCTAGAAAATATCATAAACCTTTTGATTACCAAGTTCTAATCCCCCAATCTCTCTCTCTCTCTAGTAAATTGAAGAAAAACAACAATTAAATTAATAAATTGGGTGTTTAACTGCTAATCCTATCTCTCAAATTCATTAGAAGCAAACCAATCGATTAGAAAAATCAATCAATCCCCAACAATCAATCCAATACAATAATACCCAAGTAATCAAATACAAGGAATGAAAATTCAATAAATCTAGAAGAAAATCAATCCAAGAGCACAAACTTAGGGTTCATCCCTCAAATACAACTAAAATATATACATTCAAGATAACAAAAAAATAGATTATAAGAAAAAGAAAAAGAGAGCATTCATAGAAAAGTTGGCTTCTTCTTTCTTGAGATCTTCTTAAGCAACTCCCCTCTTCTTCTCATTTGATTCCTTTTGATCCTCTTTTCTTGGTGTTTCTTGAGCTCTTTCTAGGAGTTCTATGTTGTTTTTGGCCTTAAAATACTAATTCTTAGGGTTAGAAGTTGAGTATTTATAGATACCCATTAAAAAAAACTCCAAAAATTGCGCAGCACCGCCAAAAGTGATATGCACGGCGCCGTGCATGTGCTGATGCCCTATACTCAAGTTGAAACGACGTTGTGGGATTAACTATTACTTTGTATTGGATTGGTGTACGGTGATGTGGACAATGATTTGAACAGCACCGTGGAGCTCTAAATGTTCTATATTTTCTGCCTACTTAGGATGCATGGCAACGTCTAAGGTGAAGTGGCCGGCATCGTGGACTCCTTGAATATTAACTTTTGAAGTTTTGCAATGGTACAACGGCGTGTAGTATGATGAGCAGGTGCCATGGCACTTCAGTTTGGCTCTTTTTAGTCTTTTCTTCTTATTTTCTCTTCTAACTTCAACTCTTTTAATCTATATCAAGCAAGGAGACACATGGAGAAAATAAGTAGAAATCTATAATGAAATTTAAGGAATTTAAGCCTCAAATGCCATGTAAAATATCCATGAAATGATTAAACATCATTGATGTTGTTGTGGTTGCAATTTGAGTGGCTTTAATGCCTAGAAATTGTCCAAATATAAGGGGAGATTCTACCAAAATTTTTTAAAAAATTTACGTGCACTTGATTTAAGGAGATTTTTAAATTGCCAAAGGAAAAAACAAGAGATGCGTATATTTTAGACTTCCACCTCTCAAATTCTTCATTCATTTCCTCATCTTTAGCATTCTCCATCTCTTCTAATTTTACCACATCTCTTCCATCCCCTAAAATAATTGAGTTCTTAGATTAACAAGATCCTAATATATTATCTCAAGCTAAAAGTTCAAATGGCACACTTAGATTATCAACATATAAGCTAGGAACAACCAAAATCTTGTGAGTTCATATTGAATTCAAAATCACTTTAACTTTCCATCCCAAAGTCAAATATACAAACAAAATAAGCCAAAAGAATCTTTCAAATTATCTTATTATAATTTTAAAGCTAATCATACAAGAAATCTATATTATCATCCTATAAACTGTTGTTTACTTTATCTTTTATTGGCATATATCCCACAATACGTGGTTATTATTAATAGTAGCCAGGGCTCATACTTGTGGTATTCATTTTTTTGGACATGGAACATGATCCTAAAACACATACCAAATCAATAAAACCTCGAGAATCTTATTCAAAACATAAAACCCTAACCTCAAGCCCTAAATCTAATAAAACTTAAACTATCCAATATTTATTCAATGTATTCATACTTATTTTAATCTAATGTGCAGCATCTTATGCTCTAATTTATATGGAGGTTGTAGTTGGATGTATAGAAGGCATGTCCTTGGTATGAAGGGGATTATAATTGAGTTTCAGGATAGGATTAAAGCATTCATCGTTGTTGCATTGTCTAATGTGAGATCAAATGTGATTTGATGTCCTTGTGCAAAGTGTAAGAACAAGAACTATAATGACTCGAAACAAATTGAGCTTCACTTATACAAATGGAGATTTGTTAGTAACTACTATCGATAGATATGTCATGGCAAAACATGTAATCTAACTCCAAACATTTCTATCTCAACTACTGGAATTGCAGCTGTTGGTGTAGAAGCTATTTCTAGAGATCCATATCGAGAAGTGGTCTTAGATGCGGCTGGTCATGATTTTCTTCTAGACCAATCCCTATCAAATTCTATCGATGAACCGCCTAATGTTAACACCCAGAATATTTTATGACATGCTTAGGGCCGTGGACACCCCTATTTGGGACGAATGCACAAACCACTTACAATTGAACTTGGTTTGTAGGTTGTTGAATATAAAAATCTAAAAATAATGTCTCAGAAGGAATTCAACCAAGTGGTTCAACTAATGAAGGAGGTTGTGCCTAGTGGAGACAAGATTCCGAATGACTTCTATCAGATGAAGAAGCTAGTGCCGGGGCTTGGGTTATTGGTTCAAAAAATTGATGTATAAAATAATGGATGTATGATTTACTGGAAAGATAATATTAACTGTAGGGAACGTAAATTTTATGGCCATGCTCCGAATATGTAAAGGAAAGTTGGGAACAATAAAAAGTCTAAGGAGATTCCTTATAAAAATATGTACTACTTTCTAATAATACAAAGGTTAAAAAGGTTGCATACATCCAAAACCACAGCTACAGCTAAACACATGAGGTGGCATGTTGAGAGCAAACCGGAGGATGGCTTTATGAGTCACCCGCGTGATAGTGAGGCTTAGCAACATTTCATAGGAGTCATCCAAATATTGCGGGAGAAGTTCGAAATGTAAGACTTAGGTTATGTACTGATGGTTTTTGGCCATTTAGGTTGTCGAGCAAGCAATACTCTTCTTGGCCGGTTATTTTTACTCCATACAACCTCCCTCCACGAATGTATATGAAAGATTCAGTAATATTCTTGACCACTATAATTTCTGGTCCCTCTAAAGCATAAAGTCAATGTTTATCTACAACCTTTGGTTGATGAATTAAATCAATTGTTGTTTGAAGAGGTGCCTTCTTATGACATATCCAAGAAAAAAAATTTACAATCGCAGGTTGCACTCTTGTGGACCATTAATAGCTTCCCCCACAACAAGTAGATTGGCATGCCCGCATTGCATGGAGAGATTTCATCTGCAGAATGGTAGGAAACATTCTTGGTTCGATTATCATCATCGTTTCTTGCTAATGGACCGTCCTTATAGGTGAGATACAAGGTTACTTAGAAGAGATAAAGGCCCTAAAACAACCTCACCAGTACCATATTGTACTAGTGATGAATTTTTTACTAGATTGTGTCATTTTCAAAAAATAACAAAATCAAACCATGAAGAAAGGTAACAGTAATAGCAGAGGAAAACCTACAGTAGACCAAGCAGAGTATTTTTTGGGATTTAATTTATTAGCTTACACATTTGGTCGAGCATAATATAGATGTGATGCACAATAAGAATAATGTATTCGATAATGTGTTTAACAAAGTTATGGATGTGAAAGGTAAAACAAAGGGCAATTTCAAGGCCAGTCATGATGTTGAAATTTTATATCACAGGCTAGAGTTGAGGATAAGTACTGTAGCCAATAGAAGGGTTTCTAAACCTAAAGCATGCTACATATTAACGATAGAACAAAAAAGAATTCTAGTATAGTAGGTGAAAGATTTGCAGCTCCCAGATGGATTTGCATCTAACTTGGGACGATGTATTGATTCAAAAGAGTTAAGAATGTTATGAAAGAAAAACCATCATTGTCATGTATTCATAGAGTGATTACTCCTGATATAGCTCAAAGAATTCCTTCTTGCTAATATATGGGCATTTCTAACTAAATTAAGCCAGTTTTATCAGGATTTATATGATCCAAAATTGTCAGTGGCTCATATGATGAAATTGGAGTCAAATATACCCATTCTTCTATATATGTTGAAGAAGATCTTTCTCTTCAGATTCTTTGATGTAATTGAACATTTAATGGTTTATTTACCGTATGAGGCTAAAGTTTGTAGTCTAATCCAATATAGATAGATGTATCATTTCAAAGGGTAATCATTGTTTTATTCCCTCTCATTTAATTTGACACATATAATATTAATAATTTATATTATTGGGTCGTAGGATCTTGTATCGTTTCAAAATGAAGGTGAAAAATAAGGCCAAAGTTAAAGGGTTAATTTGTAGTGCTTATCTGGTTGAAGAAGCATTCACTTTCTTCTCCTACTACTTTAAATCGCAAGTGCAAACAAAGCACACGATTGTAGCTCGTAGTGAAGAAGGAAAATGTGCTATCTCAAGGGGAGAGGAATGTATGTTGTCTATATGTAACATTTCTAGAAAGATATTGAGAAAGATTCAAACTAGGTTCCTTGCATTAGATGAATATAAAGTAGCTTCCAATTATATGTTGTTAAATTGTAAATAGGTCTAACCATACATTGAGTAAGACTTCTCTTCACTTAGATTACGTTTAGTAGATTATCAATATGGTAACTGATATATTCTATTTTGCACGTTCTAGGATGCTCATTGCATAAGTACAATCCTTGGAACCAAACATTTCAAAAGAAGAGCTTGATAGAAGAATAGAAAATGAATTTGTCAGATGGTTTAGAGATTATGTAAGTTAGAAAACTTACATAATCTTGTGAAAATTAAGATTCTTATATCTTATCTTACCATATACTTGGATTTATATAGGTGCACAATGGACATAATGTAGTTAAAAATTTATCCTTGCAAAACATTGCTCAGGATCCATAGAGATAATTTAAATCATTTGAAGGACATATTGTGAATGGATATCAATTTCACACTCGTGAGTATTGTGAAGGGAAGTGTACAACAAATAGTGCAGTATGCATTACAGGAGATGGCTTTGACACATTTGAAAATGACTACTATGGAATCTTAAAAGAAATTATAGAGGTCTGATTTCTTAGTTAACCACTACAGGCTACTGTACTCTTCAAATGTGATTGGTTTGATCAAACTCCAAATCGAAGAGTTAGAGTGCATTTGTCATTTAAACTAATTGATATTAACCACAGGAGAAGGTACCTGAAGTATGATCCTTTTGTTTTAGCACCACAAGCAAGTCAAGTATATTATTCTAAATATCCAAGAGTCACAAGAACATGATCTGATTGGTTGGCAGTGTGTAAAACCAAAGCTCATTATGCTTTTGATGCCCCTTTTAGTTGATACATCTTATCAAGAGGACATTGATTATAATAATGTCATGTGTATATCTTTGGTGGTTGTTCTTGGTCCCCTTACACATGAGTCTAGGTTAAACAAAATGTTAGATAATAACGAGAGGGTGTTGGGAAAGGAGAATATGAAGGTAAGGATGAATGGGAAACAACTACTAAAACTTATGAAGATGGTAGAGAATATTTATTGAAAGATGATCTAAACTATTAAACATAGTTTGTAATAATTATTTCATATGTTTGGAATTTTGCTTATTAATTCACTCCCATGACACATTTTTTATTAAAGAAAGAGTACTTAGTTTAATGATGAGCTTCACTTCGCTTAGTTTATGCTTTACAGACTTAGTGAATTTTCTCACATTTCTTCGCTTGCCTTGGATTGACTGTAATGTGCATGCATTCAATCATTATTATTATTATTATTATTATTATTATTATTATTATTATTATTATTATTATTATTATTATTATTATTATTATTATTATTATTATTATTATTATTATTATTATTATTATTATTATTATTATTATTATTATTATTATTATTATTATTATTATTATTTTATCTATTTGCAATTTTTTGTGTTATTTATATTTGTATTCTATGACTTAATTCTTAAAATTGTAAAAGAATTAGTAGATCCAGCGGTGTTTGTTCTTCTATTTTATGTTGCATTAAACTAGCTATGGCTTTCGAAGGATAGTCATCTAGTTCGATAGGCCATGGTTCAGGTGAGAGAGATGATGAGGGCACATCTTCTCCCAACTGGGCTCCATAACTTCTAGCACCGCACATCCCTAAGGATGTACCATAGGAAAGTAAATAGCATTCTTAGATGGGGCCTTCATTTGCGGTGTCTAATATGCTAGCAGCACAGGGTAATGAGAGCAGGCCTCTCATAGTTCCATATGGTGATGGGTAAGTATCAAAACATGTAGTCTAATTTTCTCATTTCCAACTATAAAAATCATAGGGAAAATTTGTCTTCTACCTCATTTTGTTTTTCTTTCGTTCATTTCACTTCTCTTTACTTCAAATGACTTTGTTTTTTAAAAAGGTTCGCTGGTGCTACAAATTGTATCTCCCTGCTTACTGACACGGTCCAGCAGCACTTCAAGGGTGCATACCCTACGTGTGCACATGTCTTTGCAAATATGAAGGACATGTGGTTCCAAGAGTGGGGAGTAAGAATCTACTTTTGGTTCAAAGTTGAATGTATTATTTCATTGTTTTTTCTATAGTTTCATTATGATTTTGTTGTAATAATTCTTGGCATAATAATCTAACGAATTATATTTTTTGATAATAATGAAAACAAACGTAATGAAAACAAGCACAAACTAAAATTCATATTCATAATTCAATAACACAAATATATTTTTTTTCTATTAAATATTCTGATAGCAGATTACTTTTTTTTTTAAAAAAAAAATGTTCCAAGTTGTCCCTTTTTTCAAGTTTCCAAATTTTCTATATAAATACCTATTCTTGAATAGGTAAAGGGAAGGAACAGTTGTAAGCATGGAAAAATTCTCATATCGAAAACATAAAAAGGAATACCAAAGTCACCGCACCATCTCTTTTCCCCGTCATTTCCATTTAGATTAATTGCTACAAGATAGGGTGCACTAGATCTGTGCCAAAAGAAGGTTTTTGTTACTCTCTATTTATTTTGCTTTTGGGGATTTTGAATGTGCAAAAAAGGTCTGCAAGTATTTCAAATTCTTGCATCTATTGTTGATTAATTTAGATTTTTAAATTTTATTGAAGGTGACTTTCCATTGCAAAGAGTAATAAAGAATGAGAGTAAGATTTAGTAGAATTTAGACCATTAAATGTAATCCTAACTTGAAGAAGGAAAAGCTGCATGCTTATAACACCTCCAAAAATAGAGAATTTTGCATAATTTTGCATTATGAGTACAAGAAGTAAGACCTTAAAGTGTGCCTTTATTAGTAATGGGTTTTTAGTGCTTATAAATGCAAAATATTAGAGAGAGATTGAGTTATACAATCAATGAATGCAAAATATTCCTTATTTATCTTATGGTAGTTCTTATAACTCATATACCAATATGGTTGATTGATATATTCAAAAGAAATGAGTAGCTTAGTCCATGTAAACTGTGTAATCAGTTAGGAATGAAAACATTTTTATATACCTACTAATGAATTAATGTAAATGAACATTTATTTTTGCTTTATCTATTGCTTGGATTTCTGCCATAGAAGAATACAATGATAGGATCAAGGTTGATGGCATCTAAATCTTCAGCAAGTTTAAGTAATTGCTGTCTATTTGTAATAGACCTGCGATATGACTAATATAATTCTGCATCATCAAAAATATTTACATCATCAAAAGAATTCCATTATATCTAACTTCAAATAGGAATTATATTCTAATTACAAGATTTAAATATGCTATTTAGAAATATTTCTATTGGAGAGATGAGGACGGTGCATGGATCCGACTCAATTGGAAAAAAAAGTTGCGAGCCAAATTTTGGGATACTTCTACAAGGCTCGTACGAGGGGTAAGCGTCCTTTTTGGGTAGATCCCACTGATTGAACTGAGATAACTCGATATTGGGGGGCAGGGGATTATCAGGGATTTGTACCACTACAAAGAGAAGTAGGTCTCAAGGCAATACTGCTTACATGGGAGGATTGAGTCCTTTTATTGAGCACAAGAACCGTTTGGTAATTTCTTTTATTTTTTGACAGAATTTCTTTAGCTCTTTAAAAATTATATCCTAACTTCATCATTAATTTAAATATCAACTATAATGGAGAGAGCAAAGGAATAGTTTTAATTACATGGAGATGTTTAAGAGTTTACACATGTTCTAAAAGGAGCCTAACAAGGAGAGTTCATTAGTGACCGATCCCGCAAGGTTGTGGTAATAATTAATTATTACTTTCAATATTTATGATTACTTCAATTCTTGGAATATTAATCTACATAATGATTGCCATTAATTTTCAATTTTAGGAGGATGTGGACCAATTACTTTAGAGTTACTCACAAGGTTCTTCCAACAGCTTCGTTACCTCATCCATCATGCCCAATGAGTAGCTTCAATAGGGGTCAGGTCTTCGACATGGGGTTGGAGGCAATACACGTGCAACAGTGATTACATCAGAGTCAGATGCCCTCATGTTCTTCTACTACAACCCTTGTCGATGACTTTGATAGGAGGATGGATATCAAGGTCTAGGAAGTTGCATAATGGATCTGGCATGAATATGAGAGATAAATAGAGACATACAAACAGTGTGACAGCTACATGACTGGGTTGCTGATAGTGATGATTGAGAAGATGGGATTACCCACGCCATAACCACCTTTTTATTGTTGATGAGAGAGTTGATGATGATGATGATGGTGGATGGTGACGATGAGGACTTCACTATATCACCACCAGATCATTATCCACCATCTCTTGGCCACAGTAGTGGTTCTCCTTCTCCACCCCTTATAGAAGCCACTTCAACTCCACTCGCCACTTGACTTATTAACTTTTTTATGTTTATTAGACTATTTTATACTAGTTTTAAATATGTTTATTGGACTATTTTGTACTAATTTTTAGTGTTCTTATTACTGGTGTTGGTAAATGTGCAATTTATGGATTTCAAATTATATTTGTGTTTGGTATATTTTTTGTTTATTGGTTTATGGATCAGTATAATATATTGAAATGTTACAGGGAATAGATATAAATAAACAATGCTAGGTTGTAATAGTTGCAAAATAGTGACAACCTAGTGATGGCCGAGTGAACAAACAATTGCAAAAAAGGCTACGGCTTTGTGAGAACAAATAAATGGCCACCGCAAGGGATTCGTAGTACTGTTATTAATTTGCAAGGGACTTGCAACAGCCGATTAAATTAATTCAAAATTTATAAAGAGCTATTGTAAAACTCTAGCAAATTAACGACAAAACTGAAACATCTTTTTATTCCTAATCTTAAAAATTCAAATAATAAAAAAAAAACATCATTACAAATATGTCGCAGATTAACCAGGGTACTGCGACAGTCATTTAATAGCCATGACAAAGAACTCGCAATGTAATAAGGGTACAATGATGGCCACATTATCCTAATTCAAATTAAATTATTTTAGTTTCTCCAACCGTTGCTAAGCCTTAGCATCTAGCGATAGTTTATCGACGGTTATCTGTATCGGGTCGTTGCAAAGCCGTAGCAAAAGTATCACACTCCATTGTTAACTTTGATCATCATACCGTAGCTAAGCCATCACTGGTAGTGATAGTTTTTGTGTGCACTCAGCAAATTTTTTGTCATCAACTTCTGGTTTAGCGATAGTCCATTGCCGTCACAGTGTCGTCGCAAGTATATATTAGCGACAATCTCACGAGTGTTTTGACCGTCGCAATGCTTTTCCTGTAGTGGTAGTATCCTTTCACTTGCTATCCTACATTGACCACCTTAGATCTAGTGCTTATATTTTACTTTTTTTGATCTTTTCAGCAACACATAATGCTCCCAAATCATAAAGAACAATTTTGTAACCTTATATATGTCTCCATATATATATATATATATATATATATATATGTATGTATATATATGTGTGTGTGTGTGTGTGTGTGTATGTGTGTATATGTATATATATATCCTCATCATCATTTTTCTTGATCAAAATCCTAGCATCAACTTCTTCTCTTCTAACCCTAACCAACCCCAGTCGATGAAGTCACTACTACTGCATCCTTGGCTCCTTTGCTTCCTTTTTCTTCTGTTATCTTTTTCTTTCCCATTGCCTTTACCATCCTTCTCCATCATCTGCTTTTCATGCTCACAACTTTTTTTAGAGTTCAAGAATAATAATGTCTAGGTAACTTTCGATTTCTTTATTATGTTATATTCTAGTAAGGCAATATCTATAAATGCTCCTGCACTAGTGCTTAAGTTAGCTAGTTTGGTGATGAAAACTACAAAAAGTGCTACTATACTGATATCTTCTAGCGAGCTTTTTCAGACTATCTATTTCGCCAACACAATCTACAATAGCAACTGTGCCTATACAATCTTTGACAACAAGTGCACCCATAACAATTTCTCTGGCGCCTGCTTCATGTTCGATGAGATTACTTCGGTCCCATCTCTTTCACCATTAAGTGAGACCTTAGTAAGCACCAAGACAATTTCTCTTTTGGTATTACCTCCATTTGCTAGAAGCTCAGTGTATTCTCTTTTGGTTGCAATAGTTCCTTCAACTATACTATAGCACCATTAACCAATGTCCTTTCAAGTACTATGGCAACCGCAACATCACCGAAATACTTCCATCCACTAGCAGCCCATCCAGCCCTCCAATGACTAGTTCCCATTACTTTTAGATCTTTCCTTAAGATCAGATGAAGGAAATAAGATCAAGGCATTATAAACATTGTACTTGTTCTATTTAACTCTATTCAAACTATTTAAGCAAAATCTATTCTAAAAAGTTTAGTTGTTCTATTTGAATATATTCAAATGATTTAAACAAAATATATTAAAAGGGAGTTGATTAGAATAATTAAGAGTTCAGGGGTCAATTGAGAATCTCATAAGAGTTCAGGGGTTATTTGGAATTATCTCTACATTTTATCAACTGTAAATAGACTATTCTTTCTTTTTTTTTTTTCTCAACTGATATCTGGTGATTTTTTTGCTTCTATGTTCAACTAATTTTTATGATGCTTTTAACGATTAGTCCATAAATAGCTTCAGTTAAAGAGATCAAATTGGCATTATTTTCCAATTTTCAAGAACTAAATTGGCATACTTTTATTTTTAAAAACTAAATTGATGTATAGTTGTTAAGTATGAAAATGCCAAATTTTTATATCCCTTTTACTTAATTTTTGTACGATCTTTTGTGTAATTATGAATGATTTCTACTCATTTTATATTTTTTATGTATTTCTAGATCATCTTAGTGAAAAATAGTGAAATAAGGACTTCAATGATAAATTTGGAATAAAGATAATTGCCAACTGATTTGGAAAGTCTTGGAACAAGATTTGAATATGTTTGGAAAGTAATTCAGTACTAGTGCCTAGCTAAGTACCAAACCATATGAACAAAACCAAAACATAGTATCTAGAAGGAAAGCATGGCTTATAGCACGGCCATACCTGCCACATAAAACAAATTTTGCATTCTTAGAAGTTATGTACAGCTTGCAGTATGATCACTGTAAGATGCACGGCATCATGCACTCGCGTGCATGTGCCTGTGCTTGCCTTAAGAATTTTCAAGAAATTTCCTAAATTCAACCATAGGTCAATTTGAAAGTTAAAAACAGAGTTCTAGGGTAATCGTCTTCAAAATGCCACAAAACTTTTGATACTTTTACATCTGTTAGGCTTAAAGGAATTCTCCTATGTTTTGATTTATGACAAACATTAATGATTACTAACTTGTGTGATTTACATGTGATAGGACATGTTTAACCCAGGTTCTTTCAAGGCATGCAAATAGGATTGCTAAGTAACTCTTGAGCAATGGAATTCAAGAATGGGTGATCAAGTAGAAAACAAAGCTTAAGAGATTGTATACCAAGAAGTCCTTGTGGAAGAACTTTAGATTAGAAATTGTTAATAAGGTATTTCTTATTAATTCCTATATCTCTTTATCTTATAATTCAATTTATCTCTACCTTAAAGTACACAAATAAAAAAAAAATTCAAAGTTTTATATCTCAGAATTTTGGATGACTCTGCATCCAAAAGATTCATCTAAAATCCTGTGAACAGTATCAAATCAATTCTGCCTTAAAAGTGCCATTTTGGACTTACCTTTTAGATGCACCATCGTCCAAAACTTGAGTCCAAAACGCTGGCAAATCTGACAGTGAAAACTAGTCGTTGCTGTCTTACTTTTCACTTCTATAAAAGCCATTTAAATCCGATTTTCTATAAGATTTTTCTGCTATCTCTCTCAGAAACACTCTTATACTTTAAAAAATAAAAATCTTCCTTTTCATTGTGCTTCAAAGATGAAATTGAATTGTTCAAAAGGTGAAAGGCTATTGGAGCTTATTTGTTCATATATGCTCAAACTTGTGAGCTATTTCTATAAGTTCTCTTTCATTCTAACTTGTATCAAGGTTGAAAAGGTAAAAATCAGTTGGGGTAAGCCTTGATTTATTGTGTATCAATGTTGTGGTGTAATACCCATTGGGATGAGCTTTGTTTTGGTTAATGTACAAGGTTGTAGAGTAAAATCCATTGGGGTAAACCTTATTTCGTGAATGTATCAAGATTGTGGTGTAAAACCCGGTTGGGTGACCCTTGATTATTGTGTTTTAAGAGATTGGGTATAAAACCAAGTGTGGTAATCCTCTTATGTAACATTGATATAGACTACCACCATTGATTTGGGAAAAAGGTTTTAGTGATGATGTTGAAATCCTTAAGTGAAAACTTAAAGTAGTGGATGTAGATCATTTGAGGATCGAACCACTATAAATCATTGAGTCTATTCTCTTGCATTTATTCTGATATTCATGCCTGCATTTTTACTGCTCATCCAACTTGAAAGCATTATACTCCTCATTGAATTTATTGATTTGATCAAAGACTTTTATATTGATTGAGTGAGACTGTTTTTTATGCCTTATCTGCCTATCTTAATTATAGATTTTCATTTCATCATTTAATGGAGTTTTTGAAAATTCTTTGGTAGTTCATTTAAAGCTGCACGGACAATCTAATTTTTGTTGCACACGCACTTGTTTTAAGATTTTCAGAAGATCTTTCAAAGTTTGAAATTATTTGCCATATACCTTATTCACTCCCCCCCCTTAAGTTATATCAATTGGTATCAGAGAATTGGTCTATATTATCCTTAGCTTAACAGCTTTGTAGCGAAGATCCATATGGCAAACGCTACTGCTCTACCTTACACTAAAAGATCCTCCACAAATAGACCTCCTTTATTCTATGAAAGCAATTATACATTCTAGAAAAATAGAAAGAAAATTTATATTTGTTCAATCAACTTTGAGCTGTTAAATTTGATTGAGAATGGACCATTTGTCCCGTTGAAATTTGTTAAAGGCAGAAATGTGCTTAAATAGAGTGATGAATATGACAATGAGGATATTTTAAAAATAACTCTGAATTTTCAGACAATAAACATATTGTATTGTGCTCTCGATAAAAATGAATACAACCGTATTAGTGGTTGTGATTCAGCCTTTGAAATGTGGAGACTACTTGAGGTCACCCATGAGGGGACTAATCAAGTAAAAGAATTAAAGTTGAGAATATTAGTCCACGATTATGAGTTGTTCACTATGAAGCCATGTGAAAACATCACTGATATATTTACTCATTTCACAAACATCATGAATGGTCTAAAGGCCTATGGAAAGATCTACCCCCTCGGGGAACAAAATAGAAAATTTCTTGATGCTCTACCAAAGAGTTGGTAGCAAAAAACTTTAGCTATAGAAGAATCAAAAAATCTGAACAGTTTGGCCACTGAAGAGCTAATTGGCTCTCTATTAACCCATGAAGTGAAACTGAAAAAGTTTCAAGAGCATGATGAAGATAAATAAGGCCAAAGAGGAACGGCCTTAAAAGCTATTGATGATGATGTTACTAGTGAACAAATCGAGAGTGAAAAAGGGACTGATTGGACGCCGAAGAATTGGCCATGGTTGCTAGAAAATTCAGAAAAATGTTTAGGAAGAGCAACTTCAAAAAGGGCAAAAAATTTGTCAAAAAGAAGGGACAACTTTCACCCTTCAAACATCAATGCAATGAATACAAAAGTACTGGGCATTTTATTGCTAATTGCCCAATGTCTAAAGAAAGAAAAGCTAAGTACAATAAGAAGAAAATAAAAGGACTAATTGGGATTTAGGATCAAGAAGAGTTCGAGACTAAAGAGAGTGATGGATCTGACAAGGAGAAAGCAAGCATGTGCTTTATGGCAATGGAAAATGAAGTAAACTCCACTTCTACTAATTCCATATCTGATTTATATAATTCTGATTATGAAAAGGTTGATGATCCTAGTGAACTACTTCTTGAAATGTTCTATGAACTCAAAAAGCTGTCTAGAAGAAATAAAGAAATGAAAGCAAAAACTAATTCCTTGCTAGATGAAAATGCTAAGCTGTTAAATGAGAATAAAGCCTTACTTGATTCTATTATGTGCTCAAGTATTGAAAATGATGTTATCCTAACTTCTTTGCATTGTATGATACTTGAGAACAAATATTTGTGTGACAAAGTACTTTCTCTTGAAAATAGCCTTAGTGATTTTAATAATATGAAAAGTAGAGTTGATGACCTCACCATTTGTATTGAGAAATTCACTGATGGTCAAGATAATCTAAATAAATTGCTTGGAGTGCAGCATATAGCTGGAAATAGGAGTGGTCTCGGTTATAGAAATGTGCACAAGGCAAAAAATCACAAACCTCATTTTGTGAAAGCTAGAAACTCAAATGCTATTCATATTTGCTATTCTTATTATGGTAAAAATGGACACAATGCATTTAGGTGTCACATTAGAAAATGAGCTGAATGTGGTATGAAAATTGTTTGGAGAGTTAAAAGAACTATCACTAACCCCCAAAGACCTAAGAAAATGTGAGTACCAAAAACTATTCTTCCACCTTATGAATAGGTACATTAGCTGCAAAAATTGTGCTCCACGAAATGGTATTGGATAGTGGATGCTCAGAATACATGATGGAAAATGCAGCACTAATGGATATCATTCAAGCTGAAAATAATGGATTTGTCTTGGAGATAAAAAAAGGGGAGGGGTGAAAAACACTCGGTAAAGGTAATGTTGGTGAAAGATTCTCCATCATTATCATGCAAGTATTATTGATTGATGAATTAAAGCTCAACTTGCTTAATATTAGTCTTTTATGTGAAAATTGTTGCAAGGTTATTTTTGAAAAAGATTTATGCACTATCATTGACAATTCTTGTGATAAAATCATTTTTTATCAACCGTATTGGCAATGCCTATGTATTATATCTTGATGATCCTTTGCTTATGATATAAAGTGCCTTTCCATATATGATATTGATAGCTACCTTTAGCATAGAAGGTTAGGGTATGTCTCTATTGATTTGTTGAATAGATTGTCATTAAAAGAACTTGAGAAATGACTGTCCAAAATAATTTTTGACAAAAAACCAATTGTGTGATGCTTGCCATTTTGAAAAACAAACCAAGACATATTTCAAATCCAAGAAAATGATTTTAACCTTAAGTCTTCTTGAGCCAATACATATGGATTTGTTTGAACCAATAAGGACCACTAGCCTAAATGGTAAGAGGTATGCTCATGTTTTAGTAGATGATTTTTTCGAGATATACTTAGACTTTACCTCTTCTTTCGAAAGGGTATTTAGTGTGTTCTATAAAAGAACTCGATGTGCGGAAGAATCCACACTTGTAAATTTTAATGTATCTAACATATATTCCTCTAGAAAAGATGATGAGTCTATAGGTAGCTCAAAGAAAAATAGTATTGAACATCATAAAGCTCCATCATTTGACAACCATGCCAAATAAGAGGAATTAGAAGAGCAACAAGTTGAAGAAAGTAAGCAAAGAAGTGTCGAACACACTGATCAGAATCTGCCAAAAGATTGGAAGTCCAAATTATCCATCCAAAAGAACATATCATTGGTGATCCTAGCTGCGAAGAGATTGGAAGTCCAAACTATCCATCTAAAAGAACATATCATTGGTGATCCCTAGCTGTGAAGTTAAAATCAAATGGTATTTTGTTGATAATTTTATTTTACTTTCTAGCACTAAACCTAATTAAATTGATACAGCTTTACATAATGAATTTTTTTATTATAACCATGCAAGAAAAACTGAATTTATTTGAAAAAAAAATCAAGTTTGGAAGCTTGTCCTTAGACTACTTGACCATCCCTTAATTAATACCAAGTGGGTTTCAAAAACAAACTTGATAAGCATGTCATTGTTATTAGAAGTAAAGTCAGATTAGTTGCCCAAGGATTCAATCAAGAAGAGGTCATTAATTATGATGAAACTTTTGCTCTCGTTGCTCAATTGAAATCCGTTAGAATGCTACTTATCCTTACATCATTCAAAAACTTCATGCTTTATCAAATGGATGCCAATAGTGCTCTCTTAAATGGTTTTATTGAAAAGTAAATTTATGTGAAGTAACCTCTAGGTTTTATTCATGAACATTTTCTAAACCATGTCGTAGTGGTTTTCTTCTTTCAAAAGGTTCTTCAAGAAGCTTAATGGATATCGCATGATTTATCAAATCTGAAAATTCTAATGATATCTTAATTGTACAAATACATGTTGATAGTATTTTTGGAACTACTAATAATTCCTCATGCAAGAAATTTGCCAAGACAATGTGGCAAAAGTTTGAAATAAGAATGATGAGAGAATTTAACTTCTTCCTCGGTCTTCAAAGAAAGCTAACCATAGATGATATCTTCCTAAATGAAGACAAGTATGCCAAGGAACTACTCAAAAGATAAATTCACAAACTACTGGCTGAAGAATGATTTGATCATCTGAGGAGAGGTTTGGAATCAGATTATGTATCTAATGATTTTGCTAGAAATTGGTTATTTATTCTTGCAGAATTCCTAAAGATCTTCTGATTTTGGATGAAGATATTGGATGCAGTACTTGAAATGTATTTTTGACCAGGAAATTAGACGAATAATCTGAGTCCAAATGCTCAAATCCTTTAATTAAAAAAAAATCCTACCTTTTTATTCCAGTCGCAACACTCTTTTTTTTCGTATCAAAATATCTTTACATACTTTCAGAAATCACTTTTCTCAAATATACTAAATTATACTTGTGCTTTTCAAAAGCTCGTAAATCCCAAAAAGAATTTAAATCTATTTGAATCTTCTTCTCATTTCAAAAAATTCAAAAAGTTGTCATTTACCTTAGCACTTGTCTCTTTCCTCTGGCCTTCATTGTCTCGATAAAAACTAGAAGAATCAAAACTTTCAATCCTGTCTGCCATGGGCAAATTCCTAGAAACTCAGTAAAAAAACCTAGCTAAAAGTGAAGAAAGCCAAGAAGAAGGTAATGAAAAGGAAATCAATCATTGCCGGACTCATATCTATGAAGAAGATGAAAAGGTGAGCTGCCATTGATGAACTAACTCCTTAAAGTGCATTATCAGAACAACCTCCAGAAAAAGAAAGCATGGACATTCAGTCGACTTAAGATGAGATTTACTGGTGCCAAGAGCTTTAGAAATTCAAGTGACTGAAATGCTAACTGGTTAAATGGAATGGAGCAATTGCTACATCGCATGATCTCAACCATAGTGATACCGAGCTTTGGCCACAAGACTTCTATACATTTTCTACAAATAGTATTGATGCCGGCTTAGTCAGAAGAAAAATAAATTAGCTTTAGCTTTGGATTTTTTGTTGTGAAATTGCTGACTCAATCTCGGAACACATTAACAAAGCATTGGCTTGAGTACGGTTACCCTGAGCACTGCGAAGTAATCATCTACAGCAGAAAATCATTTGAGAAAATGGGAACCATTTAAGCGGATAATCAAGGGATATTACTTAGAGAGTGTTGGAATGTATGCCCTCTTAGACTAGGTTTCTGATGTAAAATTTGAATATTTTAATAAAAGAATTTATTTTCAAAAATTATTTGTGAATTTACAATTTTATTTATGCACAATTACGTTTGGAAAAGATCCAATGTGTTTAAGTACATGGTCCATGTGAATGGAGGTCTTTCACAGTAAAGTATGGATCACGGGTTACTTAACACATAAACATTTATTCTTAACCGATTGATGAGAATAGGAATCTCATCATATGTAGGTTATTATGTTGTGAATTCTAAATGGAGAATGGCTTACCTTTAGCCGTAAGTAGTCCACTCACTTCATGACATAAGCGTATTTCGAATACGTAGAACAGGACTTATAGTAGTGGTTTCTAAAAGTACTATATGGTAGAAACCTAGACTACTACCACTGCAGCGTGGACTAGTACTCTACGACTTGAGTACGAGTTGGTGGTCTAACGAAGTTGGAAACATATACTTTGATATGCTATAGTTAAGGTTCTATCGTAGGACCAATATACTTGCATGTTGGGTATGTGTGACTAGTTAGTTAAGATAAACTTATACAAGATAGTTTCTATACTATATCGCCCCTTATGGTTGTCTGAATGATCTGAATATCCAAGGCCCTAGGAAACATGACTTGGATGTTTGCTTTAGGGTAGCTCCCTTAGAAAGCAAAAACAATCCAGGAAGTCGTGGATCATTGGACTAGAGGCCTAAGGATGGTATATGTCATTTACAGAAGTGTTAGTACACTTCTTCCTCTCTGAATGTACGGCGATGTATAGAGGGGTATTTTAGTCATTACACCTATAGGTCGGAAACTTTGCTAACGCAGCATTGTCCTTGGGGTCAATATTTTCTTATAGTGATATTAGAAAATATTTAAAATGCAAAATACAGCTATTTATATGATAAGGGTATTTTGGTCATTTTAGTAGCCAAGGAGGTGTGTCTTTTGGTCCCCCAATATAGACCGTGAGTCCTAATTAAATACGGGCTAAGGAATTAAATTAAATTAAATAGAATTTATTTTATTTAAGTAGCCTGATTTAATTATTGGGCTAGAATAAAATAAAGGTCCATGGAGAGAAAGAATTAATTAAATTAGTTTAGTAGGTCAATTAATTATTTAGGGCTTTGGCCCAGTTTGAATAATTAGGGATTAACCTGAGACTAAACTGATTTAGGCTTATGTAATTAGACTGGTTTATTTGGGCTGAAAAAATTAATTATTTGTTGGGCCATTAAGTTGGTTCTAACTAGAATAATTAATTAAGCCCAAAAGGTTAAACTAAGAGTCCAATGACCCAATCCAGTTTAACCTAGGGTTTTATTTAGGTTAAACAGAATGATTGGAAATAACGTCGTTGTTACAGAACACACACTCGAAGAGACGGCTTTTTCTCTGTGAAAGGCTAGGCATCTCTCTCTCTCTTTCTCTAGAAAAATTCCCTAGCCTATTAGTTGTTCACCAAATGATAGTTAGGCAGGTTATATACTGGAACACCGAGAGTTCGGCGTTCACATACATGTAAAAGCGGAGTAGGAGGCTTGTAGAAATCGCACCAGAGGCTTCTACCAGCACACCTACCCCGGTTGCACACGTTTCAGTCTAGCCACCTTTGAGAACCAGAAGGAGAGGTAAAAATTTTAAAACCTCGAGATTTGGACAGGGTGCAATCGGTGCCGGCTAGGGTAGCTAGAGCCGGCGCCGGCCATGTCTTGGAATCCCTGTTCTTATGTTTTTTCAGTTTTTTTTTTATGTTCGCTTCCGCTGCGTGCCCTGTGTTTTCTCGCTTTTCGTGCCTTTAATTGGTATCAGAGCATATAAGTTTTGTGAAAATATAGGGAGCATGCATCTAGATGAATAAAACTGAACACATATGTGTGATTAAAATTGTGATCCTTTACTGTTTATGGTATGGATAGATTCTCTGTTAAACCTTGCGGGTGGAGGTATAAGAATCTGTAATTTACTATTTTTCTTAGTAAATCGTGTAAGCCCAATGTTTATGGGTATAGGCGATTGTTGATTTTGATTGATTTCATTGTATTCGGTTTGAAATCGGAGAGCCATCGAAGCTAGAAGTTGTGCAGAAATACAGAGGAAATTTGCATAAGAAAATCGCAGGAAAAAAAATTGCAGGAAAAGGCGAACAAAACCGAACTGGCATTGGTTAAATCGCTCGAACCGGCGCCAGCTAGGGTCTGGAAGGTCGGTCCGCACTGTTTTCTCGTGGGTCCTGGTTCTGTGCGGTGGGTGCAGTGGACCACAGTTTAGATGGGTGATTGATCTAGTGCGGTGGGTGCAGTGGACCAAGGAATTTTTTTTTAATTTTTTCCTTGTTATTTTTCTTGCAATTTCTTTTCTTTTTGGGGTCCATTTCAGGCGAAGTTAATATTTTGCAATAGTTAATATTCAAGGAATATTTTTGCATGAAAAATATTAGTAAGGGATTTTAGGATTAAACAAGACCATTAATTAATTAATTAATGTGTTTAATTCTATTATCTGCACACTTAGGTTTAAAAATAGAAGACCATGAAAACGTCTACTATTTTCTAGCATGCTATTTATTTTTGGTACCTATGTGCACGTTTTCTCAAAGACCAAAGTCTTTGGGAATGTTTTTAACAAGGAAAGGATTTTTCTACAAATTAAATGGTTATTTTAGCTTGAACAAAAATTAATCCTTAGATATTTTCTCAAAGGATTTAATCTTTGACATAGAAAATATATTGAATTTAGATATTTTTGTAAGGTTAAAATAGAAAGCCATTTTGTTTTAGTTTGGCACAAGAAAAATTGTTTTGTCAAATAAACTTGAGATCAAAGTCTCTAGAAAGTTTTAATTGGAAAATTTTTGAAATCATTAAGTTTTTAACTTAAATAAAATTGGTCCATGGGAAAATCTCTCAAAGGATATAAGTCTTGACATAGAGATTTTTATGGACTTAGACATTTTATTTTTTAAGTTAAGGGAAAATTTAATAGAAATTTTCAAAAGGATATTTTTCAGAAAACCCTTGTTTTAAAAGACTAAGTGGGAGAGGGGTTCCAACGGCCCCATGGCTTCCATCACAATCCTCATTAGAGATCGTGGGTCCCCTCGCGTCACCTTGGGAGTGAACCCGTATAGGATGGAGATACCACAAGGATCTAGATCTAATAGAGGGAAATAATTAATAACCCGGGGCACGTACTATGATCAGCTAGTCCCTCGTTGAAGGTCATAGTGTGAGGTATGTCTATAGAAAATGAGAGGAAACGACCATCCCCTCAATGGAGTTATCTTCTAGATCATTACCTAGAAGGAAAATTAATTTGTGGTGGTTAATACACTTAGCTTAGAAAACTGTTAATCTTCCCAATGAGCTATATCAGTTTTTCTAAAAGCCAAATTGATTATTATCAGTTTTGATAATAAGGATAAAGTGCACATATTTGTTTTGTTTTCACAAACTGAATTTTTTTCTTTTATTTTTCAATTTTTCAGAAATGGTGGGAGGTTCTTTTAGTCCATTGGCCGTTATTCTCTGAGAGAATAAACTAATGGGACCAAACCATATGGAATGAAAAAGGAACCTGGACATAATACTCATAGCGGAAGAATATAAGTATGTCCTTTACGAAACCTACCATGTTATTGAGGAGGGTTCCACCACTGAGGAACATGAGACTGAGAAGGCATGGAAGAAGGCCGACGAGATGACTCATTGTTATATGTTAGCCTCCATGTCTAAGGTACTTCAATCCAAACATGAGCATATGACCACTGCGTATGATATAACTCAATCATTAGCCAGGATGTTCGCGGATAAGAGCCAGCCCGCAAGGCAGGTGGCTCTTCGAACCATCATTAACACTAAGATGGCTGAGAGAACATCAGTCAGAGAACATATGCTCAAGATGATTATTGCTTTTAAGGAGGCGGAAATCTTAGGGGCTGTCATTGACCCCGAGAGCCAAGTGGACATGGTTTTCGAATCTCTACCGGGTTCCTTTACTCAGTTCAAGTTGAACTATAACATGAACAAGTTGAACATGGGTTTGACTGAGTTGATGAAGGAGCTCTAGATGGTGGAGAAGGTCATGAAGCCACAATCTAAGGCTATGATTGCTAAGGCTTCATCTTCTAGAACTAGGTCCAAGCCCAGGAAGTTCAAGAAGAAGAAAGGGAACGCAGCGGTCCAGCCCAAAGACAAACCCAATGGCAAGTGCTTCAAGTGTGGACTGAAGGGACATTGGAAAAAGGAGTGTCCAGATCTTCAAGCCAAAAAAAAACCCCACAGGTAATGTTTTCTATCTAGAGTCTATATCAATGGTTGGATCAACTTCCACTTGGATTGTTGATTCAGGAGCCACTGATCACATCTGTAACTCCTTGTAGGGGTTTAGAAAGATTAGAAGACTCCAGAAGGGTGAACATGGACTACGTGTGGGAAATGGAGCACAAGTTTGGGCCCTTGCAGTGGGAGAGCTGGATCTTGTATTTGATTGTAATAAAATAGTGGTTTTGAAAGATATTTTATATGTACCTAGATTTAGACAGAATTTGATTTCGGTTGCGAAACTAATAAATCAAGGATATTCTGTATCTTTCCATTCTAGTATTTCTATCAGTAGAGATGGAGAAATTTTATATACTAGGCACATGTATGGGAATCTATTTTTCTTAAACCCTATTAACAATCAATTAAATAGCGCTCGATCTGAACCTTTAACAAAGAATAGAAAGACCAATGTCAATGATTCTTATCTTTGGCATCTAAGGTTGGGGCATATCAACTCAACCAGGATTCAGATGTTGATCTATAATGGGCCCTTGGGCTCATTGAGATTGAAAAATTGGCTTCAATGTGAGTCCTTCTTGATGGGAAAGATGACCAAAAGGTTATTTGCCCCTAAGGCGGATAGAGCCAAGAAGGTATTGAATCTTGTTCACACTGATGTGTATGATCCCCTGTCTACACCAGCTAGAAGAGGTTTTGAATACTTCATCACTTTCACAGATGATTGTACAAGATTTGGTTACGTTTACCTGATGAGACGCAAGTCTAACTCTTTTGACAAGTTCAAAGAGTTTAAGGCTGAAGTGGAGCGTCGGACAGATAAATTGATCAAGATTTGGTTACGTTTACCTGATGAGACGCAAGTCTAACTCTTTTGACAAGTTTAAAGAGTTTAAGGCTGAAGTGGAGCATCGGACAGATAAATTGATCAAGACCTTACGATCGGATCGTGGTGGAGAGTACCTCCTTGGTCAATTCAAGGACTACATGGTACATCATGGGATAGTATCCCAACTCTCTGCACCGGGGACACCCTAGCGGAGCGGAGTAGCTGAGAGAAGGAATAGGACATTGATGGAAATGGTCCAAAGCATGATGTCTCATGATACTCTTCTAGTGTCTTTTTTGGGATATGCCCTAGAAACAGCGGCATATATTCTGAACTTGGTGCCTTCCAAGTCAGTACCTAGGACTTCCTATGAGATATGGTTTGGGCGTAAGTCAAGTCTGAATCATCTCAGGATATGGGGTTATCTAGCTTATGTACTGGTCAAGGGAGATAAATTGGAATCAAGATTAGAATTATGCTATTTTGTTGGGTATCCAAAAAGGATAAAGAGTGGTTACTTTTATCATCCTAAGGAGTAGAAGGTACTGGTGAGTACCAATGTTAGATACTTAGACGATAATCAAAATACTTCTACAAAAGGTTCAACCAGGTTAGAACTTGAAGAGAAGTTATCTTCGGAAGCAACTTCTTCTGACTTGATTATGGAACAAAAAGAGGCATAGCCTCAAGAGCCTGTACATATGAAGCCCCGTCGTAGTGGGAGAGTGTCTAGGGTTCTAGAGAGATGGAATGGAGAAGCTTTCGAGCTGGTCTCCGACCATTGGGAACAAGACCCCACTAGATATAAGGAGACTATTGCTGATGCCGATGCAAATCTGTAGCATGAAGCAACGAAAGCCGAGATTGAGTCTATATATCTCAATCAGGTTTGGGATCTTATAGCTTCAACTGAAGGGATAAAGATCATAGGGTGTAAGTGGGTATACAAAAGAAAGAGGGAAGTAGATGGGAAGGTGGAAACCTTTAAAGCTAGGCTTGTAGCGAAAGGGTATACTCAGAAAGAGGGAATCAATTATGAGAAAACCTTTTCCCCGGTAGCCATGCTTAAGCCCATCTGTATCCTCCTTGCCATTGCATGTCATTATGACTACGAGATATGGCAAATGGATGTCAAGACGGTATTTTTAAATGGCCATCTTAGTGAAGACATCTATATATCACAATCGAAAGACTTTGTTGCTAAAGGCCAAGAGTATATAGTTTGCAAGCTTAAGAAGTCCATTTATGGACTTAAGCAGGCATCGAGAGCATGGAATATTCATTTTAACGAAACTGTAAAGTCTTATAGTTTTATTCAAAACAAGGATGAACCATGAATGTATAGGAAACTTGAAGGTATCAATGTGGTTTTTCTTGTCTTGTATGTGGATGACATTTTACTCATTGGAAATGATGTAGAGTCATTGTCATCTACAAAGGTTTGGCTATCTAGTCAATTCAATATGAAGGATTTGGGAGAACCAACTACATTCTCGGAATTAGACTTCTTAGAAATAGGAAGCAGAGAATGTTAGGATTATTCTAAACAGCATACATTGACAAGATGCTGGTCAAGTACAGCATGGACTCATGCAAGAGAGCTCTAATCCCTTATAGACATGGGTTGTCACTTTGGGATAATCTCAAGAAGAAAATGACAGAATGAGTAGGATTCCTTATACTTCGGCTGTGGGAAGTCTCACGTACGTCATGCTGTGTACTAGGCCAAATATCTACTTTGCCGTAGGCTTGGTTAGCAGATATCAGTCAAATCCTGGGGAGGTTCATTGGCAAGCTGTAAAGTACCTCAAGGGAACGAGAGATTATATGCTGGTTTACAAGACTGATGACTTGGTTCCTACAGGATACACAGATTCAGACTTCCAAGCGGATAAGGATGAGAGAAAATCCACTAGTGGATATATCTTCACCTTGTCTAGAGGAGCTATTTCATGGAAGAGTATCAAGCAATCTTGCATTGCTGACTCAACTATGGAAGCTAAGTATGTAACAACTTCAGAGGCATCCAAGGAAGCAGTCTGGCTCCAGAAGTTCCTTTCAGAACTTGGAGTCGTGCCATATATGGACAGATCGATTGTGATGTATTGCGACAACACTTGAGCAATATCGCAATCCAAAAAACCTCGGAACCACAAGAAGGGGAAGCATATCGAGAGGAAGTACCACATAATCCGGGATTTCATCCAGAGACGGGAAGTCGTGGTGGAACAGATTACCTCCAAGAACAATCTAGAAGATCCATTCAGTAAGCCTTTGGCTAAGAGAATCTTTAAGAGACACTTAGACGTCATAGGGGTGGGTACCTTCAGACTTACTTAGTCTTAGAGTGCAAGTGGGAGATTATTGGGATGTATGCCCTCTTATACTAGGTTTCTGATGTAATAATCGAATGTTTTAATAAAAGAATTTATTTTCAAAAATTGTTTGTGAATTTACAATTTTATTTGTACAGAATTACGTTTGGAAAAGACCCATTGTGTTTAAGTAAATGGTCCATGTGAATAGAGGTCTTTTACAGTAAGGTATGGATCACGAGTTACTTAACACATAAACTTATGTTCTTAACCGATTGATGAGAATGGGAATCTCATCATGTCTAGGTTATTATGTTGTGAATTTTAAATAGAGAATAGCTTACTTTTAGCCAGTGAGTAGTCCACTCACTTCATGATATAAGCGTATTTCGAATACGTAGAACAGGACCTGTAGTAGTGGTTTCTAAAAATACTATATGGTAGAAACCTAGACTACTACTACTACAGCATGGACTAGTACTCTACGACTTGAGAATGAGTTGGTGGTCTAACGAAGCTGGAAGCATATACTTTCATATGCTATAGTTGATGTTCTATCGTAGGGCCAATATACTTGCATGTTGGGTATGTGTGACTAGTTAGTTAAGACAAACTTGTACAAGATAGTTTCTATACTATATCACCCCTTGTGGTTGTCTGAATGATCTAAATATCCAGGCCCTGGGGAAACATGACTTGGATGTTTTCTTTAGGGTAACTCCATTGGAAAGCGGAAATAATCTAGGAAGTCGTGGATCATTGCACTGGAGGCCTAAGGATGTTAAATGTTATTTAGAAGGGTGTTAGTACACTTCTTCCTCTCTAAATGTACGGCGATATATAGAGAAGTATTTTAGTCATTACACCTGTAGGTCAGAAACTTTGCTAACGCAGTACTGTCCTTGGGGTCAATATTTCCTTAAGGTGATATTAGGAAATATTTAAAATGCAAAATATAGCTATTTGTATGGCAAGAGTATTTTGGTCATTTTAGTAGCCAAGGCGGTGTGTCTTTTGGTCCTCAGTATAGACCGTGAGTCCTAATTAAATACGGGCTAAGGAATTAAATTAAATTAAATTTATTTTATTTTATTTAAGTAGCCTGATTTAATTATTGGGTTAGAATAAAATAAAGGTCCATGGAGAGAAAGAATTAATTAAATTAGTTTAATGGGCTAATTAATTATTCAGAGCTTTGGCCCAGTTTGAATAATTAGGGATTAACCTGGGACTAAACTAATTTAGGCTTATTTAATTAGACTGGTTTATTTGGACTGGAAAAATTAATTATTTGTTGGGCCATTAAGTTGGTTCTAATTAAAATAATTAATTAAGCCCAAAAGGTTAAACTAAGAGTCCAATGTCCCAATCCAGTTTAACCTAGGGTTTTACTTAGGTTAAACAGGAGGATTGGAAACAATGTCGTTGTTACAGAACACACAATCTAAGAGACGGCTTCTTCTCTGTGGAAAAGGCCAGGCCTCTCTCTCTCTCCAGAAAATTCCCTAGCCTATTAGTTGTTCACCAAATGGTAATTAGGCAGGCCATATACTAGAAGACCGAGAGTTTAGCATTCACATACATACAAAGGAGGAGTAGGAGGCTTGCAAGAATCGCACCAGAGGTTTCTACCAATACACCTACCCCGATTGCGCACATTTCGGTCCAGCCACCTTTGAGAACCAGAAGGAGAGGTAAAAATTTTAAAATCTCGAGATTTGGACAGGGTGCAACCGACGCCGGCTAGGGCATCCGGAGACGGCGCTGGCCCTGTCCTGGAATCCCTGTTCTTGTGTTTTTTCAGTTTTTTTTATGTTCGCTTCCGCTGCGTGCCCTATGTTTCCCGCTTTCCGTGCCTTCAGTACCATGTCTAGAAGGATTCGATTCATTCTCTCAGATACACCGTTATGTTGAGGTGTAAGTGGTGGAGTCCATTGAAATAATATCTTATTATCTCTTAGATAACTCAGAAACTCTTGACTCAAGTATTCCCCTCTGCGATCAGATCTTAAATCTTTATACTTTTACCAAGTTATTTCTCTATTCAATTCTTGAAGTCTTTGAACCTTTCAAATGCCTCAGATTTGTATTTCATTAAATACAAATACCCGTATCGTGAGAAATCATCGATAAAGGTTATGAAATAGTTATAACCTCCTTTTGCTTGTATTGACATTGGGCCACATACATCAGAATGTATGAGTTCTAATAACTCCTTGGCCCATTCTCCTTTTCTTGGAAAATGAGTTTTAGTCATTTTACCTAGTAAACAAGACTCGCATGTGCCATATGATTTATAATCAAATGACCCTATGTAACTTAGAAACACAATTTTCATTTACATGGCCCAAACAACAATGCCATAAGTAAGAGGTTTTAGAGTTATCTATTTTAGGTTTCTTATTATTTGTATTGAGAATTGGATTATCTAAGTCTAAAACATATAAACCATTAATCAGAGTTGATGAACCATAATGAATATCATTCAATGAAAAAAATAACATTTATTCTTAAATATCAAATGAAATCCATATAAGTCTAAACACGCAACTGAGATAATATTTTTCATTAAAACTGGTACAAAATAACAATTTTGCAATTCTAGAATTAATCCCGAAAGCAAGCTCAGCCCGTATGTCCCCATAGCAAGTGCAGCAACCTTTGCCCCATTTGCAGTACGTAGGTCCACATCACCTTTCTCTATCCTTCTACTGCTTTTTAGTCTCTACAAGTTATTGCACAAATGAGATCCACATCTGGTATCTAATACTCATATCTCATTTCTAAAGGCAGTATTTATCTCAATCATAAACATACCTGGAGAAGAAGTGGAAATGCCTATAAGCTTCTCCTTCTGCTTCTTGTCCTTAATGGTCTCCAAGTAGGCTTTGCAGTTGCGCCTCTAGTGGCCCATCTTCCCACAATGATGGCATGGGCCCATGGTAGCTGCGTCCTTCTTGTTCACACCACCTTTAGGCTTCATGGGAGCCTTCTTCTTCTTCTTTTGAACTTTCTTCTTAGAAGAGAAAGATTCTACTATTAAAACTACATTGGAATCCTTCTTCATGGAGGACTCCGCAGTTTTGAGAAGATTGATCAACTCAAGAATGGTGGGCTCAATCTTGTTCATTTGATAGTTAATCACAAATTGTGAGAAACTATTAGGCAAAAATTATAGATTAAGTCAACACTTAAGTCATGATCCATTGCAAACCCGAGAGATCCAAGCTTCTCTATCGAGCTCAGCATCTTCAGCCCATGAGTGGCTACAGAAGAACCCTCTACCATTTTACAATGAAATAGTTGCTTTGAGATCTCATATCTCTCAGTTCTGGCTTGGGCATCAAACAACTCTCGAAGATGTAGTATAATCGATTGAACATCCATATGCTCGTGCTGTTTTTGCAACTCAGGAGTCATGAATGCCAGCATAATACATGATGCTGTATCACTATCCTCCTTGTGCCTCTTGTGGACAGCATGCTCATCAGTATGAGCATCTTGAGTTGGTGGTGGTGGAATAGGAGCATCTAGCATGCAGAGCAACTTTTTCAATTTGAGAACAATTCTCAAATTTCTATACCAGTCGATATAGTTTGATTCGGTTAACTTGTTGGTTTCCAAGATGCTATGTAAGTTCAAGTTTGTTGACATGATGCAAATGACTTAGATGTAAAGATAAAGAGCATTAGCTACTTATATATGCACATGATATGCAACTAATTATGACTTTAATTAAACGCATTTTTACTCCACTATTTTACTCAAATCAATAGCCTCCACTACTAATTCAGGAAAGCCCGTTGGAAGCTTTCCTAGTGGACCGGTATCCAAATTCTTCAAGAATAACTTTGAGTTTGTCCAACAAGCCACCCTTACGTTCATTGGTAGGTATCCAATACCAATTACATCGTATGTAATTACCGGATCATTGGGTGATTAATAGCTTTTAATCTTAAAGTCTTTTAGGCTACCCTAGCTTTTTCTCTAAATTTATTTATGCTTGAGTTTGCCCAACCGGGATAAAGAATTTAGTTAAACTCGACCCATTAATCAGGAATTTAATTCCATAGCTTGAACATGCCAATGTCAAGTAGGCTTGGGTTTGCCCAACAACCTGGTCTCGAAAAAGGACTCTCGTTTTTACTATATTAACGGAAGGAATTGGGTTTAATATTAATTGAGGGATTTGTTCATTTTAGTGATTTCGTTGAATGACATGCATAAAAATCAATAAATCACATAATTGATAATCATGGTAATAAAGCGATTACGTGGTATAGTTATGGACTTTACCCTAAATTAATTTCTTTGAACCATAAAAGAAATTAATATAGTTAACCCTATGTGTTCATGTAGGATTTAAGTAGAAGGTCTTACCTTCTCGCCTTGTTTTGGTTGCCATCTCTAGAATAGAATAATTCTACTCCTATCTAACCTATGTAAACTAATTACATAATTTCCTAAAGAGAGAAAACCTCGAGTTACATTCGAGGGGAGTTAGATGAGAAGGGAATTACACAAGAATTATAGAGAAGGTAGGAAACGCAAGCCTTATTTCATAAAAAAATCAAAACTGTAAAATGCATGAATAGATATAATTGGTTTTAGTTCATAACCATCCATCATGCCATTGACTATGCTTAAACAAAATAAACATATACTTTTTATTATTCCAAAATCACTATTTTAGAAAAATAAAACAAATTCTAAAATCAATATTTTAGAAAAATATATTAATTTTAAATTTTCAAAATCACTATTTTGAAAAATAAAATTATTTGTCTCAAAACTAATTTTGAGAAAATGCTTTTGAGTCCCGTCTCCGGTAACGAAAACGGCGGTCCCGCTGACCGGTCAGCAGACGGGGGTCAAGGTGGCAGTGCCCCCTTGGAAAAATTTTTATTTTACCGCCTCTTATCAAATGAGATTTTCCCTTTCAAAATTCTATTCCAGGAATTTTTTTTTTTAAATAGCTGGAACGTCGCAAACAGAACAGAAACGGTGTTGGTTTGAAAGCCAAAGCCGGCGCCGGCTCTGTTCTGGTTTTTTAAAAAAATTTCTCTTCTAAAAACGATTTCTAGACATTGCGAACAGAATGGAACCGGCACCGGTTTGGAAGCCAGAGCCGGCATCGGCAGTAGTCGGGAAGTGGTGGCGATTTTTCAGAAAAATTTTCCAAAAACAATTTCTGGAGCGCTAATCTTCTGCAACAAATCAGTGAGAACAATTCTTTGCAGAATTTTCTGTTTTGAAACTCAAAACAACAACCAGTTTGTTAGTTTAAACAAAACAAAATAGAAAATCAAATTCACAAGATGAAACAGAGGGCAACAACCATGTTCAAGAAAACGTTTTTCTGCAAAAAAATTTCAGCACATAAAGAAAGCACCTTTTGAAATATGCTATAACTTTTACACAATCATATTGTGCTATAGACCTAACCCACAAAGCTCGAAATGATTTCGACTCGAGTGAAAACGATTTTCACAGCGAACAAAGACAAACACGAATACATGAAAACAGTTTTTCATGTCAAAACAATGTTCGTAGACTACACATAGCATGGCTCTGATACCACTATTAGGTATCTCAGACTCATATCCTATACAGCACAGCGAAAAATAAAATGAGATACCATCTCAGGACCCGCCTATGTGTGAAAAACAAGACATAAAGATAATAAAGGTAACAACTTTTTACCTTTGTTTGATCGTCCGAAGAACAAAAATTTCTTCTTCAAGTCGAGACGTGATCCAGTAATCCTCTTGATCCAACTTCACGAGAGTTGAAAGTCTAACCAATATAATCACAGTGTGTGATTATCTCTAATAGTAATCCACACAAAGGAATACTTAAGCACCAAAATTTCCTGTGCTAGTAGAAAAAGATGGTGGCTAGGGTTCTTCACAAGAACAATCGAGAAAGAGAGAAGAAGAAGAGAAGGTTTAGCTGGCTGCAATTTTTCATGTGAATCCCTCTCGAGGGTTTTTAGTTATATCATCATAAAACTAAAAAATTCACTGAAAATCTGGAATTCTAAAACAATTAGAGTTCTCTAATTGTAATTGAAAACATTAAATTCTTACAATTACAATTTGAATCACAAATTATAACTAATTATAATTTATCCACAACAACTTCTCTTTCTCTCAATCAACCTCATTATGTTATCAAATAATATCTTGAGTATATAATCCCCTATTGTGTGTGACCTATTAGGTTTCCTAGTCAATTGGTAGTGAACATGAATTAATCCAAACGTCTTTGAGATTAATAATCCATAATTAATTAGAATTAATCCTATTAATTCTAATCATGATTGGTTTATTAATTCATCAATTAATAAACCCATATTCCCAAATCATGAGTGGTATCTAGCAACACATTATGACCACCCAAGAGTCCAGGAAGTCAAGTGGCTTGATATGAACCCTTCAATAACAAACTTCAGTGCAATTAACTCCTTTTACCATACAATATCTCATTTTGTTTGGAGTATGGAATTAGTGCCAACTCCCTCTAGAATTAATTATGGCCTGAATATAATAGTACTTGTACCAAGAACCCACTACTTTAGATGTGTATTAATTGGAACTATTTCCAATACACAATCGCCTTGGCCAAGGACTTCTCGAGTAGTAATTCCTACAAGTAGCCGTGAGATATTCGCCTTTACTATTAGGAGTGGTGAATCCTTTATTGACCCTCTCAACTACTTTCATTTACCTCACAATGTACCCAATATCCATCCCATATACGGCCCCCGATCGAGCTTCGGAGATTGGAATCAAAGTACAATACTTAGCAAACAAAGTACCTTGGAGATCTCAAGTCTAAGGATACTTGCACGTTTGCTATATTGAGATTATATCACTGGCACTAAATAATTATCCATGTGATTATCTCAAAACTAGATCATCCAATGAACTTATTCCATTAACAAGCATCCATGTGTTAACTTTAAGTATCTCAATACTTACGGATATGAGAACTACCGCCTGATCAAATCAGGAAGTCTAACACATGCTAGTCTTAACGCATTAATGATGTCCTGTCTTATTAATACTACGACTAGGGATTATTTAAGTACTAACACTATACAGTATAGTAGGAATCTTATATCATGATTTCCTTAACACAGTGTTGTACTAGAGACTTTATCAAACAGTTATATTATTTAAAATAGTAAACAAAAGAAACTATAAGATAAATAATGTCTTTTATTAAAATAAAATGTGTCATATATAATGTACAAGTAATTGTCTCTAGGGCACAATAGTAATAGAATTTATATCAAGCCATATGTTGAACCTCCAAGTAATATCAAAATACTATATATATGTGCTATATATATCATCTACGGAAATAATATCAAGCCAGAACCTCCAAGTAATCTCTGAAGGGACAAAATGAAATTCGAATCCTATCCCATTTCATATTTGCGAAAAGAAAAAATCTATAGAAAACCTAATTCAGATGCATCAATCAATTTCTTCCCTATTTCACTTCACTAAAAATGCCATACTATGAAGAAGAAAAAAAGTAGTACATCACCATACCACACGGTTGATGAAAATAAGAACCATATATTATGCTTTGGGGTAAAGCATTTCAGATTGAAAAAAGACAAAAGATATCATGATTAAATTTTGAAAAACTGGACAATTTGCAGTATCCAAATTAAATAATTTGATCATAAACTCACTTTTCAGCTTGCTAAAGCTCCGATCAAGCTGAGATATGCAAGTCTCCAACATTTCAGCAACTTCCTCACCAGCAGCTGTAGCCTTGTCCAAATACTCCTTAATGGATTCACAATTTCCGCCAAATCCTTATGCCTTACCACAATACTCATGTCAGAAACCATCTTTAAAACTTAGCCAGGTTAGAAGTCATGAAAGAATTCCATGACACTGTTTCCCCAATTCATTAAACCATAAAAAAGAAAGATCTATCTAAGGAGAAAAAAACTCACATTGCATGTGAACAGAAGAAGAGTTTGTACAACTTCCCAGTGGCTATATCGACAAACTTATGTCAATGCTATCTAAAATAAAAGGCAGTCAGATTAAGCACAAATCCATCGATTGAATTTATTGAAGTCTCATCCCAAATTATGTTATATAACAACATTCGCTTTTACAAACCAAATGTTGTATCATGATATCATCTAATTTCCGATAGAACAAATTGGGGAAAAACATGTAATAAAGATAAATCAAAATTCGGTACCTAACCACAGTAATTCCTCGAATTCACATCAGCTCAATTCTCAAGCAATAAAGCAACAATCTAAAAACCACAAACCCGAAATTCAATATATATATATATGTGTGTGTGTGTGTGTGTGTGTATAAGGTAAATGCCCCTGAAAATTCCTTATATTTTCATCTAATCTATTCAGTTTTTTTATCCTTCTATATGTAAAAAGGATAATTCAAAATTATCTCCTTCTTCTAAGCCCCGAGCATTGTGAGACAAATCATTTGTTATTTTTCTATAATTTTAATAACATATTGTGTATAAACATATCACTTTAAAATTTAAAGTATAAACATAATATGCTCTAAACAAATTGTACAATCATTTGATTCCAACGCCTTTGACATACATCTCCAATTCTGTGGTCAAGAAGATTGTCCCAATTCATATCTTTAGTGCAGCTTGCATCCAACTGAAAAAGTGCATTAAGTAGGTGATAGTCGTCAGCATCAGACCATTTGCCTTCAGTAGCCATAGTGATGTTAATTAGTTGTACCATTTTCAAACAGCAATGTGCATCATCAAGTAAGTATATAGTCCATGGCATCATTTTCTATCTGATACTGAATATTAACCTCGTGGAAATCGTGCTTTTTTTTTAAATTAAACCAAAAAGGCTCATCAAGTAAGGAAACAACAAAGGTAGATTTGAATGTGAAAAAATAAAAGAAAACCACTCTCTTTATGCTATTGATCACTTACCATCCAGTGCCAATAATAATAATAATAAATAAGTAAAGAACTAATGATACAATGATATCAATATTGCTAGACTATAAGTATCCAAGTATTTCTTTTTCCTTTTTTTTAGGACTAATTACGCAAAACTCATTAGAAGTTGTTGAAGTTACACTCAAACTATGTCTTGTAAACTTTTGCTTTTATTTTTGAAGTCATTGAATTATTCAAGTAACTGAAGTTTTATATATAAACAGATAAAATGTCTTCGATTGAGTGCACATAGTGATAAAGGGTACAAATAAATATCCTAAATCCATGAACTAATGATTCTTCATAAAGTTCTTTAAGCAATCATTTTATTAGATCTTGTTACTATATATCATTATTTGAATTAATGGATTCTTCCAATCCATACAAAGAGGATAAAATCAAGTAAGTACCTGATTTCGAATCCACCCTCTCCATCTTCACATATCTTCTAAACAGTTGCTCAATATCAGATTGGCTTGCATCAAATTCCAGATTACCACCAAATATGGGCCTCATATTCCTGGAGGCTCCCAAATATCAATTTTGATCCACTGAAATCAATTTACAATTTAGATAAATCACACATTAGACTAGAGTAATCATTCTATGACAGAGAGCATAATACACCAATAACAACTACATGAAATGTCACAGCATAAACAGATCATACAGTGTATGTTCTCAAACAGGTTTGATAAAATGTATCAACACCAAGATCCTAACAAAATGTGTAAAAAAATGCTCTAGTAGAAGTAGCTGTGGAATAATATATCAACACCAAGATCCTAATGATTTTTTTTTTTTTTAAATGCTGAAGTAAAAAAAAGGGGAGGGGGGCGCAAAAACTAGAATAAGAAACTTAATAGCTAATAGCAGGAAACAAAATTTGGTATCTTTGTCAAGTTCTACATATTTCTATCCTAATAGCAAAATCATGCTCTATAAAATGACAAGGATTAAATCAACATCCATGAGTAAAGTAAATAGGCAGCATCAGCATCAATTACTAAAGTTAATATAACAGTCTCCCCCACCCTTCCAAAAACAAAAAATCTACAATTAAAAAGGCTTGAAATGGTGCAGGAATAAGAGGAAAACCACATAGACTAATATAAACCATAAGCCACCTTCATTAATTAGGTGATGAACCATAATAGCATCAGAGCCAGAGCAGAATCCTTTGCCACTACACTTCAATAAGTTCAAATATTCTATTAATCACTCTGTTAAAATTCCTTGCCTAGCATTTTGACTGCAAAAATGCACAATAAAAGTAAGGGATAAAAGTGTAAAAAGAAGAGTAAGATAACATTGTCTTACCTTCATAAAAATAAATCCAATATCCGTATTTCCTTCACGTGACACATACAATCTGTTCAACCTAGCAGCTTAACATCAGTAACACATAAATTTAGAATTTTCAGCATCAGGACCTATAACATACAAAACTATGAATGAAGTCCACATAAAATGCCACGAATTCTTTCCTACTAAAAAAGTGGGGTGAGTCATAAGCCATATCAATAGTAAGAGCATTGAGAGCAGAATGTCTATTGAGTATAGTTGCTCTTGATTTAGCTCTTCCTTCTACTAAAATCTGAAATTACAGGCATCAAGACAACATTTTAATATACAAAAAGAAAAGAATCAACATCAATTACTAAAGTTAATATAACAGTCTCCCCCACCCTTCTAAGAACAAAAAATCTACAGTTAAAAAGGCTTGACATGGTTAAGATAAACATAGAAACATAAAAAAGCATTAATCTAATGCAGGGCCATGAACAAAAACTTTTCCTCAGCTCCTTGAGAAATGAAATTATCCAATTGGACTATTTAGTCCATAAAATAGTAACCAGTGAGACTCTATCCTATTAATGACACACACATCCTGAGTCTTAGAAGATTAATGTAGCAGGGTCTAAAGAATTTAAGTAAAATTCAGGGAAAAACAACATAATAGAAGGCAAAAGCATCCACCTTGAAATGAAAACTACAAAAACAGATCCTGCCTTGTCTGATTGTAGTTAAAAGGAGAAAAAAGAAGAAAGCAAGAAAGCAATTGCTTCATTTTCAAAGAAAATCAAATATAGATCCTCAAAGCAATATTTTTTAGCACATATTTCTTGCAAAAGAGATGATTTTTAATCCAATCAAAGAATCAAAAAAGTCTTGGGCATTACCTTGATTTAAGGTGTGGAATCGGCCAAGTTTCCCAAAAATGACATTTGAGGATATAATCTAGCTTCCGACAACGACACCTTCTGAAGCAGCTTTGAAAATGAATCTCTATCAAAGTCTACCTTTTCGTCATTATCGTCACTAATGGCACATACATCACACTCTTCATCACTAAGAGTGCATTTGATGCTTTGCTCTTCATGGTTGCGAGTCCCATATTCTTCTTCTAGGCGTGCTTTGATCTGTTCATCACCGTCATCTTACTTCCACATAAACTTGGCATGCAAAATCTTGAACACCCAAATCCCATTCTGCCCTTCATGATGGTCACAGTTATCAATTTGAAGCTGAAAAAAATGAGAGCAATTTTTTTTTTTTAAGTGGATTGACTTTGCATGAGCAATGGCGAAATCGAAGTAATACCGGATATGGAACAAACCAATAAACTTGCTTGTGATTAATTGATGAAGTAAATCAAAAACCTGTGCACCTGACTACACAAATCCTATGACATTCATTGACATACAGTACTTGAGATTAAAACATACACTATTAAGCTAAGTTTGCCACTAGTAAGTTCCATAACAAAATTCGATCAAAGGCAAAGGTGAAAGATTACTTGAACTCCTTGTAACGGTCGAACGAATTGAGTGCCCAACCTTGATTTCTATCAGCAACCATCACGGAGAAGGAAACCAAACAAAACATAAACCCCAAAACCCTAAACCCTAAGACGACCTTCTTCACTATTTGCTCTCTTTCAGTCTTCCTTAGAATAGAAAGGGACGGCCTAGACCTACGCCGACTTCCACCACCACCTTCTTTTACTTTTCTGCTTTCACTTCCAGCATCCTTACTCTTTGATAAAGCCGGCGCTTCGCTCCAGACGGACCGGCTCACCACAGGCACTGGCGTGGGTTGCTTATTAGGGAATTTTCGAGGTGAGTCCTTAGGCAGTGACACCGAAACTCTCTCTTTTCCAATGATTGGAGATATGGAGGATCCATGAGAAAAAGAACTCCAATCTGAGGAAATAGAAGATCTCGCCGTAGAGTCATGATCAAATAAGGAAATCGAAGAGGCCCATGTATCTCAGTAAAGTATAAAGAAGCCGAAGCAAGCTGATGGAGTAAAAGCGTGTGTATCTGAGTAAAGCATAAAGATACCGAAGCAAGTCAAATAAAGAAGCGACGAAGCAAATCGAATGCTTCCTTAGGAATTCAGATGCCATGTGTCATGTTCTTTGACAATTGCACATGACACATGTCAACACCACAACTGTCACCTTTGGCTTTTATATATATATATATATATATATATATATATATATAGATTTTTTTAATAAAATCAGTTGATTTATATGCATATGACTTTAAAAATTAATATTATTTATATGAAGATTAATTGTGTATATTATACAAAGTTTTAAGAGGTCGTATTTTCAACAATAATTATAACTAAACTCAACATTTCATAGAAAAAAGAAATCTTCAGATAGTCATGCTTGAAAAATATTGTAATACTAATTGTTTTTTTTTTCCTCTCATGATAAAAAAGGAAGAAAAGAAAAGAAAAAATGATTAGTACAAGGTTACATTTGAGGATATCGTGACTCAAGTTATTGCAATCTCCATGGTATTTCTTAAGAAAATAACAAAAAAGTAAAATGAGCCTATTAAGAGTTTTTTAATCAAAATATTATGACTTGTTAATTAAAAATAAAAGTACTATAATTTTTATTCTTTTCTAAAATTATAGAGATAATTTTACAAATAAATATTATTTGTTTGTATTAATGTGAGATTATAAAACTAGAATATGATAGTCAAGATTTTATAATTAGTACGAGTAAAATAGATATTTTATTAAAAAAATAAATTTTATTAGTCAATACTGTTTTTGACTAACGATCAATAAATCTCTAATACTTTTCTTTTTTATAACTTTGTAATACTAAAACATCACTACCCCTAATTTAATGAAGATAAATTATAATAAACTCTAATACGATAACAATATTATTTATTATATGATTATCATTATAGACAAAAAAATTTGTCTTATGTTTATAGTATTAATTACTATCAAAATGTTTATTATGTCAAAATTTAAACTAAACGATTGAGTGTTCAATAATATTTTTTTAAAAAAAAAATACATAAATACTCTCTTACAATCTAATATATATAAATAAATAAAATTCTTCAATTCTTAGAGGTTGCAATTCTTCTTTAGTAACTGAAGTTGTTTTTATATTTGTAATTGTAATCAATTAATGCTCAACCCATATAAATTTTTTTTATCAGTACAAAATAAAATTGGTAAAAAAATACTATGATGCTGTTATTCGTAACTTTAAAAAGTCATTTGGAATCAAGTTCAAATTAAGAAGTTTTTATTTTGAAAAGAAAAAGGATAAAAGCTATTCATTTTAAGCATATAACTAATTTAGACTGGTTTTGTTCCATTAACATTAAAAAAAAAAAAAATTGAACAAAGAAGAATGCAATATATATTGGAATTTTTGTTGCTTTGAATTACCTAAAACCCATTTGCTTTTACATCTAAGAAGGAAAAAAAAAAGGAAGATTCTTTTTTATTTGAGTGGAGTGAGAAAAAGAAAACGAGATTTAAATTCAAATGTAATGAGTAATTTATTTTGTTTGATTAAGAAAAAAAAATTAAAAAAAAAATTAGGAAAGAACGTTTCATCTACTTAATAAAAATAATCTATTTAAATTTTAATAAATTAATTGTAAATTAAAATAATTATTATTTATTTCTATTCAATTCCAATTTAAACAAAAGAGAAATAAACTACTTGTTATGAATTATTGGAATCTCCATTAATTAGTGGAGGCTCCACTAATTATGGATTTATGTGAATTATTAGAAGATTTTTATGGATGTTCACCATTTAGTGGAGACACCACTAATTGAGATTAGTTGAAGATGATGTATGCCATGATATATTCCACTAATTAAAGCTCTATAAATAGAGCTATGCTCTAAGCTTGTAATACACCATCATTTTGTGAAAGAAAGATTAGTGAAAGAAAGATTAGAGAAAGAATTGTAAGAGAAAGAAAGAGAGAAGTTTGAAGAGAAATTTTTGTACAAAGAATAGTTAGAATTTTCTTAGTATGTAGTGTGTAGATTTTATTCTAACACTACCCTAATTTTATAACACGTTATCAGCACGAGACTCTACCGAAGTACTGAAGGTTATAATCACGGTGGTACTATTGAAGTGTTCTTGAACAAAAGAGGAAGGTAAGTACTTTTTCTATTTGATTTTGTATCCACATGGCAAATCTTACCAAACTCGAGTTCGCAGCTCTTGATATTATTGGGAAAAACTATTTATCTTGGATACTAGATGCTGAAATGCATTTAGCTGTAATGGGTCTAGAAGATACCATTATAGAAGGAAATCCATCATCATCACAAAATAATGCTAAAGCTATAATTTTTCTCCGTCATCATCTTCATGATGACTTAAAGGTTGAATACCTTACCGTGAAAAATCCACTTATTTTGTGGACTAATTTGAAAGAAATGTTCGATCACCAGAAGATGGTCGTCCTTCCAAAGGCACGGTATGACTGGATGCATTTGTGATTACAAGATTTTAAATCTGTTAGTAAGTATAATTCTGCTATTTTTAAAATTAGCTCACAGCTAAAACTGTGTGGAGAAAATATTACTGATGAGGATATGTTAGAAAAAACTTTTTCTACTTTTCATGCCTCGAATGTGCTCCTGCAGCAGCAATATCGAGAAAAGGGATTCAAGAAATATGCAGAATTGATATCTTGTCTTCTCGTAGCTGAGCAAAATAATGAGTTATTAATGAAAAATCATAAATCTCGACCAACAGGTTCTACTCCATTCCCGGAAGTGAATGTGTTAGAACTCGTAATTTTGGCCCTGGAAGAGGTCGTGGTCGTGGTCGTGGTCGTGGTCGTGGTCGTGGATATGGCCGTGGCCGTGGACATATATATAGTCGTGATAAAATTATTCATTATGATCGCAACAGTCAAAATAAAGTTATGAGAAATAATGACAACCACTAGAAGTGGCCAAAAACTAACGTGAAAGGAAAAGGAAATGATGTTCCTAAAAATTATGAAGATAAATGTTATTGCTGTGGTATAAAAGGTCATTGGTCTCGTACCTGTCGTACTGCAAAACACCTTGTTGATCTGTATTAGGCGTCTATTGAGAAGAAAGGCAAAAATGTTGAAACAAATTTTACTCTACAACATTCTCTTCATGATAATAATGATATCAACCTTGACGATGTTGATTTAACTCATTTAGATGTGGCTGATTTCTTTGAGCATTCTGAAGGAAGAATTGAGCATTTGATTGGTGATGGAAGTGTTCAAAATAATTAAAAGTTTACTTTTAATATGTTTCTTTTATATTTTATATTTTTGGCATTGTAATAGTACTTATCGTTTAAGGTTTTTATCATTTGAGTATTTACATTTATAAATGTTTTGTTATGCCCAGATGGCTATTATTCCGCTTACTGGATACACAAATGCCATTGAAGATATATGCCTAATTGATAATGGTACAACACACACCATATTGAAAGATAAAAAATATTTCTCTTACCTGCAGATGGGAGAAACAAATGTTAATACTATAGGTGGTAGTGTAAAGTTGATTGAAGGCTCTAGAAGAGCTAATATTGTATTACCCGGAGGAACAAATGTTGTTATTCCTAAAGCATTATTTTCTTCAAAATCTCGAAGAAATTTATTAAGCTTTAAAGATATTCGCCGAAATGGATATCACATTGAAACAATGGAAGAAAATAGTTTTGAGTATCTCTGTATTACTCAAATAATATCGGGTAAGAAATCTTTATTAGAAAAGCTACCATCTCTTTCTTCTGGCCTATATAGCACAAAAATCCATGCAATTGAAATGCATCATTCAGTAAATCAGAAATTTACTGATCCTATTACATTTATCATTTGGCATGACCGTTTGGGTCATCCAGGAGCTATTATGATGCGAAGAATAATTGAAAATACACGTGGTCATCCTTTGAAAAGTCAAAGGATTTTGACATCTGATAAATTTTCATGTGCTGCATGTTCTCAAGGGAAATTGATTATTAAACCATCTCCAACAAAAGTGGAGTTTGAGTCTCCAGTACTTTAGAAAGAATTCATGGTGATATATGTGGACCAATTAATCCACCATGTGGGCAATTCAGATACTTTATGATTTTAATTGATGCATCGATCCGATGGTCGCATGTTAGTTTATTATCAACTCGCAACCTGGCATTCGCGAGATTGCTTGCCCAAATAATTCGCTTAAGAGCGCAATTTCCAAATTATCCGATCAAAAGGATCCGTCTAGATAATGCTGGAGAATATTCCTCCCAAGCTTTTGATGCTTATTGCCTGTCAATTGGCATTACTATTGAACATCCAGTAACTCATGTTCATACTCAGAATGGTCTAGCTGAATCATTCATTAAACGGTTACAATTAATTGCTAGACCGTTATTAATGAGAACAAATCTCCCGACAACTACTTGGGGACATGCTATTTTGCATGCTGCAGCACTTGTACGCCTAAGGCCAACAAGTTATCACAAATTTTCTCCCTTACAATTAGCTTTTGGTTCCGAACCAAATATAACTCATTTAAGAATTTTTGGGTGTGCTGTATATGTTCCAATTGCACCAAACCAACGTACAAAGATGGGTCCTCAAAGAAGAAAGGGGATCTACGTTAGATATGATTATCCCTCTATTATCGTGTATGTTGAACCCCCGACAGAGATGTATTCACGAAGAAGATTTGCTGATTGTCATTTTGATGAATCATTATTCCCTAAATTAGGGGAGAACCAAAACATCATAAAAAGGATCTTGCTTGGACAACATCATTAAATTATCTTGATCCGCGCACAAGCGCATGTGAACTTGAAGTTCAAAAGATAATTCATTTGCAAAGCATTGCAAATCAAATGCCAGACGCTTTTGTTGACTCCAGAAGAATTACAAAATCGCATATTCCAGACTATAAATGCTCCTATTCGAATTGAAGTTCCAGCAGAACAAAATATTATACCTATAGTCGCTGAGTCAAAAATACGCCGAAGCGTGGCCGACCTCTTGGTTCTAAAGATAAAAATCCTCGAAAGAAAAGAGGATTAAATGATCCGGAAGATCATATTAAAGAAAAGAATGATAAAGACCAAGAGAAAACCGATGACAAAGAACCGAAGTTGATGAAAGTAACACCGAAATTTCTATCAATTATACCACTTCCGGTAGAAGTTGGAATCGGATAGAAACTGTTATTGATAATATATTTGCAAACAATATATCTCTTGATGTTACACAGATAATGATGATCCCGAACCAATATCGCTTGATGAATGTCGGCATAGAAAAGATTGGCTACAATGGAAAGATGCGATTCAATCGGAGTTAAATGCACTAACAAAACGTGAAGTCTTCGGACCTGCAGTCCGAACACCAGAAGGTGTAAAACCTGTTGGCTACAAATGGATATTTGTGCGAAAGCGCAATGAAAAGAGTGAAATCGTTCGATATAAAGCGCGATTAGTAGCCCAAGGTTTTTCACAAAGACCAGGTATTGATTATGATGAAACTTATTCTCCTGTTATTGATGCTATTACACTCCGATATCTTATCAGTTTGACAGTACATGAAAAGATAGATATGCGCCTATTAGATGTTGTCATTGCTTACTTGTATGAAAATTTAGAAAATGATGTTTACATGAAAATCCCCGAAGGATTTCATATGCCTGAAGCATATAAACATTATCCTCGTGAAAATTACTCCATCAAGTTACAGAAATCATTATATGGCCTGAAGCAATCTGGGCGCATGTGGTTCACATGTCTTAGTGAATATTTATTGAAAGCGGGATTTAAAAATGACCAGGTATGTCCATGTGTTTTTATTAAGAAATTTGGTTCTAAATTTGTGATATTAGCTATATATGTTGATGATATTAATCTAATTGGAACTCCTGAAGAGCTCCAAGAAACAATTGATTATTTAAAAAGAGAATTCGAAATCAAGGATTTTGGTAAAACCAAATTTTGCCTTGATTTACAAATTGAACATCTGGAGAGTGGAACATTTATTCATCAATCAACATATACAGCAAAAGTGCTAAAAAGATTTTACATGGACAAAGCACATCCATTGAGTATTCCAATGATCGTCCGATCATTAAATGTGGAAAAAAATCATTTTCGACCTCAAGAAAATGATGAAGAACTCATTGGTCCTGAAGTACCATATCTCAGTGCAATTGGTGCATTGATGTATCTTGTTAATAATACACGACCTGATATTGTTTTTGCTGTCAATTAATTAACAAGATTTAGTTCTTCACCAACACGACGACATTGGAATGGAATTAAACAAGTCTTTCGATATCTCCAAGGTACAATTGATCTCGGATTATTTTATTCAAATAAAACCAGTCCAACATTGATAGGTTATGCAGATGCTGGTTATTTATCTGATCCACATAAAGCACGTTCTCAAACGGGCTATCTATTTACATGTGGAAATACTGCTAAATTATGGCGTTCTACGAAACAATCTATAGTAGCTACTTCTTCAAATCATGCTGAAATTATAGCCATTCATGAAGCAAGTCAAGAATGTGTATGGCTAAGATCCATGATTCATTATATCCGAGAAAGTTGTGGATTATCATCAATCAAAAATATTCCAATTCCTCTTTATGAAGACAATGCAGCTTGCATAACTCAATTACGAGGAGGATATATTAAAGGAGATCGGACAAAACATATTTCACCAAAATTCTTCTTTACTCATGAACTCCAGAAGAAATGTGAAATTGATGTGCTACAAATTCGGTCATGTGATAACCTCGCAGATATTTTCACGAAAACTTTATCGACTGCAACATTTGAGAAGTTGAGATATAAAATCGGTATGCGTCGGTTTAAAGATTTAAAGGAATCATCTCATCAAGGGGAGTAATAAATAGACATATAGAATAGTGTACTCTTTTTCCTTCACTAGATTTTTTTCCCACTGAATTTTTATCTAGTAAGGTTTTAACGAGACATATTCTTTATGTATGGATGAACATCCAAGGGGGAGTGTTATGAATTATTGGAATCTCCATTAATTAGTGGAGGCTCCACTAATTATGAATTTATGTGAATTATTAGAAGATGGCTCCACTAATTATGAATTTATGTGAATTATTAGAAGATTTTTATGGATGTCTACCATTTAGTGGAGACCCCACTAATTGAGATTAGTTGAAGATGATGTATGGCATGATGTATTCCACTAATTAGAGCTATGCTCTAAGCTTGTAATACACCATCATTTTGTGAAAGAAAGATTAGTGCAAGAAAGATTAGAGAAAGAATTGTGAAAGAAAGAAAGAGAGAAGTTTGAAGAGAAATTTTTGTGCAAAGAATAGTTAGAATTTTCTTAGTGTGTAGTGTATAGATTTTATTCTAACACTACCCTAATTTTATAACACTACTCATTATATTTGCGCCCAAAAGTAAAAATTTTCCTCCTCTCGTCTTCCCTCCTGTGGGGTTAAAACTTTGGTCCTTTTGGTGGTGCTCTCAAGTTAAATTTTGGCTTGCAAACCGACCGTCCCTCGCTCGTAGTTTCTGGGGTTGTCTTCAATGGCAATCGAAGAGGAGGAATCCATAGAGGCGGCAGCGGCAGCACGCCGGGAGCGGCTGAGGGCTTTGAGAGCTGCTCAAGAACTCCTCAACACTCCCGACCAAGACTACCAAGACTCTGATGCTGCTCGTCGTTCCAATGATGCGCAGCCCACGGAGTGTGACGGCGATGAAGCAGAAGAAGGCCAAGAGGAAGAAGAACAAGAAGAAAAGTAAGTGCTTTCCATCAATCTACTTTTCTCCGCGCTTCCTTTCTGATTCTGCCAGTAGTTGAAGAATTAGGTTTAATTTTATCTATTTCATTGTGATTTAGCAACAAGTAGGGGAAACTGTTAGTATATGGCTACTTGATAGAAACTGAGGTGATTAAGAAGCTATGTTAATGTATTGTCAGTAAATAAAAGAGTCCTAAATAGCGCATAGCAGAACAAAAGTCCTATATCTAATCTGAGTAAGTAAAAGATAATTTTTTTTCTTCAATGCTTAGTTACTAGCTGAGGTTGCAATTCTCGTTTAGTAACTGAAGTTGTTTTGATATTTGTAATCAATTAATGTTCAAATTATACATATTATGGTTGCTTCATCTTTTCAAGATCTTGTCCTTACTTTGGCTTACTGATTTTACATGGTTGTGCCTACTCGGTTTTATGTTTGATATATATTTACTCAAGCACTCCTCCCCCCATCTCCTTTTGGTGAATTAATTAGAAAGTAGTGTCTTTGCTGATAATTGGATTCAATCAGCTTATAGTGTTTGTCATCTTCTAGCAATGCTGTCCAAGATGATATTCACTCTAGTGTAGGATGCAACTTTGCAGCCTGATTACAGGAACAATGTTTAATTTTAAGCTTAAGGTCCCTACTGCAGCACATGATGGTGCCTTTTAAGGTTCCTTTGTTGATTAGGTCCAATAAATGAGCTTAACAATGTATTTTAGAATTAGGTGATGCATTCGAGCTCAGATAATAAGGTGAATATTGACAGGATATTATTTGATGTGCTCTTCTACCTTTGGCTTGTCTTCTCTTGTGTATGTGGATGGAATTTTTTAACATATGTTTGCCAATTGTCTCAGTAATGTCAACATGAAATTCCGGAATTACCTCCCTCATGATAAGCAGCTCCAAGAGGGGAAACTTGCTCCACCCGTACTTCCAAAATTTGAAGACCCTGTAGAAACAGCACCCCCTCCAGAAGAGAAGAAAGAGGTGCTTTGTTACTTCATTGTTATTGTTATTGTGTTTGTGTTATTCTTATTGGCAAAATCTGTGTATTTGTGTATGTTTAATTTTTGGGTAAACTTATAGTGATTATTATCTGTGGATGATTAGGACCCGCTTCTAAACATTGCCCCAAAGAAACCAAATTGGGATCTACGCAGGGATGTGCAGAAGAAGCTTGACAAGCTTGAAAAGCGGACACAAAAAGCTCTGTTTCAGCTAATGCGTAAGATTTCTTTTTCCATTTATTTCGATTGATTAGCTGGCAGAATTTCATTTTTTTAATTTAGTGTCTAGGTTTTTCTGATGCTGAACTTTTTAGGTCTTTTTTTCCATGTTGACATACTGTCACTTCATTGAAGTTCCACTGCCACATAAACATGAAAATAAGTTTTTATCGAAGCCACTTTTCATAACCTGTGTTGATCCAGATCTAGAATATGTTTGTGGAAGATCTATGACCAAATTATGTAAACTAGTTAACTTGGTGCATTCACTCCCTGGAGTGAGTGTTTTCTACTAGCAAGCATTCTTCTTACTTACAGCAGATGTTAGGAACAAAAAGTTCACACTGTGATTTGCTTGATGTAGAGCCTCAATTCGGTCTCCTTACTTAGATCAATGGGTGGAAGCACCATTTTTTGGCTTATGATATTCAATATATGCTTGCAGTTTCATGTGAGGATGTTTTCAGAATACTTTCTTGTACAAATAAAGTAGGAAGAGCAGTTGATGTTTCTTATCTATTTGCCTTTCTCAAAAGGACAGCTTAAGTATATTTCCAGAAAAAGGGAAGGCTATGTTTCTCTGTTATGAAATGTTCAGGTCATCAATTGATGGCTTGCATAGAATCTATCTTCTCTATAGTCATGCAGGTGGAAGCTACATGTCGTAGCACTTGGACAAGCCCACAATCAGTGGGAGCCTAGTGAAATTGGGTTTTGCAATTAGTAGAGTTCTTTCTTTAGATGGTCAAACTTTTGATTGGCTTGAAAGTTTCATATTGTGTCTATAGCTAAATTGTTGCATATATCTGAAGAAGTTGGTCGTATGGATGAGGAAAATGATGGACTCTTGGCTAATACTTCCTGCTGATAATGTGGCCTTGAGAAAATGTTGATAGAATAGTTAAAAGATGTCACTATTTGGTGTTGGCAATTTTGAGACATCTTTTCTGAGAATAGTTAAGTGATCTGTTCTGCAAAAATGGAGGAGGAGGAGAAGAAGGAGCTTATTTATCTAGTTTTATAAGAGGGGGGCGGGTGTTGGGAAAAAAAAAAAAATAGGTTGAATTTTTGTTTAAGCTTTTTAGTTGGTCTGAAGGAACATGGATCTCACAGCCATTTTCTTAAAAAGCAAAGTGTATTGGAGACTCTTAGTTGTTTGCTTTTCTACGTTTCGTGATAGAGGCTGGTACTGTTAAAAGCTACAATTTAGTCCCACTTGGACCATGTATTGCATGAGAGGAAAGGAAGTAAAGGCAAGGTGAAGGAAAATACCTTCTCTGCTATTCTCTCTTACAAAATGTAAATTTGAAAAAATAATTGTAGTTGAAAATTAGACCAGAGGATCCAAGTTGAGGGAAAGGTGCTTCTTTACTTTATGGTTTGTCAGTGGGTAGAGCTTAAAGGGACTTGCTCAATTTTTTTTTCTCTTTTTGAGTTAAATCTGTCATTAAGGTGGAAGAGCTTCAAATGACCGCCCCTCAGTTTCTGTGTAGGTTGATGAAAGAATTATCCATGCTGCTAACTAGAAGATAGGGACTTGATCTGGTTAGTCAGGAACTACTAACTGACTGTGAATCATGGACATTTTACCATCTTCACTGTTCAAAAGTTTTCATGCATTGAAGTTATTCATAAGATTTTTGATCAGCAATTGTTCATGTGTAGCTCCATAAGATTAACTGTTATGTTGATACATGAAACCAGCAGCAGAAACATTTTTTGTATAGAGTCCCATGTCTTCTACCCTGATATCCATGTTGGTTGAGATTCAATAGACATAATAACCAAAATCACCCTAATAGATGGCAAAAATAGCCAAAAGGATATATATTATTATAGTTTTTTCCCCTTCAATGCTAGTAATTTACGTTTCTTTGGATTAATATTGCTTCCTAATGTTGAAGAACTCTTTGGTTTATTTGCTTGTGTTATCCTTCCCCTATTGTTATTATGCTGTTTGAAGAGAAAAAGATCTCATTATGTGATTATAAATTAGCCTCGTTAGTACTCAGTTCTGGAAGTACCCTTTACATGACACACTTGTTCTAACATGAGCCTGTGTATGTTTGTGACCTCCATATGAGCTTTTGATGAATTTTGCATGTCTTGCAGAGGAAGAAGAAAAGAAGAGGAGACTGGCTGAAGAAGGCGAAAGTGGGGAAGAATAAATTATAGATCAATGTTAAAATTTGTTATTTAGGTTGCCTTTTGGCATATTAAGGTCTCGTTTCTTTTGTTGCACAGAGCGGCATTGTAGTTCTGGGAGGGGGGAAAAATGCTCTTGTACAATGTAATTTATTTCCTTAGTTTTTTGGATGTTCTATAGGAAAGGATTGCAGTATAAGTTGATAGACACACCTTTGTATGCCTGATTTCCTTGAGTGGAATACTCGGTCAATGTTCAACTCAACCAGGAACGACCTTTAAATGGTATGTCCTTAACAAATTCTTTTGATCTACAATGTCAATTTGTCTCAATATTATACTTCTCATTATTAGCATCAATAGTAGCTTGAGCTTCTTGATGATTGAACATGTTGGTCAGTATCCCCACTGGTGCATCTTTAGATAGATGAATTAAGTCCAAAATTTGCCGAGGTTTTTAACCATAAACAACCTCAAAAGTAGTCCTCTTTATGGTGTGATTATCTGAGTTATTATACGCAAATTCAATATGTAGTATGATGACCCCATCCCCATGTAGATTTCCAAAATTGTGATTCACAATTTTTATTTGTCCGTTTGTCGCAGATGGGCAGTGTTAGAATATAACAATTTTATCTTTAACTTCTTCCATAAAGTATATCAAAATGGTCCATGAACTCAATAGTAGATGGAAATCAAAGTGCTCCATGAACTCAATAGTAAATGGAATTAAGTGAGCAATCTCCCCATAAAAAAAAGTTCATCTATATATGATAAATTTGAAACTCATGAACAGCGAATGAAGTGAGTCAATTTTTTAAAAATCTGTCTACTAACATAAATATTGAGTCATGTCCATTAGATGTTTTGGGAAAAGCCATACAAAATTCTTGCTCAAATGAATCCAGGGAGTTGTAACTACTGATAAGAGAAAAATACAAACTAGTATTTTGTGAATACCCCTTAGCATGTTGACAATTTCGATACCAGTTTACCAATCTGTCAACATCCTTACTTATTTTTGGCAAATAGTATCAATCTATCACCATCTCCATATATTTTACAAATTACCTTCTCTCTAACTGAATCTTCCAGAATGCAAAGTTATTACCCTTGAACAAATAACTTATGTATAGTAAAAGGAGTTGTTGTACTAGGTAGTTGATCCTGCAATTCCTGTAGTATTAAAGAAAAGAATGGGCTATTAGCATATTGATTCTTAATCTCTTTAAACACAACGACTTATTCCTTGACAAGATAATCCTTCAACTAAGAGCGTCTGCCGCTTGATTCAGTTCACCAGATTGGTGTTTGAAAGAAAAATTGAATCTCTAAAGATAGGCACGTACTCTATTTAGCATTATTGGATTCAATTTCTTCGGGAACTAAAATTGTGCACTGCCTCATGGTCTGAAGTGTCTATAAACTCAGGAGGCAACAAGTAATACTAGCTAATTATTAAAATTCTCGAACTTGTGTATAGAGTTTGAAACCATAACTTGAATAATGACATTTTTGTTCAAATAACTTCTCACTGGAAAATGCTAGAGGCCTCCTTTTTTGGCTATGCACAAACCAATTCCCGCACAAGAAACATCAGATTTTACCACGAATAATTTCTAAACATCTAGTAGTGCCAATATAGGAGTCTTTATTTTTGCTGTCTTGATATGATTAAAATCTTTCTCTACAGCTCTAGACCACTGGAATCCTGCTCCTTTTAAACATTCAGTAATAGGACTCATGCAGGCCTTGATTCACCATAGTTAAAAAATTATAAATTTGAAGGAGTATTTGTCCTTACTTGGTTGTTTCTGATCTTTTCCCTTGGTCTGCTCCCATTCAATTCCTTGCGATATTTCTTGTTGAAGATGTTGCAACTCTACCTCCTCTAATATTTGAATTGCTAGTCCTCAAGTCATAATTTTCAATAATAATTTGTTGATTAGCTATAGCACTAGATCAACCAGAAACTAGTCATCTCGACCCATAATGTGGAATACGTTTTTCAGCCTTCAAAGCATGTCGAAAGGTGTCTCCAAGATTATTACTAAGATGCACAACATCCATCTCATTTTGCACAAGAACTTTCAAGTCTGATAAGTATCTAGTTGTCAGTTGCTCATCAGAAAGTCCAATGCAAATAAGTAAATTGTAAAATTCTCTAGTGTATTCCTTACACTCATGTCGCACTATCGAAGTCCATGAAACCTCTCATGGTCATCAGACGCAAACTGCTTCTTCAGTTTTGATTTTATTTGTTTCCAAGTTCGGATTTTTGGCTTGCCTCGTCTAACACACTGTTCTTTTAACTTTTACCGCCACGGAAGAGCGATTCCTTTTAGTTATATTTTCACAAACAAGATCCCCCAACCATTAGTTTCCATTCAAAATAAATCTCCAAGTTATATTCCCAATCAAAGAAATTTCTAGCACTCATCTTACCGTGAAATATTGAAATTCAATGCAAACTCCCCATCTAATATCCTAACTATCTCTCCTCAAATCTACTGTGTTCAGGTTGATCACGATTCATGGGATCATGAATGCGCCTTCAAAAGCGTGGTTCCATATTTCCTGATGGCCACCTTCTAGTATTTTCGCCCTAAACTTTTGCACCAGCCCTATGCAGTAAGTTTTGTACTTTCTTATGAGAGTTGTTTTATCATCCTTCATATCTCTAACATCTCACCGTGTCCTTCTCCACCACAACTTCTACCACAATTAGTCATAGAAATAAGCAACACTTCGGCTCTCATACCAATTTTTGCTGGGTATTAATGTTGAAGGGAAGAGAATAGCCATAGATGGAATCTAGACGCGATAGAGAGTAAAAACTCTGTAATGATGAATGAACAATGCAGAAACAATATCAGTTGTCCTTATGTAGTATTCTAAACACTACTAGATTGAAGACTTACCTAAAAGGATATAGTCAAAGAAAGAGACTATTATTCAACTAAAATTTCAAAGTATATAGGAAATTAATATTTAAAGAAAATAAAATAATATAATAATCTATTTTACAAAAATGATAACTTTCTTGAAAAAAAGAAAGAAAAAACTTCAATTTAAGCTGATTCTTTTTGTTTTTTTCCCTGCACCAAATTTTTTGGCTCATTGATTTGAGATTACTAATAATGAATATATTGATCAATTAACGAATGCTATTCCAACACAATAATTAACAATTTTTCATATGACCAAAATCAGGATTAATGATTAAGTCTTGGTTTTGACTATTGTTGGTGGAGTTTTTTGGACATATAAAATAAGGGTTTAAAAATACTTAGGATTCTAAGGAATAAAAGAAACAATTTAGAGGGACAAAATAGGTATTTTATTAAAAAATAAATTTTGCTAGTTAATATCATAATTGATTAATAGTCAATGGACCTCTTGTGTCTTTTTTATAATTTGTGATATTAAAGTATCACTATCCCCTGACTTAATGGGTGTAAATTATAATAAACCCTTTTGTATTATATTGCCTACATTTCTATTAAATCTTTTAGTTATTTTCAATTTGGATTTATTTTAATGTTAACTTTCGAATTGCTGTCTTTTATATTAAAAAATTTTAATAATAACAATCACAATGTAAAAGAGATTTTTCAATTACAATTTTCTTAATTTGTTATATTTTATATTTTTGGCATAATTGTGATCTTTCTCTCCTATGATTAAGACATTTGATAATTTCTTTTTTTGAATATTTTGATAATATTTTTCACCATCTTAGATACATACTATTATTTTACAAAATTCTTGATCTTTTTTGTAGCCTATTTAATTTATTGTTTCTTTCTTTCCTAGATATTCTAGGTCTTTTTACCACTGTTTTTTTAACCGGTTCATTGTTTTGAACCCCTTTTTTTTTCTTTCAAAAACTGTTGTAGATTGTGCGAATTATATTGAACCGACCAATTTAATACTGGTCCAATTGATTTGCTGTAAAAAATAAATTAAGGAAGTAAAATTTGAAATCATGTATTATTACTAAACTAAAAATAATTACTTTTTAATTTTGTAATTATGAATTATTTATTTTATTAGTAATTTGGCATTTTATTACGTTATATTAGTTATGAATTTAAATATTTATATTTTTATAAATTTAAAATACACTATATTATTATCAATCAATCTTGTTATTTATAATAATTATATTTTAAAATTTAAAATTATAATATTATAATTTAATTACGATTCAATTATAATTTAATTACAATTAGACTATTAAATTATGAATCAGTAAAATTTTTTACGCATGTCTGGTCGAGTTTTGAAAACATTACTTCTTACAATTCTAAGCATATCAATATTGTAGTCGCGTGGGTTTATTTTACAGGCTAAAGAACTTTGGGCTTTTCTAAAATAACAAATAAACCTTTAGGACAAAGAAAAATCTTCAAAGTGAAGGAGGTGGAAGAAACGATTTTAACAAGCGCTTTCGGAGAACCCGATTCTACACTTAACTGAAAGCGCACGAAGTGTATATATGTCCCTCATTCCAGTTAAACCGATAGATGACAGAGAGAGGGGAGAGTAAGAAAAGAAATGTCTGAGGCATTGGTTAGAGCAGTGGAAGACGCCAAGAGGGGATGTGAAGCTCTTGAAGATCGAATCCAAACCTTGAGAATTGCTTCATCTTCCTCCTCCTCCTCCCCATTGAAGAAGACCCTTTTGAGGCTGGTCCGCTCTGAGCTTTCTTTCCTCAATCGTTTCTCACTCTCTCTCACAGACAGTACCAATTGTCACAGTATTAACACTAGCAGCAGCAGCAACTCCAATCCATCACTCAGGTTCCTTTTTCCATTCATCACTTTTCCATTGAAAGCAATATCAATAGTGTGTTTTGTATGTCTAATAATATTTCCCCTTTTCGTTTTCAGTGTATAAGCTTCAAATGTTGGATGTTTTGTTAAAAAGATGGGCAGAAATCAAGTTTATTGAACCAAAATCAGACATTTCTTAATTTAAAGAAAAAGAATCAGCCGTTTTTGACTATTTGGATCAAAAGTTAAATTTGTGGTAGAACAGTTGTTGCGAGTATTTAAAATTCAGAAGTTGTACAAATTAACTGGTTCCTTTAGGAGTTGAACAAAAGGCGCGTAGTGTTGTAGGTATATGTTGACTTATAGAAGTAATTGAAACCTGTCAATTATACTCTGACAGGAATTGATTGTTGCATTAATTCTAAGAGTGTGGAATAATACTTTCGTTCCTGAATTATACTTGTGATTTTAATGGTAAGAAAGGGTGATGGCTGGGTATTCTTTAAGTAGGTGAAATCTCAGGGTAGTTGTATCAAAAGCCTGTGGACCTTAAGCTGAATGCCATCTTCAATTGGTAATGTTCTAATAGGAAAGGCTATAGTCATGAAGACCCACTGTTAGATGACAAGATTATGCATTATCTGAGGTATCTTGTGGTTTGTGTGTGTGCATGTGCACGTGCATTTTCATTTTTATGTTTTGTTGAAAGTTCAAAGTGGGCACACCATGAGATTCTATGCTCTTGTCTGTGTTGCTTCTTTCACAGCATTGCTAACTGAAGATGTACATCATTTTTCCTAGCCAGAACTAGTTTTGTCTTACCTTAGTATGTTCAAGGTGTATGATATGCAGTATGTTCTTGACATAAATTATAGACATATATGAATGCCTACTTTGTCATGATATTGGAAAGGTTTTTAAAAGTTTAACATTTCATGATTGTAAAGCAGTGTTAATATTGGTCATCTGGAATCAGTTGTTCATATTCTTCAGCAGCCATTCATAACTGGAGTATCACGCGTCTGCAAGCCTGTTCCTTTATCATCTTCACGGAAACTTGCCAAGAAAGCTGATTCAGGTGTGGCAAGCATCTATGTTGATATAATCTGCTGTCTCAATGGAAAACCAGTCTGGTTTATTGTATCAGATAGAAATCCAAAGTATATATCTTGGCATGGGTCATCTGCTAAAAAGGGATTGAAAAAGCGTATTCAAAATGTCCTTGAGGCTGCTCAATCTTCAGAAACACTAACACCATCTTCAATCATCCTTTTTTTCTCAAGTGGACTTGACGACATTGTTCATCAGAAGCTACAGGATGAATTCGGAGCTGCTGAGTCAGGGCTTTCCTTTCCATATTTTGATTGTGCATTCTCAGAGGAATATGAGCATCAATGGATCAATATCCTCTCAAGATCATATCAAGAAGCCTGTGTCCTTGAAATTGAGATAAACTCTTCTGTCAATGTCAGCTCAACTCCAAGGAAAGAATCTGAGGTTACAAAAACAAGCAACCCACTGTCACTGAAGCATGTTGCTGTCGACCTGAAACTTGGTGATTCTTTCTGTTCTCTTGTTTCTGGAATGAACTGCTGCATGCCTGATACTGAAATTGGTCAGCTGAAGCAATTGTCTAATGACCATGTGCAATTGGTCAATTTTGACACCACAGCACTTATTGCTATTGTATCTGGAATCAGTAATGGAGGTACAGCTAAGCTTTTGGCTACTGCAGAAAGTGAATTGAGAAGCCGATTTAAGGGAAACTATGATTTTGTGCTTGCTCAGGTAGACAGTTTTTTTTTTTTTTTTTTTTTTAAAATTATTCTCAGTTAGGTTGCTATCTGCTTCTGGAGTGAAGTGAAACATATGTTTTTGGCTTGACAATTATCCTTATGCAGTCTCTTATCCATGGAAACTTTGCTGAAAATTTGGTGCATTTGTTACATATTTATTAAGTAGCATTATTTCGAAATGTGAACATCAATAGTCATCCTAGTTTTTGGCTTTTTTGTACTGGACAATTTATTCAATCTGGTCAAGGCTGGACTTTCACACTTTTTCCATAACTTCGATTGCGACTGGTATTCTCTGTGATCGTAACCATTGAATCTAAAGGAAAAGTTTTACGAGACAGCTATAAGACCTGCTTTGTTATATGGTACGGAATGTTGGGCAATTAAAAGGTGTCATATTCAAAAAAATGAAAGTGGCTAAGATGCGTATGTTACGGTGGATGTGTGGATATACTAGAAAGGATAGAGTCAGAAATGAGACCATTAGGGAAAAGGTGGGCGTGGCTTCCATTGAGGAAAAGATGAGAAAAAGTCATTTGCGTTGGTTTGGACATGTTCAGAGAAGACCGTCGGATGCTCCTGTTAGGACGATGGAGAGAGTGAGGCAGGATAGGTTAGACAGAGGTAGAGGTAGGCCTAAAACGACATGGATAGAGGTGATTAGGAGAGATATGTCTTTGTTAGATTTGGATGAGAGTATGACGTTTAATAAGGAAGTGGCAAAAGAGGATTCATATGGATGATCGTACGTTGTTGGACGTTGGTTCATGTAACCGACCCCAAGTTACTTGGGATTAAGGCTTAGTTTGTTTGTTTGTTATGTCATCAATTGTCACAGAAATCACCATTAACTACTAGGCATGTATCACTTAACAGTCATAACTTTTTTGGTCTAATTTGTAGTTAGGGAAACTCTTAATTGTGCATTTTCTTGCCTTCTTAAAACACCTTCCTCTCTACTCCCTGCTTGGAAGAGAAAGATATTGATCTAGAGGCCACTGGGAAGTTGTGAAGCTTTATATTAATTTCCATGTTTGTTCTGAAATTCTACTCTAGACTCGCTGTTTTGTATCAAGAACTCAGTGATGATTTACACTGTGGTTCTTTTGCCTTTTGGTAATTAATTCATCCAGCTATTTATTTGTTTTTGTTAACTATGTTATGATATAGAGTATTGGTAAAGCCAAGCTTCGTTTAGGATAAAAGGGATAACTTTTAGCATTTGGATAAGAGTTCTTTGGTTTCAACTGTGGAGCTTTTTTGAGTAGATGTTGCTTAGTTAATCTATAACATGCTTTTCCTAGCATTTTCAAATATGGGGAACCATTGACAGCAGTTTTGCTTTTATCCCCTGTTAAGAGCATTCTTTTTTTTTTGGGCATCTTGTTGGTTTCCTTCACTGATATTTCTGTCACACCGTAATTCATCTATTATGTATCGCTTTGGCAACCATGATCATCATATATGTGAAATATTCTTGGGTTCACCCTTGTTTTTAAGCATGATTCTTTCCATATTTACCTATTTGATCTCTACACTCCTCCCAGGTCAATTCTGAAGTGCTAAGCCCAATCCATGTAGAACTAACTGGTGCCATAGCTGGAAAGAGAGGAATAATTTGTGAAAGTGTTTATGCAGAATTTCAGGAGCTAGTGTCCATGTGCGGGGGGCCAAATGAGAAGTTAAGAGCCAATCACTTTCTGAACCACCTAAAGTGAGTTGTCTGGTGACTTAAAACATTTTAAGCTGCGATTCATGAATCATGTGCTTGTCACCATGCTAGTCCTTTTGGTTTTTTTTTTTGGGGGTTGGGGCGCGGGGGTTGGTGTTCGTCTTCTTCTTCTTACTTTTGCTTTTAAAAGTGATGACTTCTAAAGGTGAATAGATAGCTTAAGCCTACTCTGTTTAGTTCTGCCAAACAAAATTGAAGGATATAAAGAGAACATGATGATTGTTTGGCCTCTGTTAGTTCCATTTCAGTCATTTCTGCTCATATAACAAATCTCAGCTGAGTAGGACGTATGCCGTTTGATCATTGCATGTGACATTTCTTGTTTTTTAATTTTCTTTTCAATTACTTCTGGCTTTCCATGTTTACAGCGAGTTTTGCCATCTATGTTCAGTTTGTGGCTGTTCTAAATTGGTTCCAAATTAGCCATCAGTGGATGTCCTGGTGCTAAGATTATGGTGTTTCATAGGATGATGAGAACCAATTGAGAAATGGGCAAACGTATTGTCATACCAATAGCTACTTTCATGATCTTTCAGGTTGATCTCACAGTAGAATACTTGAAAGTTATGACTTCAATTGTCTTTTAGAGAAATGAGTAAGGAACTATGACTATTCCTATAATATAGTTGGTACATGCATAGCAATTACCGTCTGACTGTGTCTCTGTCAAACCATCATTTTCTGGGTCCCAATGACTGCAAGGATAGTACAATCCTGTTATAAGTTAGATGATACGGCACATGCTCGGCCTTCATTAGGAGTATGATGGACCTTACTGATGTTCTACCTTTCTCTTGAACATTCTTTCTCTTGGAAGTGCCTAAACTTCTTGCCCTTCACTTCAGTGACGGAACCAAGAATTTGAGTTGGGTGTGGGTCAAGTTATATCGAAGGATATGTAGAGAGACAATATTATAATTTTTGGGGGAAAAAAAATTTTTTTGAGGGGGCAAAATAGAGATTTTTAAAGGACCTTCTTAAAAAATTTTAATCTTTGTAGGGAAAACGTCTCTACTTCACTTTGTATACTTGAATAAACACACGTTGGTGGTCTTTAGGCAGGGCTGCAAAGGATACCTCGTTTCTAGAAATGACAAAATTTTCCCTAAACAAAACATCTTTTAAGCTCATCCTTGTAGAAATAAGGTGTCTCCCCCTGCACACCCTCAATAACGTACCTCCCTGAACTGCAAAAAGAAATAGTGTGATAAAAATCTTATGATAGTCCGTACCAACAAAAATGCTGAAACTCATCCTACAACTGATGTATCTTTGATCTGTCTGTATATATGTATTCTGAAATGAAATGCATGTGTAAAGTACACACACTCACAGATGTATATGTATGTATACGTTTGACATACATTTGTTTTCATCATAATTAAATTTAAGTGTTTGTTCTATACTTGGGGGATGTCACAAAAATTTAAAACATTTGTTCAGATGGTAACATAGATGGTGTTGGTCACCTATAAACATCTCTTAGAATTTGTTACTGCACATTCATATCGGCGTCTATCCTTCTCAGTTTAGGCCCACTCTCTCCTCATGTGTACATGTTAGAATAATTGGTGATACCACATTAACCATTCCGGTATCATATGAGGATTGTGTTGGTTTGAACTAATCAGATTATAAACTAATTGCAGGGTTGTGCCTGACCATCCATCAAATCGTATGATGAGCCTTCCAACTACCAGGAAGCTGGCCATGAAGAACAAAGTGGTATTTGGAACTGGTGATTTTTTCCATTCCCCAACTTTAACTGCCAACATGGCTTTTGTCAGAGCTGTTTCCCAGACTGGAATGTCTTTGTTCACTATGGAGCACAGGCCCCGAGCTCTAATTGGTGACTAGTGTTCTTGGCATTGCTTATGCAAAGGCTTCCTCTACTGGGCTCAATATAGTTACTCGGGGGCTGGTTTTACTCGTACGCTACTTGAATTGTACTTTCAAGTGGAAAGTGGAAGAGCATAGAATCATGAATACTGAGGCAAACAGTTGGAAAATGGATGAGCTTTTGACATTTCATTGAAGCTGAAACTTTCAAAGTTGCTACTTGTAATGCCTTCTGGGTTTTGTCCAGAAGCTAAGCCAAATGCTATCTATACCACTTGGCTGTTCCTTTCGATTCAAGTGGAGAGTTAAAACTACCGCGTAGGAACTGATCCCCAGTTTGCTGCAATTTGACAGTTCTAGGGACTAGTTTGGGATCCAGACTCTTTATGAAGAGAAAGTGGTGCCTTGTTAACAGCTTACTTTTTGGACCCTGGCTTTAGTTAGTATTCCATGAACTCTATATCTATATTTCTAGTTTTATTGTAATGATGTATATAGTAGAATAACTAGCAAATATTCCAATTTATATTGCCAAGCCCACTTCTTTCTGTCTCATGCATGGCGTTCAAGAACCTGTTAAGTAATATGCTGCTTTAGTGCAAAAACAGATAAAATTTCTTCCCAAAACAGGGGCAAAAAATCCTCAATGATGAAAAGATATTACAGAAGTAAGCGATGAATAGAAATGACTACTAAAAGAATACGATCCATCTAAGGTATCTTTAGAGCTTCGGCCTGAACTTGCATGTACTCCCAGTTATTTTGATTAAGCTATTAGCAGACAGGCTATCAACAGTCAATTTGCAGTCTCCCAATATCCTCACCTTTCTCAGTTTCAGCTTCCCAAGTTTTATATTTACCGGTACGTCAATTTTAAGATCCAGTGGAATTCTTCCCGTTTGCTGTTCCTCCTGCAATGCAGCCAACAAGGTTTGTCCATATGTGGCTTGTCCTGTTAAGGCCACATTGAGCACTGTCCTATTCTTGTGGCCCTGGTAGAATTTCGGCACCGTTCCTTGACACAGGTTAGTGCTTTTGTACCACACGCTCAAAAGGCTTCCTTTCTCATAGTAAATACCAATCTTTTTGTTTGGGTTATCTGCAGTGATCTTCACATTGAATCTTGAATAGAGGCTTAAGTCGACATTTAGCCGCAAATCAGATATTGTAAGGCTGTCTACTGAGTACTTGGGAAGCTTTGGTTTGAACACAAGGTAAATAATACCAGCTGCAGCTCCAATAATGATCAGCAGGAGGAGGAGGAGGTTAACAGTCCAGCACACGCATTTGCAGCAACAGCCTCTTTGTTTGGGTGGTGGCTTTGAGGGCATTAGTGGAATAGTACGCCTGAACGGAGCAGGCTGATGCATCACCGGATCACCCTTCTCCGACCTAAACGAGCCTTGGGGAACCAAAGGCCGTGTAGGCCGTGCCTCCACGTCCACCACCGGATGAATTCTCTGATTATCTGCCATTCTCCAGAACCTTATCTTGTATGATTGCTAGAAACCCTCTTAGGATAGTTGCTTTGCTTGAGCTTGCAAGTCAAGCATCACCCCTTCTTCTCAACCAGTACACGAAAAACACAGCTAAGTCTTCATGCCAATATATACAGCTTCCCCCCAAAGTCAAAGCAATAACGCATAGTCCACAAACGGAGATCTTGATTAGGTGGGAGGAAAGCTCAGAGTTGTCACCATTTTCTAACAAATGCAAGAAAAGTGCAACTTTCGAGGAGGGTTGGTCAGCTACAATGCATTGATGAGGTTTGAAGTAAACGTCTTTTAATGGGATTGAGCATTTATAAATTTGAAACGAAACATGAAATTCAATGACTGGTGAATCGAGAGAAAGAGAAAGATGGAATCAGCTTTGGTTGGGAAAAGAAGGCACGTGGTGGAGATGCCAATCTTTGAGGATGCACTCAGTTGTTTTTGCATGTTCTTAATATATATGGTTGACCTAACTAGGTATTTTGTTCCTTCCCCAGTCACCACCCAATAGGCAGCCGGCTGCATTCCTGAATATTACATTTATATATATTACTATTTTGTGATTATATCTTTCGTTTCGTCAAATCTATTTATCTTCTCTTTGCAAAAAAATTTGAAATTTATAATTATAATTTTTTATTAGTTAACTCGAAATCAATTCAATTTTTTTTACGATAGTTCGAGTATATTTAATTATAATTATTGAAATCTTTGAAAAGGATAATAATTTATAATCTCAATATCATATAATTGGTAATTGAGTCAATTTTATTATTTAGGAGCGATAAAAAAAAATCGATTTATGATTACAAATTTATTCTTTTGTAATTTAAAATAATTACAATTGAGGAGATTCACGCAATCAAGATCAAGTTAACTGACAAAAAAGAATAATTATAAATTTTAAAGGATGAAATAAATTTATTTGATAAATAAGAGATATTTATAAAAACATTAATATTTTAAAGATAAATACTTTAATACCTCTCTATAGAACTCTAGAGTTAAACCAATACTACAAACACTAGAATTAAACTAATACTACAAAATGTGTATAGAATTTTGAGATGTTGTATTATTAGTTTTAAGATTTTTATTAATAAATTTATTTCTCATATTCATTTTAATTTTTTTAGATTTGAATTTTTTCTTTAGTATTAACATATATATTAAGTATATAACTATGTAACTACATAATTACTATAGCTATAAACGGTCTTTATTTGCTACTGTTAACCGTCTCTACTCCTTAAAACGTTCAAAATATTAAAAGCATTTGAGAGTATATATGTATATATGTATGATTTTGTTAACATGCTACCTGAAAGTAATATGTTAATATTGTATCCAATTTTACTAGGCAATATAATCAAAATTAATCTTATGCCACCTTATTATAATTCAAGGATTATTTTGTAAATTTACAACATAGTATAATAAATTTTGCAAATTAATCATAATCTCATTAGACAAGTTTGACTTTTATAATTTCCTTTCTAGTGTTATTATATTTTTCAGTTTCCTCCAAATAAACTTACAAAACTGCTTGATTGACTTAATTATGCTATGTTGTCTCTTTTCCTTAAATGGAAAATTCCATTATTATTGTTTTTGCAATTACCAGAGAAGCTAACGAGCAGCGCTAGTGTTTTTTTATATTTATCTTGACAAAGATGAAAAAAATCATCCTTTGATTTCGGTGCATTTGGCAAAGAAGAAATAAATCTGAGTAAGAAGAAATATTAGAATGAATTAAAATTTCTAGTTAAATGTATTAAAGTTTGTTCACTCTTATGATATATTATCAAGAAAAGATATTCAAAAGCGTAAAAATAGTGAGGGCATCTATATGAAATGTAAATAGATGTCAATCATGAACACTATACAGAAAACAACAATATTTTCAGCATATTTATAGGAGTGGCAACAGTTTAAAGAACTTAAACTTGAAATCAATTCAATTATTTGTCCAACTATCGCCACTTAAAATTTCTTACGATGAATATTAAAGTCAATGACTCTTGTGAAAACGACAGATAACCAATGATTGATGTCGAAGTCAACAATTTTGGTCAAAATAACATAATACTCTTTTACATTTTTTTTAAATATAAGTGAGTAAACAATCATTTATTCAGCGGAATTTCTGGAGAATAAAAAAAATCAAATTCTGATAGTGAGGTAGCTCAACCTGAAATTCTAAATGTAGCGTGGTTGCATTCAGAATGCGACTATTTAAAAATAGGTCACATTTTCAAAATGCGATCACATGGGACTAATATAATTTTCTACTTACGGAAAATAAAATTTTTGAAATTTGAAAAGAAATAAAGCCTTATAGTCTTATTTTGAAAATGAGATCTTGAGGTCTCATTACGAGAATGAGGGTCTCATTACGAGAATGAGACCTCAAGGTCTCATTTCTGCACTAAACAGAATCTTGCAATTTCTTGCAAGACCTACAAGTTTTACCTACCCATCAAACTTACATTAATGCAACAAAAACTGGTAAATATATTCTCACATTGCAAATTACTTGTAATAACAATACTCAAATTGACATAATGCAATATCAGCATGTATATACATTTCCCACATCATTGGAAAGTTAGAGCTGGTTCTTATCTCAAAATTTGATAACATTTAATAATTACTAGATAATAATATGATAAAAATATTAAAATGAATATATATGTAGGCTATTGAATAATTTAAAATATATCTATTCCAATATCACAAGTATAATAGAGAAACCATATTCAAAATATAATAAAATATATTATGAAAGATTAACATAAATAAAATAGATGAAGAAATGAACTAATCTCTTGAAATTCTAAAATTATTATTACTGCAATTTCTCCTACTATGTCCATTTCTGTAACAGTTATTGCATCTTGGGGGAAAGTTGGGTGTGCGATAATCTATACACAAGGTATCCTTGATGTTTACAGATAGCCGAACAGTTCATTTCTCATCATTTCTTCTAGAGGTGTAAGTGAAAAAGTTGAAGACCTCCAAAATTGTTCATCTGTCATAAGAAAAATTTGACCCTTATATGTCAACTTATAATTCCTTCTAATATAGAACTCCAAAATAAAGTCAATGAGATTCCAACATCTATGACGACATGCTGCAAACTCATACGAACAAGGTATACCATATATACTCCACTTTTGACAAGTACATGATCTTTCCATCAAATTAACACTATAAACATTCAGACCTCTACCCCTTTATTGAATTGATGATTTGATCCCAAATATACCTACCTGTGCATTAAATTCAGTCACAACATGCCCTCTAGACTTTTCCTCAAAATAAAAATACAACTTTCACATTTCAGATAGTAAAGGATGTCTTAAATTAGATGCCTCATTCTACACTCATTAAAATACTTAACTAACTTCATAAATGAAATCTCAACTAAAACTTTCAGTAGGAGAGATCTTGCTTTCTTGAGCACACTATTCGTGCATTCAAACAAACTAGTAGTTATTAAACCATATCTATGTCCTTCATCATATGACAAAGTCCGTTTTTCCAAACCAATTTTCATTAAATAGTTAAATGCATATTCCTTTTGGATCCTGATATAATCCAAAGATGATTGACACTTGGTCTTTTTACGCTCTAGACTAGCAGAATACATCAAATTTGTTAACTTAGAGTCCTTAAACTTGGTATGAAAATTTGCCTTGATGTGCCAAAGGTACTATCAATAAATATCCAAAGGTTCTTACCACTTATTCATCTGGCTTACGACATTGATTATGCCTTTATGCCTATTTGAAATCAGCCATATATGTCTTTCAAAAATAACATGATGATGTAGGAGTTTTAATAATTAGCTGCAACTCTCCAATGACTCCTCGTATACGATGACAAATGCAAGTGGGAAGAGGTGATTATTTGCATCCCAAGTGGACGCTAGCAACAATTTTCCTCGATAAAGTCCCCTGAAATGGGTTCTATCAATGGACACCACTGGACTACAATATTTGAACCCAACAATTGAAGGCTTTAATACCCAAAAAAAGAAATGAAAAGCTTTCAAATCACCCGCACTAGTCCAATAGTGTTTCCATTTCACAAAAGTTCTAGGATTAGAATCATGTAATGCAAGCATATATTTTGAAAGGGCAATCTATGTAGAGGGCCAATCACCATATACAAATTCCATAAGTACTTTTTGGACTTCTCAAACTTTCTTATAAGAACAACCTATCTTCCACAATTTCTGATATTCGACAATAACATCACTCACATGGCATTTAGGATAATTTAAAACCAAGTGGGCCACATTTTGTGCTATAAACTGATGATCCATGTTTTTATACACATTGTTCACAACTATAATAACGCACGTACGTTCTTTGTTCAAAACTGTTATCTGCCACTCTCCATGAGTCTTCTTATGTATAATACGAATATGCAAGAGCAATGATTGCCAACACTTGCATGTTTACACTTACCATATTAACAGTCACTCTTACTTTATAAAACCCTGAACTCCCGCCCAACTTGAATAGGCCACTTTCTTAGTGCATATATAGCCTCCTTCTTATTCTTAAACCTCATGTGTAGATGCAAATAGTGTGTGTCAAACCAATTTCTTGTGATACCAATGTAGCATTTGAAGTTAATCAAGTTACATCTAATTCCTAAACCTTCAGATGTAAGATCAACTTCGACTGTTTCAACATTACTCCTAGTTGAACTAATGTATTCATTTCCTCTATTGTTTAAAGCTACCCTTTTATTTCCCACTGGCTGGTATAATGCTTAGAGATATATATAGTTTAAGTTTTCTCCTCTCATGCCTATGGGAAGTTGAGAAAATAAATTGTGTTGTTCATTTATCAAATGACCCAGACCCGTTACCTGATTAAGCATTGCTATGAATGAACTCGTTGGTGGTGCTGCTTCAGATAAATGACTCGAGCATCGAGAACTCATCTTGGAATAACTAACATGAAGTTGAATACTCTGTGACTTAAATTCATTTGGCAACATCTACAAAACCTCAATATCATCATTATTGCTTAACTCATTTACAGTATATTGTTGATCAGATCCATAAAGAAATGGATGTCTTAGTGTAATCTTGATTGTCACATTTTTCTCTCCCAATCCAAGATATCTACGGACCTTGTCCACAAGTTCGGAGTAAGTTATCCAACGTCGAAGAATGCAAGTTTTTTTAATGTTCCCGTCAAACCATATAGAGTCGCAATTATCACGTTGTATTTGACAGTCCCAAAAAAAGCACAGCATAACAGGTGGCTCCAATGCATCCATGGTAATAATGTGGGCACAACCTGAGATACATAAACGGTTTAAAATTCATTTTTATTTAGTATACGTAAAGCATTTATAGCAGCTATTGGTGAGCATTATTCACCATTATCTTAGCAAACAGTATAGACTTGAACATATCCCAACAGCAACATTCACTATTATTTTAGAAAATACGAAAAAATAATTAAAAAATATAAACTTTGCCACAACATAAAAAAGTATGATAGAATATTTTTCCTCAAAATCCAACATAATAATAGCTGCATTTTAGAGTTTGGGTGAGAGGGAAAATGAAAATGAGTATAAATAATCTCATTGAAGAAAATAAGCAAAGAAAATAGTTATCTCTGGGGTTGAAATTACCTTGATACTCAAATTTGAAAAATTAATAAGCCTATGCCCACAGCTACAATATAGTAAAAAAAAAGGTATTAGAAACAAGACATATGTTATCAAGAAAAAAAATTAAACCAAATCGCAATCTTACTTGAAGTAAGACCATCGAGCTACAAATCTCCTAAGCCAACCTAATAGCAGCATAGCACAGACATTTAAGACTACACTACTCCAACTAAGCATGCCACATGTATTCAAATCCTCTAACATAAGTAAATATTTCAAGGGCAATAAGTTTCTTGACTTTCAGAAAATAATAGCCCTCCGTTCAATACGAAGATAAGACAACAGACACGCTGTAAGATACGGTCATCACTTGTATCATCTAGCAAAGGAATGTCTAAGTACTTCTCAATAGAAGCCTTCCTAATCATATTACCCCGAATGTCCTCAACCTATGGTCTGATGCCAAGTAGTCTCTTATAGAGATAAATCTAATTGGATTTACTATAGTAAAAAGGAGGTACTATCACTGGATCCCTAATAGGGGCTAAATTTATCAATATTTTTTTAGTTATTTGAGAATGTTTTGTGATGCATTTGACACAATAACTAGGCATTTCCTTCATATTTGATATTTTACAATTGAAAATGTGTTTTGACTTTCTATTGCAGAAAAAAGGGGAAACGCCGAAAAATTCCGTCACCATCCAGTGCATGGCTGGCGTTGTTCCCATTTTGGAAAACAGAGGATTTCATGGAAAAATAGAGTACGAGTGGGCCAACTAGAGCACGGCCGGCACCAGCTCTAGCTCCAATTCTGGTCTGCCCAATGTCGGCGAATTTTTTGATCACGCACGGATTTGGTAATTTTCAAAGAGTTTTGGTATATTTTAACTTTTACTTAGTCTAGAACTCTTAAGGAACGAATTTTAGCCTCTTGAGAGCCTATTTAAACAAGGCAAACACAAGGTAAATGTGTGAATTCAAGGATCCAAGCCAGCTACTTATTTTTCAAAGACGAATTCATCACTTAAAGGAGCGTTATTCAAATGAGGTTTTCAAGAAAAGAAGAAGGGCTTGTCTATGAGTTCTATCATTTATCCTTTATTTACTTTTCTAGAACAATGATGTGCTTAATATTTTGATTGTAATTGGATATTATTTTGGAGATTTTGATTTTGAGTTAATTGAAATTTTGATTAATTTATTGTTATCCTTGGTATTTGATTACTTGTTATCATTGATTTATTGATACGTTTTCTTCTAATTGACTTGGGAAATGATGTTAGAAGTTTATTGTATTGATTTCATATTTGTTAGATCTTAATGAACTTAGGAAACGAAATTAAGATTAAAAAACTAAAGTGACAGATGTTGGTTGATTTTACCTATAGCATAGGGTTATTAACTGATTTCATATTTATTATCACATAGAGTATATGGGTAATTTTTAAAGGAAGCGTTTAATGCATCTTTTGGCTATTTTAGTACGATTGAAAAATCTGCTAAATTAATCAAGAGATAGTAGTTCCATGGATTGGGAAAGAAGTGGAGTCTACATAAGTGAGTTCATGACTTGAGAAACGATTGGATCTTACTTAAGTTCCTTCATGACGCGAAGACGACAATTGATTGTGATGAATGCTAAGCGATTCAATATTATGTTCTCAAGATAATTGTCTAATTACATGAAATTGCATCATTGAGTTATATATGCATATTTTGCTTATTTTTCCTTTTCATTATTTTATTACTTTATTGGGTTGGTTGAACAATGAATGAAAAGTGATTAGTGTGTACTTATCCCTTTGAGGATCGATACTAGTTAATTCCCTATACTATACTTGCGATAAGTATACTTGCTTATATGTGTAATTTGAGATTAATGTTTTGATTAAAACTTAACTAAGGATGGATTTAAATTTAATGATTTTTATGCACCCAAAATTTACGCATCAATTCCATCTACCCTAAGGCCTCGTAATATCGCTATATCCTCTAATGTCATGATAGCCTCTCCTAGCAGTAAATGAAATGTATGGGTCTCCTACCGCCATTGCTCTACTAATGCGGTAATGAGGGTGTGATCAACTTGGATATGCCCAACTCATCTAACTCCACCAAAACCAACCCTATCCACAAATTCCATCACTTTGCCGAAAAGGGGAGTATGCTCTCAAAATGCAGAATCATATCGTCTAAACACCAATGGAGTCTCACAAATAGCTGATCACCAGACCATATCAAAGAAGAATGATAACTTGATTGAAAAGATAATAAACCATTCACGAGAAGTCCGGGATGAATATCTATGTGCATGTGATCCATCGTATCTATTTAAACTAAGTTGAAATAATTAAAGTAAAAAAATATCTAAATTAAGTAATTTAAAGATGATAAACCTTAGAGAGGAGGGGGATGAATAAGGTTTATGGCAAATAAATGCAAACTAAAAAAAATTTGATGTCTTTTGAGAGGGGCGAACTGAATGGCAAATTTGCTTAGCAGCTTTAAGAGGCAGACAGTGATCTTTTAAATCAGCATTGAATGGTGAGAAGATGATATGTATTAAAGATGGGGTAGTTGAGCTATCAAGAATAGACTTACTATAGCATACAAGAGTTTTAAATGGATCCATAATTTCAGAGAAAAAGAACAGGCATTTAAGATTTGATGACCAGTGAAAATGCAGTGAAGAAGTTTAGACAAAATGCACAAGAATAGATTCAAAGATTTATAGTGGATCGATCCTTAAATGGTCTACATCCACCACCTTAAGTTTACACTTAAAAGATTTCAACATCACTCACTAAAACCTTTTTCCAAATCAATAGTGGTAGGCAACACAAATCTTACACAAGAGGATCACTGCATTTCGTTTTACACTCAACCTCTTTAAACACAACAATCAAGGCTCACCCCAATTAGATTTTACCTCATTTACCTTGATACAAAGTTGATTAAGGATACAATACAGAAATAGTTCACAGATTGATCAAATATGAACAGCTAAGCACTAATAGCTTTTTTACCTTTTGATCGATTCAATCTTACTTTGAAGCACAAATAAAAAGAGATATTTTTGTGTTTTGAAGTGTAAGAGTATTTTTGAATAAATTAACAAAAAAATCTACTTCAAAATCAAGTTTCAGAAGCTTTTATAAGAGCCAAACTTGAAGTCCCAATGACTAGTTACTTCTGTCAGGATTTTTAAGGTTTTAGATTCATAAAGTGGAAGGATGTGCATCCAAAAGATGAGTCCAAAACGACACTTTGAGCAAAGAGATATATTTTGAAAAATACTATAGATCATTGGATGGTATTTTGGATTTAGAGATTCATCCAAAACTACTCAAAAAAAAAATAATAATAATAATTAAAAAAAATCCATATTTAGAAATATCCATTTTTAAAAAAAAAATTATTTTTAAGTTCTTCAAGATAAAATAAATTGAACATAAGGTAAAGAGACATAGGAATTTACAAATAATACATTAATAACAATTTCTAATCTATGATTCTTCACAAGGCTTTCATGGTATGCAATCTCTTAACTTGGAGTTATACTTGATCAACTATTCTTGAATTTTATACTTGAGAGCTACTTGGAAGTCCTATTTTCGCACTTTGAAAGAATTGAGATCGAACATGTCCTATCACATATAGATTATATAAGTAAGTCTATATCAATTTTGGTCATAAATCAAAACATAGGAGAATGCCCTTAGGGCTAACAATCTCTCCATTTTTGAGTGATGACAAACTTGATGGGATTATGACATAAAAAATGATATAGATAGTATGGACATGTTAAACCGAGAGAAATAAGAATAATTTTAATTGAAATGCATTCTCTTATTATAGGACTCAAAGAGTGCTTATGAGTTTACGATAAGGAAAATTAAACATAGCCTCATAAACAAGGCTTATCCAACCTCCTTATCCTCCTTCCTTCCATAATGAAGATTATTTCACAAGGATATAGTCAAATAATGGTCACAAAAAAAAAAAATGTATAAGTATTTACATGAAGGTGAATAGAAGATAAATTATCAACAATAATACTTCTTCTATCTGTGTGCATATATGAATAGTAGATAAAAAGATATTAACAATGAAGTGTGTTGAAAACTAAACTGAGATTTGAGATTTTGGATTTTCAAATCGTGCATCCAAAATAGGTGAAAATAAGACAAAAGATCACTTCTTGTAAAAGCATTTTTTGGACTGGTATTTTGGATAGACAAATTAAGGATCCAAAACTCCCCTTGTGTTTGTGCAAGGTAAAAGAAAATTTCCACAAGAATAGATAAATAGTTTTCTAAGAATCAACCGAACCCAATTTTCTTAGAGATTTTTAACACTAAGTTTTCACTGTGCAACCAAAGAGAAACAACACAATTATCGTAAGCATGCATTCACTCAAGCATCCTTCATCCGAACTCAATCACAATCCAAAGTTAGCATAAGCACAATACTACAGGAAATTCAATCCTAACCATATACAATTCCTCATACTCCATACATCATAACCAATTTACAGTCACCACCAAAATCTCATCACAACCAAATTCTCAGCACAGTCTATATCACAGAATCACAAGTGTTTTCATCACAGAAACACAATCACAGTCTACAATAATATTTTACATATTTTGCCACATTTCCTCCCCTTTTGTCATCAGTAAAAAAATAATAAGCATAAGAGAAATAATAAAAAGAGGCAATAGCAGATTTGCATGTGGAACAGAGACAATAAGCATATTAATAGTAATAAAATTGTTCAGCAGGAATATCAGTTCAAAAACAAGGAAAAAGCAAAAGTGTTCATGAGAAGATAATGCTAAAGGCATAAAACAGAATGAAAGAGTTCATAAGTCAGTAGGATAAAGTGTTGCAAAGTAAGGTAGTAGTTAATAGTCGTCATAGGCCAATCATAGGATGTGGATGGTCTCAGTCTTAGTACTGGCACTCTTTCTTAAATGTTGTTTAGCAATTCTACTGGACTTTCTTTTGACAACTATATGTTTCTGTCGGCAGCCTGAGAAACTACCAGGTTGAACTGGTTTATCTTTTGAGAGGGCAACTTGGGCAGCAGAGGGGACAGTAGGTTTCTTTTCAACAAGCTGGGAAGGAATTGTTTCAGTTGTGGGTACTGCAACAGGTGAAGCTGGAATTTCTTCAACGGCAATTTTCTCAGCAGCAGTGGATTGTCCAGAGTTCTTTCTAGTAGAGGGAATGACAGGCTCATCTTCGTGCTGTGGTGGAATGTCTTGCTCTTTGGAGATTCCTCCAATACTCTTTTCTACTTTCTTTCCCTCCACATCACTTAATCGGTTTCCTACGTTTTGTAGCTCAACCTTAACTTCAGTAATAAATCCATCAAAATTTTTAGATAGGATATTTAAAGCATTCAGAATGCTTTGAGTTAGTCCACCCTCATCAGACCTCTGCTTGCCTTTACTAGATGATTCCTCAACTATTTTAGCTTTGTGTGTTTGTTCCAGTTGAAGCAGCATGTGCAGCTTTCTTTCCCTCAGCCTTGATTTTAATCAGTTTTTCCTTTCCCTTTTCTAAAACATTCCTAAGCAGAATCTATTGATTTTTCATTTGTACAAAGCCCATTTTCTCAAAAGATTTCATGCTGTAAATATTAATCTTGAGGTGTCCCAGGGTATTTGCGCTGAGATTCAAGTCGAAATGGTTAAAAATATTGGTAAGGAGTTTTCCATATAGCAGGGCCTTGTTTGAGGTATTTCTTGATTGAAGTATTAGTTTCACAGCTAGAAAATCAAAACTAATCTGTCTCCTCCATGATAGGGCCAACATCAGTATCATTTGCATGATACTCATGGATGTTTTGTGCCTAAAGCTTGGTGCCACTATGGTAGGCACCATATAGTGCAGAATTCTCTTGAATCCATTTAGCCATTTCAAATTGTGATCATTTGAATTTTTAAAACTCCCCCCCCAAGGAACTTAGCCTCAAACCTTCCCAGATCAAATAGGTCTTACTCTTCTGGAAATTTATTCATTTCAAAAAAATTGAATCCCTCTGTCTCTAACTCCAAATACTCAATTCAACATTCTATAATCAAATTCCATATTCATATAACCTATTCTAGAGGTGTATCACTAAACTATGAATCCCCCACTAGTCTTCCCAAGCCTTCATTTTCTTAGGTTTGAATAAAATTCTCAAACTAATGTGGTGTACAGTTTTTTATCTACTGACAGTAACCCCCGCAAACAAGGAAAAAGTAAAAGTGTTCATGATAAGATAGTGCTAAAGGTATAAAATAGAATGAAGGAGTTCATAAGTCAGTAGAATAAAATGTTGCAAAGTAAGACAGCAGTTAATAGTCATCATAGGCTAATCATGGGATGTGGATGGTCTCGATCTTAGTACTGGCACCCTTTCTTAAATGTTGTCTAGCAATTCTACTAGACTTTCTTTTGACAACTACATGTTTCTCTCGGCGGCCTAAGAAACTACCAGGTTGAACTGGTTTGTCTTTTGAGAAGGCAACTTGGGCAGCAGAGGGAATAGTAGGTTTCTTTTCAGCAAGCTAGGAATGAATTATTTTAGCTTTGGGTACTGCAACAAGTGAAGCTGGAATTTCTTCAGTGACAGTTTCTCAGTAGCAGTGGATTGTCCAGAGTTCTTTTCAGTAGAGAGGGAATGACAGGCTCATCTTCGTGCTGTGGTGGAATGTCTTGCTCTTTAGAGATTCCTCCAGTACTCTTTTCTACTTTCTTTCCCTCCACATCACTTAATTAGTTTCCTACGTTTTGCAGTTCAGCCTTAACTTCAGTATTAAATCCATCAAATTTTTCAGACAAGATATTTAAAGCATTCAGAATGCTTTGAGTTAGTCCACTCTCATCAGACCTCTGCTTGCCTTTACTAGATAATTCCTCAGCTATTTCAGCTTTGTGTTTTGTTCCAGTTGAGGTTGCAGGTGCAATTTTCTTTCCCTCAGCCTTGATTTTAATCAGTTTTTTCCTTTCCTTTTTCAAAACATCCCTAAGCAGAATCTATTGATTTTTTATTTGTACAAAGCCCATTTTCTCGAAAGATTTCGTGCTGCAAATATTAATCTTGAGGTGTCCAGGGGTATTTGCACTGAGATTTAAGTTGAAATGTTTAAAAATATTGGTTAGGAGATTTCCATATGGCAGGGCCTTGTTTGAGGTATCTCTTGATTGAAGTATTAGCTTTACAGCAAAAAAACCAAAACTAATCTGTCTCCTCCATGATAGGGCCAACATCAATATTATTTGTATGATACTCACGGATATTTTGTGCCCAAAGCTTGGTGCCACCATGGTAGACACCATATGGTGCAGAATTCTCCTGAATCCATTTAGCCATTTTGAATTGTGATCATTTGAACTTTTAAAACTCCTCACTCTAGTGAACTTAGCCTCAAACCTTTCCAGATCAAACAGGTCCGACTCTTCTGGAAATTTATTCATTTCAAAAATTGAATCCCGTCGTCTCTGACTCCAAATACTCAATTCAATATTCTATAATCAAATTCTATATTTACACAACCTACTCTAGAGGTTTACCACTGAACAATGAATCCCCTGCCAGTCTTCTCAAGCCTTCCTTTTCTTAGGTTTGAATAAAATTTCCAAACTAATGTGGTGTACAGTTTTTCATCTACTGATAGTAAAGCCCTTATCTAAGTGACTCAAACATATTCAAGATATTAGAAAAATTCAAAAAAGCCTCAAAATCAACACGATATCTAATAATGACAGTTCGATTTCTTGAAAGCCAGTTATTGAACTCAGATTAGCATTTTAAGTCAAGAAATCGGGGTACCTGTGTCTTAGAGCTTTCCTATACAGAAAGCTCTTGCGAGAAGTCCGTCTGGGAAGCTATTCCTCAGCAATAAACTTTTTGCCTTTTTGTTTGGCAGCAGGTTGGGTGGCTACAACAGTCTTTGTTTTCGTCACTTCTTTGCTTTTCGGGTTCTTCTTTGTCTTTGGTTTGCTTCCCTTGTTTGATTTTAGTAGTTTTGCCATAGCAGTAGTAAGAAGAAGATGTGGGATTTCTGTTTTAGTAAGGAAGATGAAAATTCAAAGAGAGAGAGAGAGAGAGAGAGGTAGAAAGATTAAAGGCGGTTTCGAATTTCAAGAAGAGAGAGAATTAGCCTTTTGTTTTTTACAAACCTTTTTTTTTGTGATTTCTATTAGAAAGTACGCCCTCAAAGACTATATATTATGTGTAAACATATTGCAATAAAATATTTATTCATTCAATTTAGTTTGTTACCTATATTATTGTACATTTAAAGGTCCAAGTATGATAAGTAATAGTCACAGTAAGATATAGACTATAGGTACTTGTCATACAAGTAAAATTGAGTTTTTAGTTATTTGATGGAATTAGGTATTTCATCAAGGTAAGACTATTATACCATGATTTCTAATAAGGAATGGTTTACCTTGAATTAGTGAGTAGTTAACTCACATAATTTGCATAAGCGTATTTCGAATATGTAGAACTGGACCTATAGTAGTAGTCTCTCTTAAAGTGCTATAATTATAGAGACCAAACTATTACTGCTACAACATAGATAGATACCTTCATACTTGAGTATGAGTTGGTGGTCTGGTGAAGCTAGAGTTTTATACTTTGACGTATGTTGGGTGAGATTTCTTTTGTGTGACCAATATCCTTATATATTGGGTGTATTACTCTAATTAGTTAAGACGGACTCATGCAACAAAGTTTCTATACTTCACTTAGTGAAGTTAAATCACACCCTTATAATTATCCAGGATAATCTAATGATTTAGGCCCTTGGGAACTTGACTCTAGAATGTGTGTTTTTTGGTAGCTTCCAATGATAAGCAAGTACATTCAAGTGAGTCATAGATAAATGAAAATATTAAAAATGATAAAATATGGCTATTTAATAGTAAGACCATTTTGGTTATTTTAGCCATGAATAATATGTCTCTTAGTCCCCGGAATAGCTCAAGTTACATTGGTGTTGTTTAGACACAAACTAGGTTTAATGGATAATTATTTGGAAGAAAAATAAAATTTATTTTAAGAGTCCAATTAGAATTAATTAATTAGTCTTGGATTTTTTTAATAAGGCCCATAAAAGATAATTAATTAATTAAGAGAATTGGGCTGGAATAAAGTTGTTAGCCTTAAGGGCATCCTCCTATATTTTAACTTATGACAAATATTGATGATAACTAACTTGCGTGATTTATATGTAGTAGGACATGTTTGACCTCAGTTCTTCCAAGACATATAAATAAGATTGCTAAGCAACTTTTGAGCAATGGAATCCAATAATGGGTGATCAAGTAGAAAACCAAGATTAAGAGATTGTATACCAAGAAGTCCTTGTGGAAGAATCTTAGACTAGGAATCATTGTTAAGGTATTTTGTATAAATTTCTATGTCTTCTTTATCTTATGATTTAGTTTATTTCTACCTTGAAACATACAAATAAAAAGATTTCAAAGTTTTAAGTCTTCAGAATTTTGAATTGAGTAGTTTGGATGACTCTGCATCCAACATTTTCGTCCAAAACTATGTGAACAGTGTCAAATCTATTCTACCTAAAAAAGTGCCATTTTGGACCTACCTTTTGGATGCACTATCGTTCGATCCTTAAGTCCAAAACTTTGACAAATCTGACAGCGTGAAACTAGCCGTTTCTAGCCATTAGAGTTCTATTTTTTGTTTCTATTAAAGCTATTTAAATATGATTTTCTACAAGATTTTTGTGCTATCTTTCTAAAAAACATCCTTATATTTTAGAATACAAAAATCTTCCTTTTCATTGTACTTCAAAGTGAAATCAAATTACTTCAAGGGTAAAAAGGTATTGGTGCTCATCTATTCATATCTGCTCAAACTTGTGAGCTATTTCTGTAAGTTTTCCTTCATTCTATCTTATATCAAGGTTGTGGTGTAAAATCCGTTAGGGTGAGCCTTATTTTGTGAATGTATCAAGGTTGTAGTGTAAAACCCAATTAGGGTGAGCCTTAATTGTGTGTTTGCAAAGGTTAGGTGTAAAACCAAGTGTGGTGATCCTTTTGTGTAAGATTAGTGTAGTCTATCACCATTGATTTGGGAAAAAAAGGTATTAGTAGTTGTGTTGAAATCTTTAAGTGTGTGCTTAAGGTAGTGGATATAGATTATTTGAGGATCGAAGCACTATACATCATTGAGTCTTTTCTTCTGCATTTTATTTGTTCTTTATAACTGCGTTTTCATTGTTCATCCGACTTGAGAGCTTTACACTATTCCTTACATTTATTGATTTGATCAAAGACTTGTATGCGATTGAATAAAATTATTATTGTTGCTTCATCTACCCATCTTAACTATAAATCTTCTTTCTATTATTTATAAGAGCTTTGAAAGTTCTTCAGCAGCACACAAGTCTGGATTTTTGAACTCTTATCTTGTTCGGCCTTTATAAAAAGACATCAAAGAATTATTTTTAAATTATATTTGTTTGCTATAAACCTTATTTATCCCCTCTAAAGTTTATCAATCGGTATCAGAGTGTTGGTTTACATTATCTTTGGTTTAACAGCTTGGTAGGAAAGATCCAGATGGCAAACATATCTTCTCTGCCTTACATTGAAAGATCTTCAACAAATAGACCACATTTGTTCAGTGGAAGTAATTATATATTCTGAAAAAAATAGAATGATGATTTTTACATGCTCAATTAATTTTGAGCTATGGAAGTTGATTGAAAGAGGACCATATGTTCCATCGAAAATTATTGAAGGAAAAATTGTGCCTAAATAGAGCAAAGTGTATGATGCTAATGGCAATGCCAAAATGATACTGAATTTTCAAGCTATGAACATTTTGTGTTGTGCTCTTGATGCAACTAAATATAACAAGTGACTGGCTGTGATTTAACTCACGAAATGTGAAGATGCTAGGACTCCTTGTCTGAGATTATGAATTGTTCTCCATGAAGCCTTGTGAGAACATAATAGATATGTTTACTCAATTCACAAACATTATGAATGGTAAAAAAGCGTATGGGAAAACTTATTCCTTTGGAGAACAAAATAGAAAAATGCTTGATACTTTGCCAAAGAGTTGGCAGCCAAAAACCTTAGCTATAGAGGAATCAAAAAATCTAAACAACTTATCCACTGAAGATCTAATTGGCTCCCTATTAACTCATGAAATGAAACTGAAAAAGTTTCAAGAGCATGATGAAGATGATGGAGGTAAAAGATGAACCACCTTGAAATTAGTTAATGAAGAGCCTAACAGTGATCAAACTGATTATGATGGTGGTACTGATCTAGACAATAAAGAAATGGCCATGGTTGCTAGAAAATTCAAAAAGATGTTCAGAAAAGGCAACTTCAATAAAGGCAAAAAATTTATCAAAAAGAAATGACAAACTTCGTCCTTCAAATCTCAATGCTATGAATGCAAAAGTACATAGCATTTTATCTCTAATTGCCCAATAACAAAAGAAAGAGAAGCTAAGCACAGCAAGAAGATAAGAAAAGGATTGATTGGGGCTGGGTATCAAGCTGAATCTAAGACAGAAGAAAGTTATGATTCTGAAAATGAAAAAGTAAACATTTGCTTGATGGCCGTAGAAGATAAGGTAAATCCTACTTCTTTTAATTCCATATGTGAATTACATGATTTTGATTGTAAAAAGCTTGATGATCCTAATGATCTACTTTTGAAATGTTTCATGAACTCAAAAAGCTATCTAGAAGAAACAAGAAAATAAAAATGAAAAGTGATTCCTTGTTAGATGACAATGCTAAGTTGTTGAATGAGAACAAAGCCTTACTTGATTCCATTATGTGCTCAAATGTTGAAAAGGATGTTATCCTAACTTCCATGCATTGTATGACACTTGAGAACAAATGCATGTATGATAAAGTTCATTCTCTTAAAATTATGGTTAGCAATTTTGATGACATGAAAATAGAGTTAATGATCTCACTACATGCATTGAAAAGTTTACAAATGAAAAAAACAATTTGGAAAAATTGCTTGGTGCACAACACATGGCTGGAGAAATGGTCTAGGCTATAGGCATAAGATCAAAGTTGGAAATTACAAGTCTTACTTTGTAAAAGTTGCTTAATCATATATGACATATATTTATTGCACATATTGTGAAAAATTTGGACACAAAACATCTAAGTGTCATGTTAAGAAGAAAGTAGAATCGGTGCAAAAACAGTTTGAAAAATTAGAGGAACTATTCCCAACCTCTGGGGACCTAAGAAAAAATGGGTACTAAAAGGCATTATCTCATGAATAGGTATATCAGCTGCAAAAATTGAACTCTACAAAATGATTCTTGGATAGTGAATGCTCAAGACACATGATGGGAAATGCTACACTAATGGATGACCTTCTAGCTACAAATGATGGATTTGTCATATTTGGAGATAAGAAAATGGGAAATACTCAGTAAAGGTAATGTTGGTAAAAGGTTCTCCATCATTATTAAGCAAGTATAATTGATTGATGAATTGATGTACAACTTGCTTAGTATTAATCATTTATGTGACAATGGCTGCAAAGTTTTTTTTAAAAAAAAGATTCATGCACTATTGATAACCCTTGTGATAAAGTCACTTTTGTTGCCAACAACATTGGTAATGCCTATATATTATATATCTTGATGATCCTATTGTTTATGATAAATGATGATGATAGTTACATTTGGCATGGAATAGAAGGTTAGGTCATATTTCTATTGATTCGCTAAATAGATTATTCTCAAGAAAATTTGTAAGAGGACTGCCCAAAATGATGCTTGACAAAAACCAATTGTGTAATGCTTTCCAATTTAGAAATCAAACCAAAACATTTTTTTTAAAACCCAAGAAAATGATTTCGACTTCAAAACCTCTTGAGCTAATTCATATAAATTTGTTTGAACCAATGAGGACCACTAGCTTAAATGGTAAGAGATATGCTCATGTTTTAATAGATGATTTTTCGAGATATACTTGAACCTTATCTCTTCTGTTAAAAAGGTATTTAGAGTGTTCTATAAAAGAGCTCTATGTGCAGAAGAATCCATGCATGTAAATTTTGATGTATCTAACATATATTCCTCTAGAAAAGATGACAATGATGTAGGTAGTTCAAAGTAAAATGGCATTGAATATCATGAAACTTCATCACCTAACAATCATGCCAAAGAAGAAGAACTAGAAGAACAACAAGTTGAACAAAGTGAGCAAGGAAGTGTTGAGCACACTGATCTAAATATTCCAAAAGATTGGAAGTCCAAATCTGTTCATCCAAATGAACATATCATTGGTGATCCTAGTTGTGAAGTTAAAATCAAATGGTTTTTTGTTGATAATCATGCTTTACTTTCTAGCACTGAACCTAATTGAATTGATGCATCCATACACGATGAATTTTTTTATTATGGCCATGCAAGAAAAGCTGAACCAATTTGAAAAGAATTAAGTTTGAAAACTTGTCCCTAGACCACTTTACCATCTCGTAACTGATACCAAGTAGGTTTTCACAAATAAATTTCATGAGTATATCATTGTTATTAGAAGTAAAGCCAAATTAGTTGCCCAAGGATTCAATCAAGAAGAGGGCATTGATTATGATGAAACTGTTACTCCCATTACTCGATTAGAATCCATTAGAATGTTGCTTGCATTTGCATCATTCAAAGGTTTTATGTTTTACCAAATAGATGTCTAAAGTGCCTTCTTAAATGGTTTTATTGAAGATGAAATTTATATTGAGCAACCTCTTGGTTTTATTCATGGATGTTTTTCAAACCATGTATTTAAACTCCCCAAAACCCTTTATGGTTTAAAGCAAGCTCCAAGAGTATGGTATGAAAGGCTTAGTGTTTTTTTCTTCTTTCAAAAGGTTTTTCAAGAGATATCACATTATTTATAAAATTTGAAAATTCTGATGATATCCTAATTGTGGAAATATATATTGATGATATATATATATATATTTTTTGAGCTACTAATTATTCCTTATGCAAGAAACTTGCCAAAATAATGCAGCAAGAGTTTGAGATAAGTATAATGGGAAAACTTAATGTTTTCGATCTACAAATCAAGTAAATCATGGATGATATCTTCCTAAATCAAACCAAGTATGTCAAGGAACTGCTCAAAAGGTTTGGAATGAATGAAGCAAAAAAAATTGATATATTCACAAACCATTGGCTGAAGAACAATTAATCATCTGAGAAGATGTTTGGAAATTACCAGATTATGTAACTAACGATTTTGCCAGAGATTGGTTGTTTATTCTTGTAGAATTCCTAAAGATCTTCTGATTTTGGATGGAGATATTGGTTGTAGTACTTGAAATGTATTTTGGACAGGGAAATCGGATAGACAATTTATGTTCAAATGTTCAAATCTTTTAAATTCTAAATGTTCCCACCTTTTTTTTCTAGCCACAACACTTTCCTCTTCTTATAAGAATATCATTACTTATTTTCAAAAATCACCTTGCTCAAATGTACTAAATTGTACTTATACTATTCAATACCATGTAAACCCCAAAAAGAATTTAAATCTATTTGAATCTTCTTCTCCTTAAAAAAAAAAAAAAAAGAGCTGTCATTCTTTCTTAACATTTTTCTCTTTTCTCTGGCCTTCATTCTCCCACCAGAAACCAGAAAAACTAAACCTTTCAATCCGGTTCGCCATGGGTAAAACTATGAAACCTATAAAGGGGTCGAGCCAATAACGAAGGAGGTCAAGAAATGCAAGACAATGAAAAAGAAATTAGTTGTTGTCAGACTGATATCTGAGAAAAAGAAGGAAAAATGAGTTGCCATTGATGAACTAACTCCTCAAAGTGCATTATCAAAATAACCTCCAGAAGAGGAAAGCACGGACACTCAGGTACCTCAATTTCTCAACTCAAAAGTAAATTTGAGTATAATGATTGGGTGTTTAGAAATAGAACTATTATTGTGGGCTATAGGGTAGATTCTAAGGTATTTCATTGCAAAAGTGTTTCCAAACTTTTCTGTCATTCTGAATATGTTGAGAATTCTATGCGAATCTTAGAAATGGATGCTATGAGGAAATAGTAAACGGTTTTATTATACAGTGGTATATATTTAGAATTAGAGAAGTGAACCTCGAGTTGACCATCGTATATTAAACAGATTTTTTTTTTTTTTTTATGTGAGAGACAGTGGAGTACAATTTTTTGAAATGAACTACCTAAAAAATTTTGAAATTTTGTTTGAATTGAATTGATTTGAAATGAAATTTACTAGTGCCAAAGCTTTAGAAATTCAAACAATCGAAATAGCAAATGGTTAAATGGAATGGGGAGATTACTACATCTCAACTATGGTGATACTGAGTCATGGCCACAAGACATCTATATGTTTTCTGTAAATAGTGTTGATGCCGGCTCTATCAAAAGGAAAACAAATTATCTTTGGGTTTTTGGTTGTGAAATTGATGATTCGATCCCGGAACACATCAAATAAAGCATTCCTCTTTGGAAACCTTCTCACCAAGCCATTCAAGTATTTCAATGTAGATTTGAGTATGGTTACCTTTAAGCACTGCAAGGTAAACATCTATAGCAGAGATTCATTTAAGGAAATGGGATCTATTCAAGCGAACTAAAGATAATAGCGGAAGTATATCAACACTGGGTGTCGTCTCGTCCAGTTTCCCAAACAAGGGGTCCTTATAACGAAACAAACAGAGTATATATTTGCTCAATTCTAGATCCTACAAAAGGGTAAGATAAAAGATATGTGTGAGTGAAAAATCATCCAATGAGACCCGTGTGTGTTAGTGTTTTAGTAAAAAAGATAGAGTACATAAAACTTTTGTAGAATAGCATATCATTTGTTCACTGGAAACAATTCCAAAACTCTCTAACGAACAGTTTATTCAGAACTCAATTATTTTTGAAAAACGGTGTTTTAGTTTCAAAACATTGTCCCGATTTTCAAATCACAGACACTTCTCCAAAAGAAGGTAGGCCTGTATGCAAGTCCCGCAATCTTTACCTTCGGCACCATGTATCATTGTACTAAGATCGTAATCTCTAGTACTCAATCCGCGAGTCACCGGAATAAGTACACCGCAGCATATTTCTGCTAAGGTATACCACAGCATACCTAATGTACCACAGCACACTTTGGCCACCATAAGCTAGGGGTCCCTATATCAACCTTACTCATCATAAGCCCGGGATCTCCATGCCAACCTTACTCACCAAGGGTCCCCATACTAATCTTACTCACCATAAGTCAGGACAACTTATCTCAATGTCCTGTCACCTCGTTCGGAGTAAGACAATCCCTAGAACTAGGCCAGGTTACTAGGGCTGTCTAACTCTAACGTAGGTTAGTACAAAGATCAAAATCCTTGCTGAGTACTCAACGTTACCAATACCAATTCATTCTGACTGATCAGGCCAAAGGGTTATCTAACGCCGTAGGATTTTCAAAACAAACATTTTTTAGGCAAAATAACATTTTTCAGAATTTGATCTCACTAACTCACAGGTCAAATCATAATTCCCATAGGCTCCGCAGGGCCATGCATAGGCATATCAGGCCAACAAAATAATTTTTCAGGATCAAAATGTCATTTTTCAAAAGTCAATCTCATCATGAAAGATCATTTTCCAAAATCGTGTCAAAACAGCGTAAAGAGTTCTTTTCACACATCAAAACAAGTTTCCAGGAGTACTCAGGTCATTTTGCTCGTACTCGATCACAAAAGTCATTTTTCAAGGGCATTCGGGTCATTTTACCCATGCCCGATTCCAAAAGACTTTTCGAAGATATTCCAGTAATTTTACCCTTACTCGATTTGAAAAGTGTTCACAAGAGACCCAATAAGGATATTTTGGTTATTTACCAAATACTCGATTCCGAAGGTTTTTATAAAACATTTCAATAAAGACATTTGGATCATTTTCCAATACCCAATTCTAAAATGAATTCATTTCAAGAAATTCAGAATTCTAATCCCAAAAGAAGATTAAATCCAAAGTTTCCAAACACATTTCCATAAAATGTTGCAATAAGGGCATTCCAATCAATTTATGAATATCTGATTCCAAAAATTACCATTTTCTGAAAATCTCAAGCATTTAATCCAAAAAAAAACTAAATTCAAAAAATTCATGCTTTAATCATCTATTAAAGTTTCCAAACCAATTATGAAATTCATTCGAGCCCAAAATGGCGCAAAACAATCCTTGTTCAGATAAACCTTAAATATATTCAGGAATTTCTAAAATGATATAAAACATAGAATTTTATGGAAAAGTGAAGCACACTAACTTTCAAAAGGTTTTAGAAATCAAAGGGACCCACCTCGTGTCCTAACTATACTTTTCTGTTTATGGCTGTTCGACCACCGTTTCTACCAATTTCAACGTTCCATTGGCCATTTACCGATAAACCTACACCAAACATTATTTTTGGGTCAAATCGTGTTTGGTCGAAGAATAGCCAATAGTTAGCCGACGTCCAACCGACGGTTAAGGAAAACATTCAACTTTCGTTCACGTTGTTTTTCATTGTTTGGTCAATTATTTTGTTTTTATTTTTTCACATCCTTTATCCCTTCATATAGAAGAGATTAACTTCATAATTCACATTCATTTCATCCAAAAACGCACAATTAATCATCCTTAAGTTAATCCATTTTCGGACTGATTTTCTGAAATTTTACTGCTTGACACATGATTTTGTTTTGCACATAACTTTCAATCCACAACTCTGATTTGGCTCTATGATATACCAAAATGACCGTAAAACTCTTAAATTTAATTTTGTATATGTTTTTTCAGAGTTCTAATTCTTGTGACATGCTACTAAGAAAAAACAGCTCCAGTAGTTTTGCTTCAATTTCACTATTCATGCTTTCCTTTGTTTTCCTCTAGCCTGTAACACCTTGGAATCATTAATTCATTCTAATTTTCTTCAAATCATCTTTAATTCTGTAATTTCTAGATTTCAATAGCTCACAAAGAGTCATGCTTATTCAATACAAATTCATTTCTTCTAATCAAAAGCTAGTATAATTCATTTTTTCAACTAAGTAACTTTCATTTTCATTCTACTTTGGTCATCATCTCATCAACCAAAAGCAATCCTTCAAACTACCATGCATATTCAGTTCTTCCTCATAGAAAACATTATCCATAAACCTCCTAGGCAGCCAGCACACATAAACATACATAAGGTCCATATACAAAATTCACAAACCCTAACTTTTGATCTAAAATAATGACTTTAAAATCATGTTTTCATATTAAAACTCATATCAAAATAATCACTGTAATGAGATCTACGGCTTTAATTCTTGAAGCATAGACTTTTACCTTGTATGTGGGATATCTTGGCTTGATTTTGCTCCAAGAACACACAAACTTCTTTCTTTCTCTCTCCTTTTTTCTTTTTCTCCCTATTTTCTCTAATTTTTCTTTCCTTTTCTTTCTCTATTCGTTATGGACAAAGTTCTTGGTAAAATTCAGCTCCTCAACCGCCATTCTAGGCAAAATATTGGCCATTCATTTCTCATTTTTATTAATTGTATGGTGGTTAAAACATAGGTGTGTTCCAATGAAAAATTTACACACCATTTCACTTATTTTTTCTTCCTCAAAATTTCCTTTTCTTTTCTCTTGCATGGCTGCCATTATTTTGTCTATTTTTCAGCCACTCAATCACTTCTTCATGGTCAAAACATTGGTCAATTACATTGCACATGACCTTAATTAAAAGGACCCACAAATGATGTGTTCCGATCACAAAAATACACATCATTCTTCATTTATTTTGTAATTCTTTAATTCCATGCATCTTGCATGAACTCTTCATAAAACCTCTCTTAATTTAACACATTTCCATAGCTACCAATCACAAAATGCCGCACATATCATTTTTAACCGCGATTTCCTTTTTTCTTCAGAAATGACCAAAATCGAGTCCGAAACGGGAAAATATTTTATTCCACCATTCAACTCCAAAAATTCTATTGAATCCATTGGAAATTCTTAAATTCTTAAATTCTTTCTCTATTCAGTCAAATTTGTGGTCAAAGTCGCGGGCGCAGTCAAAATAACGAAAATGTCCCCGATGACCCGGATAGTCTAATTCACACCAAAACGTGCGTTTCATCGCATTGATCAATTTCTCTTTTTAGCGTACCCTCAATTTCTTATTTTAATAATAATAGTAGCCTTTCAAAGATTTAGGGTACGAGTAGAATAAATCCAATAATTGTATCTAGGTCCTGACAAAATATTATTACACCAAATATTCGTCTCATTACACCGATCATCTTTTGTTCTGGCCATTGATATAATTTCTCATCCTATTATAAATAGCGGCTAATCGAATGTAAAAAAGTGGGGCATTACATTCTTCCCTCCTTACACAAAATTTCATCCTCAAATTGGCTTACACCTAAAATAGTTCTGGATACTTTTTCAACATCTTCACTTTCATTTCTCAAGGTGCATTTTGTACCGGATAATGATTCCACAGTACTTTTACAAGTGAAATTTTCTTATTCCACAAATCTTTTTCAGCATACTCTAAGATCTTAATAGGCCTTTTCTTATAGTTCAAACTTGGAGTTATCTCAATAGGCTCTTCATTCAAAATGTATGCGAGATCAGCTACATATTTCTGAAGTTGGGTAATATGGAACATATTGGGAATACTTTGAAGTTCTTTTGGTAACTTTAATCGATAAGTCACTTTCCCAATCCTTTCGACAATAGGGAATGATTTAATGTACCTAGGTGCTAGCTTCTTTCTTGGTCTTTTAATTCCCAACTGTCATTGCGGAGTCAACTTTAAGAATACACGAGTTCCTTCAATAAATTCCAAATCCCTCCTACGTCGCTTTGCATAATTTTTCTGTCTATTCTAAACTATCTCCGGCTTAGTTTTGATCATCTCCACTGCCTGTCGAACCTTTTCAAGATCGAAAGCATCTTGCTCACTCGTTCTTTGTAACACCCTGCAACTTAGGCCCACCAGGGCCGGGGATGTCGCCCCGTCCAAAGGACAATGGGTCTTTATAACTAGGTCACACAATTAAAATAGCGAAATGAAAATAATAATTTAACTTAAAATTTATTACAACCCAAGAATAAATCCACGAATAAAACCATGAATTCCCAAAAGAAAAACAAATCCATAAATAAAATCATCCACTCTCAACTCCCCAAAGCAATACATAAAAATAAAAGACAACATTTTCTTCCAAGGCAGATAACACTAGCTACTCATCCCCACAGCAGGATCGGCCTGAAATCATGGTAAAAATGTGATGAGACAGAAATCTCAGTAAGTCTGTGTGTGCTTTGGGTGTTTAGTGGAAATAGTTCGTGGATGTAGAGTATAAAAACTTTATAAGAGAAATATTGGCAATCAATAAACATTAGTCAAAAGCAAGAGTGGCGTTTTGCCTTTTCCAGCCATACACAATTTATAAGATCAACCAATCGAAAGAAAGGATTATGGGTTACCACATATTGGGCCCCATAACCGGATGGTCAGTATGCCGACACTTTGTGCATACTGCCGGTCAGAATGCCGACACTTTATGTAGACTAACTAAAGGTAGGTGATCGGCCTACCGGGCAAGATACTCTTCCTTCTCTATACCCAAACAACAACCGGGTGTCCATTCCGGCAAAACACAGTCACTTGACTGAAATAAAAACTGCTAGCTCGGACCGGCATGACTAAGTAGTACTGACGTTTCTCTAAGTTGAGTTCATTTTCTGGAGGAGGCCTCCTGCCAGAAGACTCACTCTTGCTCTTCAAAACTAGTACTACCAGTCTACTCCCATTAAGTACTCAACGTAACATATCCCACTTGGGAAGAAAATGAACAAAACACAGTTCCACTTGAAAATGGCAATTCAGGTTTTCCAAAGTTTGGGGCAAAATTGGTTTTAGAAAGAATTTTAGGTTTTGAGTAAAACCGCCCCTTGATTTACAAATAATTTATTTTTCTGAAATGAGAATGGAAATAATCCTCAATTGCCTTTATAGAAATGAGTGACCCTGCAATCTACATTTGGCTTGCCATAAAAAAAATCATTTTTCATCAAATAGGTTTTATGCAGGAGCTTACCTGATCCTTGCTCACAACAAAGGTCTCCAACAGCTGACTTAACCCCGCATAGGGTAAATACAAATCACAATCAAACTCCAGCCAAAGACTCACTTTCTCAAATAAAACAAACTCAACTTACTACAATCATATCCCTAGTGTCCCAAGCTTTAAGGCTCAATAATAAATAAAAAGGGTTTATAAAATAAATCTAGTTTGATATTAAAATAACTAGAGTTTAGGAAATAGGTACAGATAGTTCAAGGTTTAAATCTTGCTAAAAATAAATTATGGTTTATTTGAAAAAGGGTCCAATGTGGTATTAGGTAAAATAATGATTTATTAATTATTTAGTTGTTAGAAAATAATTGATAGCTAAAATTTGTTGAAAATAAATTTAATTAGTCTTGTTTAAAAAATAATAAGCAAATCCTTAATGGGTTTTGATTAAAAGATAATAATTAAATTTTTAGTAATAAATATTTTATTAATTATAATTATTTCCATAAAAGGCTTTAATTGATTTTATTATTTTAAATAATATATATATTTTTTATTTTTCTAGCAAAAACTATTATTTATTTGACTAAAATATCGCTATTTTATATAAAATACCAAATCCACATTTTCCCATGGTTTTCAAAATTTTACTAGAAAAATCATACTATTAAATATTTTATTAATGAAATAAAATTTAGCTTAGGGACAACTAGATCATGATCATATTCCTATAGCTAACCACAATCATGAACATATACAACCCTTCAATTCATCAAATCATCCAAATCTTGAATATAGGCATAGATCTAAATTTATTAAGACATAATTTAACCTTTACTAGCATAAACATGATCATGGCTTCAATATTCTAGTCATGCATATAACTCCTATTCACCAAAGGTGACATAATCTCTAGCATACTTCATCACACATACTACCTATGACATGCATCAAACTCAATTCCACATGCAACCAACCAATATAATCATTCCATGCATAAATCCCATCTCCTTCACAATCATACATGTACTCATGCTTCAATCATCAACAACACATACTCAATCCCATTGCCATTCATCTTTTAACAACATCATCTTAGAGACATGATTTTAGAGTTTAAAAAGGAAGATTATACTTGGTTGATGAATGCCTTGAAGGAGTTTAGAGTAGATCTCAACTCCTAGATGTCTAACTTTGTCCATGGGAGATGGCGAAAGCATGTTCATGGGAGAAAAAGTCATCCGGCCAAGAGAGGGGAATTTTCGGCCATGAGAGAGAGAGAGAGAAAGAAAGACCATTAGCATGTTTATTTACGTAGGCTCTCACTAGAGATCAAGATTGGAGAAGATGAAGTTGTTAGAATAAATTTACCTTGAAGGTGTTCTTGACCTTAACAGAAATTTCTGGTTTTTGATCCAAAAGTGCAAGTTGGATTTTGGAGTTTGATGTTAAAAATGGTACGGATGGACTCACAGCAATGAATAGATGAAATTTGAATTTTTTAGAGGTAGTTTGAAGTGATTTGGAGAGGTATTAGGTGAAAGGAATGAGTAGGTGTTTTTGGTGTACTATATGTTCTTGAAGGTTGAAGAGAATAGAGAGTTCTTGGATGGAGGCTGCCGAAATTCTGAAGAGATTAGGGCTGCCAAACTGTTTGTAGGGTTTAGGAATATGGTTTTTATGGTTTGGAAGGAAAAAGGAAAGGCTAGTTGTTAAAATCCTTGAAGAATATTTTTGGGAAGCAAATTTGGAAACTAGATATCACAAGAATATCTTTGATTATTGGAGAGCTTTTGGAAATCTGCCATGGACGAATTTCTGGGCAGTGTTTTGGCTGAATGAAAGCTGGTTGAAGGAGGCTTAGGGTGGCCAAAATTATGGAGTATAATGGTGAAGAGAAGGTCTGGTTGTTTGAGGTATATTTTATGGAAAGTTGTTAAATCATGGTGGTTGGAATTTTGGTATCCAAATCAAGGTATGATTGCAGAAATTTTTGGAAATCTTTTAGGCATCCATGGCTGGATTTTCGTGCAGAACTTTGGGAGGACAATGGAGTTCAGTTAAGGGAGGTTTAGGGAAGGTTTTTGCAGAATAAGGTTGGTGTTTCGGCTACAAGAGAAATAGGAACCAAAGTTGGAAAATTTTCCTGCACAGTTTTTCGCTGAACAGCAATTTTCTGGGCAGATTTTCGGCTGCCATTTCCAGCCAACTTGCAGAGAGTTTGAAGGGGAATTTCGGGGGTATTCAAGGCTGGTTTCCAGCCTTCTTCATGGAGGAAAAACATGGCTAGGGTGCTGTACAAAAACTGGAAGAAAACAACTTGGTTTTGGACCTCCAAATCTGCGATTTGTACTGGATTTTTTTCTGGTTTTGCACCATCTTTGTGCAGTCCGAAAATAGCCATAAAAATCCAGATTTTAAGCTGATAAAAAGAGCCATTTTCTGGCAGCATTTGGGAGGGAAAGTCAGCTAAGAAGCTCGACAATTTGAAGGTACAACAAGCTGAAAAATTTCAGCTCATTCTAAGAAGTAAGATGAACTAGTCTAGAGTGAATTTTCAGCAAGCTTACTAGAGGGATTTTTCCTCTTGGAATTTCCTACCATTCTTCCACATTTTTCAGACCACGAGAAGCCTTTTATTAGGAAATTTTGATCTCACAAGATCACAGCATTTTACTGAAATTTCTGGAAAGAAAATGGATAGAACATCTTGATCAAACCACGGAGTTGAAAATTGAGGAAAATTAAGGATCAAGGAAAAATGAATTCCCTTTAAGAAATTCAAGTAGAGTAAATGAGTAGAATGAGAATGATCTTAACATGTCTCTCTTAGGACCATCATCCCTACCTTACTCTAAGCTCATAAGACCGAAATTTCCTCCACTAAGCAAAAATAAAATTTAATCTAGCTAAAACTTCTATGATGGAATTTGAACCCAAGACCTCAAGAATTAATTCCAATGTTCTAACCACAAAACCACAACAACTATTGTTGCTATTTTCACTAAAAAATTATTTTCTATTCAATCCACAGGCTTTCTCCCTTTTTCCACCTTAGGTAAAAATTACCATTTTGCCCTTCCCACTCAATAATCACAATCAAGCCCACTAGACCATAAAACACAAATTCAATGCACATAAAACCATATAAAAATATATTTAAACATGAAATAAAATATGATATGCATCCCAACCCCCTTACTCTAAGGTTGGTTTCGACTGGGGTTTCACATTCTTCGTCCTAAATTTTCCCAATATAACGGGAACTGACATTGGTTTTCATATAGAGCTTCAAATGGGGCCATTTCAATTGTTGATTGATAACTATTGGTGTATGCGAATTCTTCATACGCTAAATTATCAATCCACTAAGTTCAAAATCCAAAGTGCAAGCTCGCAACATGTCTTTCAAAATCCTATTCACTCATTCAATTTGATTACTTCCTTCATATAAATTTCTACGTAACTTCTCTAGGGAATTCCGTTAGTTAATGGGGATGAAATGAGCAGACTTAGTTAGTCGATCCATTATCATCTATATAGTATCTCGCTGTTCTACTACAATGGGTAATCCTGTAATGAAATCTATAGTAATTTCATCACATTTCCATGATGGAGTTGGTAATGGCTGTAATAACCCTCCAGGTTGTCGCTGATCAGCTTTCACTTGTTAATAAATTAAGCATCGAGTTACAAAGTTTGAAATATCCTTCTTCATACCAATCCACCAATAATGCTGTTTTAAGTCTTGATACATCTTTACGGATCTTGGATGGATGGTATACTTACTCCGATGTACTTCTGTTATAATATCTTGCCTCATCGCTGACCATTTCGGGATACAATACAGATCTCGGTAAAAAAATAATTCCATCATTATCCCTTTGAAACCCATCTCCTTCTTTATTTGCCTCCTTTTACACTAACCTTTGCATCTCTTCATCCTTATCTTGTTCTTCCTTCAGTTGTTGTAGGAAAACAGGTTGAATGGAAATATTACTCAGCCTTATTTCTCCGTCTACTGCAAATGTTTCCAATTCTGAAATTTGTATTATCTGAAGAGCTGATAAGTTCACCTTTCTACTAAGGGCATCTGTTACTGTGTTTGCCTTTCTAGGATGATACTTAATTGGACACCAAAACTTTTCTAGAAATTCCATCAACCGCCGTTGTCTCATGTTCAAATCCTTCTAGGTATAAACATACTTCAAACTTTTGTGGTCAGTAAAAACTTCAAACTCAGTCCTATATAAATAATGTCTCTACTTCTTAAGAGCAAACACAATAGCTGCCAACTCTAGGTCATGTGTAGGATAATTCTTCTCATGGAGTTTCAATTTCCTAGAGATATAAGCTATCACCTTCCTTTCTTACATTAATACTCCTCCCAATCCCTCATTTGACGCATCTGTGTACACCTCAGAAGATTAGTCCATCTTTGGAAATACCAAAACAGGAGCAAAGCTTAACCTCTTCTTCAGTTCCTAAAATTTTTTCTCACACTTCTTGGTCCAAACATAAGGAACCCTTCTTTTTTTTTTTTTTTTTTTTTGATGATTCGAGTTAAAGATAAAGCTATCTTAGAGAATCCCTCAATAAACCTCAGATAGTATTCTGCTAGTCCCAGAAAACTTCATATTTCAGTTGGTGTCTCAAGACGTTTCTAATTCGTCATCGCTTCGACTTTTGTAGGATCTACTGTAATCCTGTCCTTAGATATCACATGTCCCAAGAATGTTACTTTTTGTAGCCAAAGTTCACACTTACTGAACTTTGCATACAGTTCAACCTCACTTAACTACCTTAAGACTTTCCGAAGGTGTTGTTCATGCTCTTGAGTATTTTTGGAGTACACTAAGATATCATCTATGAATATAACTACAAAATTATCTAAGGCCGAAATGTTTGGTGCATCTAGTCCATGAAAACAATAGGAGCATTAGTAACACCAAAGTGCATCACTACAAACTCAAAATGCCCGTATCAGGTGTTAAATGTAGTTTTGGTATGTCTTCTTCTTGAATCCAAACTTGGTAATATCCTTACCTCAAGTCTAATTTCGAAAAACATTTTACTCATTGCAACTGATCAAATAGTTCATCAACTATGGGTAATGGATATTTATTTATTTATTTTTTTATCATCACTGCATTCAATTTTCAATAATCTATACACATCTGTAATAACCCATCTTTCTTCTTAACAAACAACACAGGTACTCCCTACGGTGAAGTACTTGGTCAAATGAACCCTTACTCCATTAATTCATGTACTTGTTTCTTAAGCTCTTGTAATTTGGTAGGTGCCATTTTATAAGAAGTTCTTGAAATTGATTCTATCAATGGCACCAAATCAATAGAAACTTCTACTTCTCTCTTTAGTAGTAACTCCTTCAATTCTACTAGGAAAACATCTAATTACTCATTCGCAACAGGAACATCTTTGGACCTCTCCTGGCTTATTAATTACATAAGTCAAGTATCCAGTACACCTTTTCTAATCATCTTCTGGGCCTTAAGTTCGGATATAAAAACATTAATTTTCCTTCCAGCCTCACCTACAAATTCTAAAATAGGTTTCCCAGGCCTACAGAAATGTACTACCCAATGTCTACAGTCAATTTGAGCATGATGCTGAGATAACCAATCCATACCCAAGATAGCATTGTAATCCTTTATAGGCTGACATATCAAATCTCTTCTCAAAATTTTATTCTCCACCAAAGTCTTACATTCCTTATGTACTTTCTCACTATTCATTTTCTTTCCTAATGGGTTACTAACAATTATTTCATAATGAAGTTTCTTCCCCTTTTATCCCCATAGCATCAAGATATGAATTGGCAATAAAGGAATGCCCAGAGCCGGGATCTACTAATATTTTAGCATCATGATTCAAAATAAGGAGTGTACTTTTCACTACTATGGCATGATTATTCGTTTTTGCCAATGTAACCACTCGAATAATCACTTATAGTTTAGCTGGTCTAGGTCTAGAGATAAAAGCTTGTCCTAGGTTCTCTCTTTCTAGTCTGACCTTTGCCCCTGATTATTTCTTTCCCGATCGACTCCATCCTCCTATCCTTTGAGGGTGAGGGTAATTGGATCTCTTATGCCCTATCTTCCCACAATTAGAGCATCTAAAAGAAGCTTGTGTTAGTATTGTGTCCTAGAGGTAATCACTTGTATATTGTATATTACACATTTTAGTTTAATAAAAGACATTATTTATCTTACAGTTTCTTTTGTTTACTTTTAAGTAGTATAATTGTTCGATAAAGTCCCTATTACAATACTGTGTTAAGGAAATCATGATAGAGATTATGATACGAGATTTCTACTACACTGTATAGTGTTAGTACTTAAATAATCACCACTCATAGTATTAATGGGACAGGACATCATTAATGTGTTAAAACTAGCATGTGATAGACTTCCTGATTTGATCAGGCGGTGGTTCTTATATACGTGAGTATTGAGATACTCAAAGTTAACACATGGATACTTGTTAATGGAACAAGTTCATTGGATGACCTAACTTTGAGATAATCACATGGATAACTATTTAGTACCAGTGATATAATCTCAATATAGCAAACGTGCAAGTATCCTTAGACTTGAGATCTCCAAGGTATTTTGTTTACTGGGCATTGTACTTTGATTCCAATCTCCAGAGCTTGATCGAGGGCTGCCTATGGGATGAATATTGGGTACATTGTGAGGTAAATGAAAATAGTTGAAAGGGTAAATAAAGGATTCACCACTCCTAATAGTAGGGGCGAATATCTCACAGCCACTTGTAGGAATTACTACTCGAGAAGTCCTTGGCCAAGGCGATTGTGTATTGAAAATAGTTTCAATTGATACACATCTAGAGTAGTGGGTTCTTGGTACAAGTACTATTGTATTCGAGTTAGAATTAATTGTGGAGGGAGTTGGCACTAATTTCATACTCCAAACCGAATGAGATATTGTATGGTGAAAGGAGTTAATTGCACTGAAGTTTGTTATTGAAAGGTTCATGTCAAGCCACTTGACTTCCTGGACTCTTGGGTGGTCATGATGTGTTGTTAGATACCGCTCATGATATGTGAATATGAGTTTATTAATTGATGAATTAATAAACCAATCTTGATTAAAATCAATATGATTAATTCTAATTAATTATAGATTATTAATCTCAAAGACGTTTGGATTAATTCATGTTCGCTACCAATTGACTGAGAAACCTAATAGGTCACACACAATAGAGGATTATATACTCAAGATGTTATTTGATAACATAGTGGGGTTAATTGCGAGAAAGAGAAGTTGTTACGAACAAATTATAATTAGTTATAATTTGTGATCTAAATTGTAATTCTGAGAATTTGATATTTCCAATTACAATTAGGGAATTCTAATTATTTAGGATTTTAGTTTTTTCAGTGAATTCGATTTATATAATGATATAACCGAAACCCTAGGAGGGCAATTCACACGAAAACAACAGCCACGAAAGCTCTCTCTTCTATTTCTCTCTCTTGTTGATATTGATCAAGCCCTAGCCACCACTTAGTTTATTCTGCTAGCACAGAAAAATTTCGTGCTTGAGTGTATCCTCTGTGTAGATTATTGTTAAAGATAATCACACACTGTGATTATAGTAGTTAGACGTTTAACTCACGTAGAGTTTGATCAAAAGGATTGCTAGATCACGCCTCGACTTAAAGAAGAAAATTTTGTTCTTCGGACGATCAAAGAAAGGTAAAAAGCCGTTACCTTTGATCTCTTTATGTCTTGTTTTCCACACATATGCAGATCCTAGGATGGTATCTCATTTTATTTTTCCGCTACACCGTATAGGATACGAGCCTGAGATACCTAACAATAAATGCATGTTTTTATGCCTAGTTTTGTGTTTCTTTGTATTATTTTAATCTGTAAATTTTGGGGACTGGAAGAACGTGATTGCTGAAATTGTTGAGGGGCGAAAAGTGACTGAAAAGTTGGATTTTTTTTTTCAGAAATCAACAAATTACAGAGCTGACCCAGCACCAAGTGGGCCGATCGGACTAAGTGCCATGTCCACTCTGCCCAGAGGCAATTGTGTGCAATTTTGGACAAGAAAGGAGGCGACAAATTGTCCAAGAAATAGGAGAGCACTACTGATGTTTTGTCCCTCAGTTTTCCTTAATGTAACCATGTTTTGAAACCATTGGATGAGGTTAATTTTTTGCATTAGTTTTATTTATCCTAAAGATGAATAATTTGCATGAAAATGAATAGTAAAGGATGGAACAGCCTTAGGATTAAATAAGATCATTAATTTTTAATTCATGATGTTTAATCCATTGTTTGGTCACTTACGAATAAATAAATAGTTTGAGAATGAAAAAGTTTACTTTTGGTATTATGTTTATTTCAATTTTGTGATCAAATGCGGAAGTTCTTGTGAGACAAAGTCTCACTACACAGGATGATTTTTGATAAAACGTTTTAACCTAAGAAACTTTAAAAATAAAAGAGTTCATGATTTATTCTCTCAAAGCGTATAATCCTTGATGTGAAACCACAGTTAAAACCAACCTTAGAGTAAGGGGGTTAGGATGCATATCATAATTTATTGCATGTTTAAATATATTTTTAAATGATTTTCTATGCTTTGGATTTGAGTTTTATTGTCTTGGAGGCTTGTTGGTGAGTATTGAGTGAGAATGGCAAAATGGTAATTTCTGCTTGAGGTGAAAATAGGAAGATAGCTTGAGGATTGAATAGATTTTTTTTTTTAAAGGGAAAATAAGAACAAGAGTTGTTGTGGTGTAGTGGTTAGAGCTTTGTAAATTAATTCTTGAGATCTTGGGTTCAAATTCCATCATAGGAGCTTTAGCTTGGTTAAATTTTGTTTTTGCTTGGGAAGTAATAATTTTGGCTTTATGTGCTTAGAGTAGGGTAGTGATGTTGTCCTAAGAGAGACATGTTAGGAGTATCTTCATTCTACTCCTTTGCCCTACTCGAATTTCCTAAGAGGAATTCATTTTCCCTTGATCTTTGATTTTCCTTATTTTTCAACTCTTTAGTTTGATCAAGTTGTTCTAGCCATTTTCTTTCCAGAAATTTTAGTAAAGTGTTGTGACTTTGTAGGATCAAAATGTCTTAGTGAAAGACTTCTTATGGTCTAAAAATGTGGAAGAGTTGTAGGAGATTCCAAGAGGATAAAACCCTCTAGAGAACTTGCTAAAAATTCACTCTAGCTAGGTTCATCTTCCTTCTTGGAATGAGCTGAAATTTTCGAGTTTATTGTGCCTTCAAGGTGTCGAGATTCTTAGCTAACATTCCTTCCCAAATGCTGCCAGAAAAATGGTCTTTTGGATTAGCTTACAACCTGAATTTCTTAGCCATTTTCGGACTGCCCAAAGATGGAGCGAAACCAGGAAAAATTCCTGTACAAATCACAACTTTGAGAGTCCAAAACCAAGCTATTTTCTTCCAGATTTTGTTCAGCACCTTAGCCATGTTATTCCTCCATGAAGAAGGCTGGAAACCAGCCTTTAAAGCCCCTGAAATTCCCCTTCAAACTCTTTGCAAGTTGGCTGGAAAATGGTAGCCGAAAAACTATCCAGGAATTTCAGCTCAGCGAAAATTCTGTGCAGTCCACTGTCCAGCTTTGTTTTCTAATTCTCTTCCAGCTAAAACACCATCCTTTTTCTGCATAAACTTCCCTTAAACCTCCAGTAACTGAGCTCCATTATTCCCCTTAAGCTTCTGTACGAAATTCAGACATGGCTGCCCGAAAATCTCTCCAACAAATCCCTGCAATCATGCTTGATTGATTACCAAATTTCCAGCCACCATAGTTTAGCAACCTTCCATAATGTATCCCTCAAATAACCAGACTTTTTCTCCACCATTATGCACCTTGTTTTTGGCCACCATAAGCTACCTTAAACCAGCTTTCATCCCACCGAAATTCTGCTCAAAACAGTCGGCCAAGGCAGACATCCAAAGCTCTCCAATAATCAAGATATTCTAGGATATTTAGTTTCCAAATTTGCTTCCTAAAAATATTCTTCAAGGATTTTAACAACTAGCCTTTCCTTTTCCCTTCCAAATCAGAGAACCATCTTCCTAAACCTACAGAAAATTCGACAGCCCTAGTTCTCACAGCATTTTGGCAGCTGCAAATCAAATTCTCTCAAATTCCTTCAACCTTCAAGAACACACACAATACACCAAGAACACCCACTTCTTCCTTTCACCTAATACCCCTCCAAACCACTTCAAACCTTCTTTAAAATCTCCAGATTTGACCTACTCACTGCCGGGAGTCCATCAATACCATTCTTAACATCAAACTCCACAAACCAACTCGCTAGTTCGGATCAAAACCAGAAAATTCTGTGAAGGTTCAAGAACACCTTCAAGGTAGGTTTGTTCTAATAACTTCATCTTCTCTAATTTTGATCTCTAGTGAAAATATATATGAATAAACATGCTAATGGTCTCTCTCTCTCTCTCATGGCCGAAACTCTCTCTCTTGGCCGGATGGCTTCTTCTTCCATGGCCATACTTCCTCTATCTTTCTTGGACGATTTTAGGCATCTAGGAGTTGAGATTCATTCTAAACTCCTTCAAGGTATTCATCAATCAAGTAAGTCCCTTTAATCTTTCTTTTAAACTCTAGATTCATGTCTCTAGGATGATGATGATAGAAGGTGGATTGTAATAGGATTTGAGTATGTATTGTTGAGATTGAAGCATGAATATATGTATGATTGTGAAGGAGATGGTATTTATGCATGGAAGGATTATCCTGGTTGATTGTATGATGATTTGAGGTTTGATGCATGTTACCATGTCATAGGTAGTATTTGTGGTGAAGTATGTTAGAGATTATGTCACCTTTGGTGAATAGGATTTATATTCATGTTGGATTATTGAAGCCATGATCATATTTATGCTAGTAGAGGTTAGATCATGTCTTGATAAATTTAGATCTATGCTTGTATGCATGATTTGGATGATTTGATGAATTGAAGGATTGTATATTTTCATGATTGTGAATAGCCATAGAAATATGATCATGATCTAGTTATCCTGAAACTAAATTTTATTTCTTCAAATAAAATATTTAATATTATGATTTTTTGCTAGTAATTTCGAAAAAACCCTAGGAAGGATAGAATTTGATTATTATATATATATATATATATATATATATATATATTAGGATATTTTAGTCGAATAAATAATAGCTCTTACTAAAAATAAAATATATAGATATTATATAAAGTAATGAAACAACTAAAGCCTTTTATGAAAATAATCATAATTAGTAAAATAATTATTATTGTAAATTTAATTATTATCTTTTAATCAAAGCCTATTAAAACTTATTTATTATTTTTCAAGCAAGACTCATTAAAATTCATTTTCAACTAACTTTGGTTATCAATTATTTTCTAACAACTAAATTATTAATAAATCATTATTTTTCCTAAAAACCACCTAAGACTCTTCATCAAATAAACTTTAAATTTTCTTAGCAATATTTAAACCTTTAACTTATTAGTACTTATTTCCCAAAACAATAATTATTTTAAATATCAAATTACACTTAGCTTATAAACCTATTTACTTGTTATTTGGCCTTAAAGTTTGGGACACTAGGATCATGATAGTAGTGAGTGGAGTTAATTTAAAATTGAGGAAGTGGATTGTGACTTGAAATTGATTGTGGTTTGTTTTTTGCCATGCGGGGTTAGGTCAGCTGTTGGAGACCTATTGTTGTGAGCGAGGATCAGGTAAGCTCCTGCATAAAACCTGATTAATGAAAAGTATTAAATTATGGCAAGCCAAATGTAGAGTGCATGGACACTCATTTTTGCAAAGGCAATTGAGGGTTGTCTCCTGTTTTATTTCCGATAAATGATTCATTTGAAAATTAATAAGCAGATTTACTCAAACTCAAAACTCTTTCTAAAACTATTTTTGACAAAGATTTTGGAAACCCTTAATTGCCATGTTCAAGTGGAACTGTGTGTTGTTCATTTTTCCCAAGTGGGATACGTTACGTTGAGTACTCAATAAGGGTGGACTGCTAGGGCTAGTCTTTGAAGGGTTAGGGTAAGTCTCTCAGTAGGTGGCCACTTCTGAGGCGTGAGTCCTTCCCGGATAAGATGTCAGTCCAGTAGGTCGTGCCGGTCCGAGCTAACAGTTTGTTTTATTTCAGTTAAGTGACTGTGTTTTGCCGGAATGGACACCCGGTTATTGTTGGGTATAGAGAAGGAGAAGTATCTTACCCGGTAGGCCGATCACCTACCTATTGTCAGTTTGCACAAAATGTCGGTATTCTGACCGGTTATGGGGCACAACGTATGGTAACCCATAGTTATTTATTTCGAGTGGTTGATTTTATTGATTATGTATGCTTGGAAAAGCCAAAACACCACTCTTACTTTTGACTAATGTTTATTGCTTGTCAGCAATTCTTTTGTAAAGATTTCATACTTTGCATCCACGAACTGATTTCACTGAACACCCAAAGCACACACGGACTTACTGAGATTTTTGTCTCATCACCCGTTTTACCATGATTTCAAGTCGATCCTGCTGTGGGGATGAGTAGCTAGATTATGCTTGCTTTGGAAGATTTTCTAATGATTTATTTTTGTGTAATGTTTTGGGGAGATGAGAGTGGATAAATTTTATTACGGATTTGTTTTTGGTATTTTGAGATTTATTCTTGGATTGATATTTATTTTGGGATGTAATAAATTTTAAGTTCAAGTATCATTTATATCCCGCTATTTCATTTGTGTGACCTAGTTATAAAGACCCCTTGTCCTTTGGACGAGGCGATATCCCCGGGCCTGGCGGGCCTAGGTGGCAGGGTGTTACAAGTGGTATCAGGCCCTCTACCTAGGCCCGCTAGGGCCGGGAATGTCGCCTCGTCCAAAGGATAAGGGGTCTTTATAACTAGGTCACACAAATAAAATAACAGAATAAAAATAATAATTTAACTTAAAATTTATTACAACCCCATAATAAATCCAAAAAAGAAATAATAAATCCATAAATAAAATCATCCACTCTCAATTCCCCAAAACAATACATAAAAATAAAAGACAACATTCTCTTCCAAGGCAGATAACACTAGCTACTCATCCCCACAGCAGGATCGACTTGAAATCATGGTAAAAAGATGATGAGATAGAAATATTAGTAAGTCCGTGTGTGCTTTGGGTGTTCAGTGGAAACAATTCGTGGATGCAAAGTGTGAAATCTTTATAAGAGAAATATTGGCAAGCAATAAACATTAGTCAAAAGCAAGAGTGGTGTTTTCCTCTTTTTGAAACCATACAAGTGCATAATAAAATCAACCACTCAAAAAGGGTGGTCATGTGTTACCACACGTTGGGCCCCATGTCCACATGGTCAGTATGCCACACTTTGTGCATACTGCCGGTCAGAATGCTACACTTTATGCAGACTGACAAAAGGTAGGTGATCGGCCTACCGGGCAAGATACTCCTCTTTCTCTATACCCAAACAACAACCGGGTGTCCATTCCGGAAAAACACAATCACTTGATTGAAATAAAAACTGCTAGCTCAGACCGGCATGACTAAGTAGTACTGACGTTTCTCTAAGTTAAGTTTATCTTCTGGAGGTGGACTCCTGCCAGAAGACTCACTCTTACTCTTCAAAACTAGTACTACTAGCCAACCCTTATTGAGTACTCATCGTAACGTATCCCACTTGGAAAAAATGAACAAAACATAGTTCCACTTGAAAATGGCAATTAAAGTTTTCCAAAGTTTGGGGCAAAACTAGTTTTAGAAAGAGTTTTAGGTTTTGAGTAAAATTGCCCCTTGATTTGCAAATAATTTATTTGTCTGAAATGAGAATGGAAATAATCCTCAATTGCCTTTACAGAAATGAGTGACCATGCACTCTACATTTGGCTTGCCATAAAAAAAATTATTTTTCATAAAACAAGTTTTATGCAAGAGCTTACCTAATCCTTGCTCACAACAAAGGTCTCCAACAGCTGACCTAACCCCGCATGGGGTAAATATAAACCACAATCAAATTCAAGCCAAAACCCACTTTCACAAATATACTAACTCAACTCACTACTACAACCATGATCCTAGTGTCCCAAGCTTTAAGGCCAAATAATAAATAAAAAGGTTTATAAGCCAAGGCTAATTTTGATATTTAAAATAATTAGAGTTTTGGGAAATAGGTACTAATAAGTTGAAGGTTTAAATCTTGCTAAAATAATTTAGAGTTTATTTGATGAAAAGTCCTAGGTGGTACTAGGTAAAATAATAATTTATTAATAATTAATTGCTAGAAAATAATTGATAATTAAAATTAGTTGAAAATAAATTTTAATGAGTCTTGATTGAAAGATACTAAATAAATTTTAGTAGGTTTTGGTTAAAAGATAATAATTAAATTTTAATAGTAAATATTTTACTTATTATGATTATTTTCATGAAAGGCTTTATTTGATATTATCATTTTATATATAACATTTATATATTTTATTTTTCTAGTAAAAGCTATTATTTATTTGACTAAAATATCCTTATTATATATAATAATCCAAATTTACCCCTCCTAGGGTTTTTGAAAATTACTAGCAAAATCATATTATGAAATATTTTATTCATGAAATAAAAATTAGCTTAGGGACAACTAGATCATGATCATACTTCTATGGCTAACCACAATCATGGACATATACAATCCTTCAATTCATCAAATCATCCAAATCATGCATATAAGCATAGATCTAAATTTATCAAGACATGATCTAACCCCTACTAGCATAAATATGATCATGGCTTCAATAATCTAACATGAATATAAATCCTATTCACCAAAGGTGACATAATCTCTAGTATACATTATCACAAATACTACCTATGACATGAAGACATGCATTAAACCTCAAATCATCATACAATCAACTAAGATAATCCATCCATGCATAAATTCCATCTCCTTCATATTTATACATACATTCATGCTTCAACCTCAACAATATATACTCAAACCTTATCCACAATCCATCTTCTATCAACATCATCCTAGAGACATGAATCTAGAATTTAAAAGAAGGGTTAAAATGGCTTACTTGATTGATGAATTCCTTGAAGGAGTTTTGAATGAATCTCAACTCCTAGATATCTAAATCCGTCCAAAGAAGGTGAATGAAGTATGGCCATTAGAGAAGAAGTCATCCGGCCAAGAAGGAGAGAGATTCGGCCAAGAGAGAGAGATAGAGAGAGTGAGAGAGATAGAGAAAGAGACCATTAGCATGCTTATTCATATATATATTTATTAGAGATCAAGATTGGAGAAGATGAAGTTGTTAGAACAATCCTACCTTGAAGGTGTTCTTGAGTCTTCACAAAATTTATGGTTTTTTATCCAAACTAGCAAGTTGGATTTTGGAGTTTGATGTTAAGAATGGTGTGGATGGACTCACGGCAGTGAGTAGATGAATTCTAGAGTTTTTAGCAGTGGTTTGAAGTGATTTGGAGAGGTATTGGGTGAAAAGAAGGAGTAGGTGTTCTTGGTGTGCTATGTGTTCTTAAAGGTTGAAGGGAATTGAGAGGTTTTGATTTGTAGCTGCCGAAATTCTAGAGGATTAGGGCTGGCCGAATTGGTTGTAGGGTTTAGAAAGATGATTCTATAGTTTGGAAGGGAAAAGGAAAGGCTAGTTGTTGAAATCCTTGAAGAATATTTTTAGGAAGCAAATTTAGAAACTAAATATTCAAGAATATCTTTGATTATTGGAGAGTTTTTGGAAGTCTGCCATGGCCGAATTGTTGGGCAGTGTTTCGGCTAGAGGAATGCTGGTTGAGGAAGGCTAAGGGTGGCCAAAAATAATGAGTGTAATGGTGAAGGGAAGGTCTGGTTTTTTGAAGTATATTTTATGGAAAGTTGTTAAATCATGGTGGCTGGAATTTTGGTATCCAAATCAAGGCATGATTGCAGAATTTCTTGGAAATCTTTTAGGCAGCCATGACTGGATTTTCGTGCAGAAGCTTGGGGAGGACAATGGAGTTTAGTTATTCGAGGTTTAAGGGTGGTTTGTGCAGAAGAAGGATGGAGTTTCGGCTAGGGTAGAATTAGGAAACAAAGCTGGAAAATTACTGCACAAAATTTTCGCAAGGCTGAAATTTCTGAGTAGTTTTCGGCTGCCATTTTCCAGCCAGCTTGCAGAGAGTTTGGAGGAGATTTTAGGGGTCTTTCAAGGCTGGTTTCCAGCCTTTTTTAGGGAGGAAAAACGTAGCTAAGGTGCTGAGCAAAAACTGAAAGAAAACAGCTTAGTTTTGGACCTCCAAAGCTGTGAATTTGCCCAGGAATTTTTCTGGTTTTGCACCACCTTTGTGCAGTCCGAAAATGGCCAGAAAAATTCAGGTTATAAGCTGATCCACAAGGCCATTTTTTGGCAGCATTTGGGAGGGAATAATGGCTAAGAATTTCGACACCTTGAAGGCACAAGAAGTTGAAAAATTTTAGCTCATTCCAAGAAGTAAGATGAACCTAGCTAGAGGGAATTTTTAGAAAGTTCACTAGAGGAATTTAATTCACTTGAAATCCTTCCCCCTCTTCCATTGCTTCGGTCCATAAGATATCTTTTACTAAGATATTTTGAACTTTCAAAGCCACAGCACCTTGCTGGAATTTTTGGAAAGAAAATGGCTAGAACAATTTGATCAAACTAATGAGTTGAGAAATAGGAAAAATTAAGGATCAAGAGGAAATGAATTCCCCTTAGGAATTTTGTGTAGAGCAAATGAGTAGGATTTGGATATTCCTATCATGTCTCTCTTAGGACAACATCTCTACCCTACTCCCAACACATAAGGCCGAAAATGATACTTCCTAAGCAAAAATAAAATTTAACCAAGCTAAAGCTCCTATGATGGAATTTGAACCCAAGACCCTAAGAATTAATTCTAAGGCTCTAACCACTAAACCACAACAACTCTTATTCTTATTTTCCCCCTAAAAAAATGTTTTCCTATTCAATCCTCAAGCTATCTCCCTTTTTCCACCTCAAGCAAAAATTACCATTTTACCCTTCTCACTCAATAATCATAATCAAGCCCTCTAGACTATAAAACACAAATTCAATACACATAAAATCATATAAAAATATATTTAAACATGCAATAAAATATGATATGCATCCCAACCCCCCTTACTCTAAGGTTGGTTTTGACTGGGGTTTCACAGGGAGTTTACAGAATTACCTATGTCTTGCCGAAAGCAAAGTTTTTGCCTTCAGATTTTTAGGCGTATGTGCACTTCGATCGATCACTAGATGCTACAATGTGCGAACTTAGTTCACTACCTGGGAGTGCTAGCGCCCTAAGGTTTTGAGAGGCTAGATTTCTGATTATGGAGGCACGAAAATTTTATGAGATAGCTCCCTTTAGAAGACGACTAGGGGTTTTCTTTTAAAACCACATGAACTTCTTGGAGTCCCACTCTCATAATATCTTATCATAGCTTATTTTAAGTTTAAATTAAATTTAAAAGGATATGATAAGATTCTGCCATTATCTCGGTAATTTAACTAATTAATTTATTGAGTCAGATTCTTATGATTTAGATATCCTCCAGATATATCGAATATGGACATATTTTCAGATTCATTGTATCTGATCACTTTTCTAGGTTTGATGAACCTAGACACATTTTCAGATTCATCGAACTTGGTCACCAGAAAAATAACCTGACGTGTTTGCTTAAAGTGTAACCCTATAGGTTCATTTAACACTGGCAATGTGCCCAAATCACATTTAAAGTGGCCCACAAGTTATAAGCAATTTCTAGCAAAACATTATAACTATCCAAATTAAATGAAGATAAGTGATCTCTTTAAACTAAGCCATAACTTTATATTTAGTCTTTTTGTTATACGATATCCAGATTAAGTATAAGGCATGGAGCATGTCATCCTTAGTAAGCTTAATCAACTATTTCTTGATCTCATAGTAGACTGTTCAAACAAATGATATCCATATCTCAAATTAATATATTTGAGCACGATCATGCATTTTAACAGTCTAACTTATCAAGGGGCCCATGGACATCTCTTCCAAAATTGAGAGGGACAAATTCCTCCACTATCAATCATATCCCTCTCCTTGATTTATTCTATATCCAACAGTGATCTAATTTATTATCTGGTTAAAGATAACTTTAGATAATGTCAAGATATAGAGTTTATCAAGTAGGAAACTATGATGAATTCAGGTCGAGGGACTTTTAATATCATTATGGCTAGAAAATACTTATGACATATCTCATAAAGTACTCTCATAGTGGGTCATATCTAATACAATATTCTCTAATATTTATTTATGTTTTGACTTGATATCACAATATCTATGGCCAGTAAAATATAGCCATCAAGTCACAAACATACTAATCTTAATTTATTATTGTTCTACTAATAATAATCGATGTATGACTGTTCGGTTTAGATGATGGGATAGGCTTTGTCAGTGGATCCGCAATATTATTATCAATTGATACCATGCATACTTTTATATCTCCTTTATCAACAATTTCTCAAATGAGATGAAAACATCTAAGTATATGCTTGGATCGCTGATGTGATCTTGGTTCCTTAACTTTTGTAATGGCTTCATTATTGTCACAATAAAGATCCACTGAGTTCACAATACTAGGAACTATATCTAGTTCTGTAATAAACTTTTTGATCTAAACTACTTCTTTAGCTATAGTTGAGGCAGCTACATACTCAGCTTCTGTAGTAGAATCGGCCATGGTGTTTTACTTTAAACTTTTCTAGCTTACAACACCTCCATTTAAACAAAATAGAAAACCTAATTGTGATCTGCAATCATCTACGTGTTAGGGATATGCCCTAGAGTCAATTTGTACTTATACTATTGTCGTTATGTTTTATATAATAATACGAGGTTTTCCTTTTCATGAATAGTGCATTCTATTTTGTGGTCATCTAGTACATGACTTGATAGTAAAACTCAACAATAAATACAATGACTATTCTAAAATAATCCCTGATCGATTATTATTATTGGAACAATAATAAATTAAGATTGGTATGTTTGTAACAAGATGTGTAACACCCTGCTACCTAGGCCCGCTAGGGCCGGGGATGTCGCTCCGTCCAAAGGACAAGGAGTCTTTATAACTAGGTCACACAATTAAAATAGCGAAATGAAAATAATAATTTAACTTAAAATTTATTACAACCCAAGAATAAATCCACGAATAAAACCATGAATTCCCAAAAGAAATACAAATCCATAAATAAAATCATCCACTCTCAACTCCCAAAGCAATGCATAAAAATAAAAGACAACATTCTCTTCCAAGGCAGATAACACAAGCTACTCATCCCCACAGTAGGATCGGCCTGAAATCATGGTGAAAAGGTGATAAGACAGAAATCTCAGTAAGTCCGTGTGTGCTTTGGGTGTTCAGTGGAAATAGTTCGTGGATGCAGAGTATAAAAACTTTATAAGAGAAATATTGGCAAGCAATAAACATTAGTCAAAAGCAAGAGTGGCGCTTTGGCTTTTCCAGCCATACATAATTTATAAGATCAACCACTCGAAAGAAAGGATTATGGGTTACCACACGTTGGGCCCCATAACCAGATGGTCAGTATACCGACACTCTGTGCATACTGCCGGTCAGAATGCCGACACTTTGTGTAGACTGACTAAAGGTAGGTGATCGGCCTACCGGGCAAGATACTCCTCCTTCTCTATACCCAAACAACAACCGAGTATCCATTCCGGCAAAACACAGTCACTTGACTGAAATAAAAACTGCTAGCTCGGACCGACATGACTAAGTAGTACTGACGTTTCTCTAAGTTGAGTTCATCTTCTGGAGGAGGCCTCCTGCCAGAAGACTGACTCTTGCTCTTCAAAACTAGTACTACCAGTCTACCCCCATTGAGTACTCAGCGTAACGTATCCCACTTGGGAAAAATGAACGAAACATAGTTCCACTTGAAAATGGAAATTAAGGTTTTTCAAAGTTTGGGGCAAAACTGGTTTTAGAAAGAATTTCAGGTTTTGAGTAAAACCGCCCCTTGATTTACAAATAATTTATTTGTCTGAAATGAGAATGGAAATAATCCTCAATTGCCTTTACAGAAATGAGTGACCATGCACTCTACATTTGGCTTGCCATAAAAAAAAATATTTTTCATCAAACAGGTTTTATGCAGGAGCTTACCTGATCCTTACCCACAACAAAGGTCTCCAACAGCTGACCTAACCTCGCATAGGGTAAATACAAACCACAATCAAACTCAAGCCAAAGACTCACTTTCTCAAATAAAACTAACTCAACTTACTACAATCATATCCCTAGTGTCCCAAGCTTTAAGGCTCAATAATAAATAAAAAGTGTTTATAAAATAAATCTAGTTTGATATTAAAATAACTAAAGTTTGGGAAATAGGTACAAAAAGTTGAAGGTTTAAATCTTGCTAAAAATAAATTATGGTTTGTTTGAAAAAAAGGGTCCAAGGTGGTATTAGGTAAAATAATAATTTATTAATAATTTAGTTGTTAGAAAATAATTGATAGCTAAAATTTGTTGAAAATAAATTTAATGAGTCTTGCTTGAAAAATAATAAGCAAATCCTTAATGGGTTTTGATTAAAAGATAATAATTAAATTTTTAGTAATAAATATTTTATTAATTATAATTATTTCCATAAAAGGCTTTAATTGATTTTATTATTTTAATTAATATAAATATATATATATATATATATATATATATATTCTAGCAAAAACTATTATTTATTTGACTAAAATATCGCTATTTTATATAAAAGACCAAATCCACATTTTCCCATGGTTTTCAAAATTTTACTAGAAAAATCATATTATTAAATATTTTATTAATGAAATAAAATTTAGCTTAGGGACAACTAGATCATGATCATATTCCTATAGCTAACCACAATCATGAACATATACAACCCTTCAATTCATCAAATCATCCAAATCATGCATACAAGCATATATATCAATTTATCAAAACATGATCTAACCCCTACTTGCATAAATATGATCATGGCTTCAATAATCCAACATGAATATAAATCTCATTCACCAAAGGTGACATAATCTCTAGCATACTTCATCACAAATACTACCTATGACATGCATCAAACCTCAAATCAACATGCAATCAACCAAGATAATCCTTCCATGCATAAGTCCCATCTCCTTCACAAACATACATATATTCATACTTCAATCTCAACAATATATATATATATATATATATATATATATATATATACTCCAATCCTATCACCATCCACCTATTATCAATATCACCCTAGAGACATGCTTCTAGAGTTTAAAAGAAGGGTTGATGGTGCTTACTTGGTTGATGAACGCCTTGAAGGAGTTTAGAGTAGATCTCAACTCCTAGATGTCTAACTTTGGCCATGAGAGATGGCGAGAGCATGATTTATAGAGAAGAAGTCATCCGGTCAAGGGAGAGGAGTTTCGGCCGTGAGAAAGAGAGAGGGAGAGAGAGAGATAGAGAGAGAGAAAGAGAGAAGAAAAGATTATTAGTATGTTCATTCACATAGGTTCTCACTAGAGATCATGTTTGGAGAAGATGAAGTTGATAGAGTAAATTTACCTTGAAGATGTTCTTGTCCTTCACAAAATTTTTGGTTTTTGATCCAAAAGTAGCGAGTTGATTTGTGGAGTTTGATGTTAAGAATGGTGTTGATGGACTCACAGCAGTGAGTATGTCAAATTTGGAGATTTTAGAGAAAGTTTGAAGTGGTTTGGAGGGGTATTAGGTGAAAGGAGGGAGTAGGTGTTCTTGGTGTACTATGTGTTCTTGAAGGTTGAAGAGAATAGAGAGTTCTTGGATGGAGGCTGCCGAAATTCTGAAGAGATTAGGGCTGCCAAATTGTTTGTAGGGTTTAGGAAGATGGTTTTTATGGTTTGGAAGGAAAGGCTAGTTGTTAAAATCCTTGAAGAATATTTTTGGGAAGCAAATTTGGAAACTAGATATCACAAGAATATCTTTGATTATTGGAGAGCTTTTGGAGATCTGCCATGGACGAATTTCTGGGCAGTGTTTTGGTTGAATGATAGCTGGTTGAAGGAGGCTTAGGGTGGCCGAAATTATGGAGTATAATGGTGGAGAGAAGGTCTGGTTGTTTGAGGTATATTTTATAGAAAGTTGTTAAATCATGGTAGCTGGAATTTTGGTATCCAAATCAAGGTATGATTGCATAATTTTTTTGGAAATCTTTTAGGCAGCCATGGCTGGATTTTTGTGCGAAGCTTAAGGGAAATAATGGAGCTCTATTACTGGACGTTTAGGGAAGGTTTTTGTAGAATAAGGTTGGTGTTTCGGCTAGAAGAGAAATAGGAACCAAAACTGGAAAATTTTCCTACACAATTTTTCGCTAAACAGCAATTTTCTGGGCAGATTTTTAGCTACCATTTCCAGCCAACTTGCAGAGAGTTTGAAGGGGAATTTCGGGGGTATTCAAGGCTGGTTTCCAGCCTTCTTCATGGAGGAAAAACATGGCTAAGGTGCTGAACAAAATCTGGAAGAAATCAGCTTGGTTTTGGACCGCCAAAGTAGCGATTTTGCCCAGAATTTTCACTGATTTTGCACAGCCTTTGTGTAGCCCGAAAATGGCAGAAATAATTCATGTTTCAAATTGATCTTAAGGCCATTTTTCTGACAGCATTTGGGAGGGAAATTCAGCTAAGAAGCTCGACAATTTGAAGGTACAACAAGCTGAAAAATTTCAGCTCATTCTAAGAAGTAAGATGAACTAGTCTAGAGTGAAATTTCAGCAAGCTTACTAGAGGGATTTTTCCCCTTGGAATTTCCTACCATTCTTCCACATTTTTCAGACGATGAGAAGCCTTTTATTAGGACATTTTGATATCACAAGATCGCAGCATTTTACTGAAATTTCTGGAAAGAAAATGGATAGAACATCTTGATCAAACTAAGGAGTTGAAAATTGAGGAAAATTAAGGATCAAGGAAAAATGAATTCCCTTTAAGAAATTCGAGTAGAGTAAAGGAGTGGAATGAGAATACTCCTAACATGTCTCTCTTAGGACTATCATCCCTACGTTACTCTAAGCTCATAAGACCAAAACTTCCTCCACTAAGAAAAAATAAAATTTAATCTAGCTAAAGCTTCTATGATGGAATTCGAACCCAAGACCTCAAGAATTAATTCCAAAGCTCTAACCACTATACCACAACAACTCTTGTTGATATTTTCACTAGAAAATTATTTTCTATTCAATCCACAGGCTATCTCCCTATTTTCACCTCGGGCAAAAATTACCATCTTGCCCATCTCACACAATACTCACCAACAAGACCTCAAGACAATAAAACCCGAATCCAAAACACATAAAAATCATATGAAAATATATTTAACCATGAAATAAAATATGATATGCATCCCAACCCCCCTTACTCTAAGGTTGGTTTTGACTGGGGTTTCACAAGATGGTTATGTTTTACTGGTTATGGATATTTGTGATATCAAATCAAAACATAAATAAATGTTAAAGAACATTGTATTGGACATGACCAACTGTGAGAGTACTTCATAGAACATGTCATAAGTACTTTCTAGCCATAATGATATTAAAAGTCCTTCGACCTAAATTCATCATGGTTTCCTATTTGATAAGTTCTATATTTTGACGTTGTCTAAAGTTGTCTTTAACCAAATAATAAATTAGACTACTGTTGAATGTAGAATAAATCGAGGAGAGGAATATGATTGATAGTGAAGGAATTTGTCCCTCTTAATTATGGGAGAGATATGCATGGGCCCCTTGATAAGTTAGACTATTAAAATGCATGGTCGTACTCAAATATATCGATCTAAGATATTAATATCATTTGTTTGAATATTCTACTATAAAATCAATAAATAATTGATTACGCTTAATAAGGATAACATACTCCGTACCTTATGCTTCATCTGGATATCGTGTGACAAAAGGACTAAATATAAAGTCGTGGTTTGGTTCAAAGAGATCATTGATCTTCATTTAACTTGGATAGTTATAATGTTTTGCTAGAAATCGCTTATAACTCGTGGGCTATTTAAATATGATTTAGGCACACTGCCAGTGTTAAATGAACCTATAGAGTCACACAATAAGCGAACTAGTTAGGTTGTTTTTCTAGTAACCAGATTCAATAAATCTGAAAATATGTCTAAGTTAATTGAACTTAGAAAATTTACCAAATACAATGAATCTGGAAATATGTCCACATTCGATGTATCTGTGTGATGTCCAGATTATAAGAATCTGACTCGATAAATTAATTAGTTAAATTACTGAGATAATGGCAGAATCTTATCATACCAGGTTTTAATTTAATTTGAATTTAAATTAAAATATGATAAGATATTATCAGATTTTGACTCTAAGAGATTCGGGAGTTTTTAAGAAAACCCTAACGGTCTTCTCAACGTTTTTGTTCTGTAAAAAATTTTGTGCCTCTATTCACCAGAGAAAAAAAAAAAAAACCTCTCAAACCCTAGGCGCTAGCACTCTTGGGGTAACGAGTCAGTTCGTCGTGTATACCTGTAGAGGACGTTCACACACTACAGCGTCTGGTGATCGTTCAGGTTACACATACGACAGCACAGTCAGAATCAAAAGATATTGATTATGCAGAACAAAGGTAATCCTGTAAACCTTAAGTCTGCTTAATCATTTACTTAGATTCTCAGAAGGAATTCGTAGATGTTTTCTGCGTTTAGGAGTCCACGAATTCCAACACTACGTCGGACTAAAAACTAGCATTAGTGTAACAATTTACAACTAGCTCGCTTTCTTGTCCTCCGTAAACTAAGAACATATATTTAGTTCTTCTTAAGTACTTCAGTATGTTTTTGATAGCAGTTCAGTGTGGCTCTCCAGGATTTGACTGGAACCTGCTCGTCATACACAATGCATGTGAGACATTGTGTCAAGTACATAACATGACATACATGATAGATCCTATAGCGGAAGCGTATGGTATCCTGTTCATGAGCTCTTCTTCATCCTTCATAGAAGGACTTTGAGTTTTTCTGAGCTTAATGCCATGTGACATTGACAAAAATCCTCTCTAGAGTCTTGCATACTGAACATTTTCAGTACTTTGTTAACGTATGCACTTTGACTTAGACCAATTAGCTTTCTAGATCTATCTCTATAGATCTTTTCACCTAAAATATAGGCAGTTTCACCTAAGTTTTTCACTAAGAAACAATTTCCCAACCATGGGATGTCATTTCCAATGAGTAAGATGTCATCAACATAAAGTATTAAAAAGACTATTGCATTCCCACTAGTTTTCTTATAGACATAAGACTCATCTTCATTTTTTATAAAGTCAAATTCTTTAATTGCTTCATCAAAATGAAGATTCTAGATTCGAGATGCTTGCTTTAATCCGTTAATGAATATTTGAAACTTGCACACTTTATTAGAATTCAAAGGATCATCAAATAATCCTCACTTATGTTAGAATTTGTGGATTCCTAAATGCGAAAAACACCCACGAATCCATTCCGAGGACCTAGGCCAAACAATTAGGTTGATTAAGAGTTTACAGTATTACCTTTGTATTGCCAAAAGCAAAGCTTCTGCCTTCAGATTTCTAGGCATATGTGCACTTCAGATGATCACTAGACGCTGTAATGTGCAAACATCCTCTATAAAATACACACGACGAACTCAGTTCACTACCGAGGTGTGTTAGCGCCTAGGGTTTTGAGATGTTAGATTTCTAGTTATGGAGGCATGAAAATTTTATAAGATAGCTCCCTTCAGAAGACGACTAGGGTTTTTCTTTTAAAATCATATAAACTTCTTGAAGTCCCACTCTCATTATATCTTATCATATCTTATTTTAAATTTAAATTAAATTTAAAAGGATATGATAATATTATATCATTATCTCAGTAATTTAACTAATTAATTTATCGAGTCAGATTCTTATAATTTGGACATCCTCCAGATACATCGAATGTGGACATATTTTCAGATTCATTGTATCTGGTCACTTTTCTAGGTTCAATGAACCTAAACACATTTTCAGATATATCGAACCTGGTCACCAAAAAAATAACCTAACATGTTCGCTTAATGTGTATAGGTTCATTTAACACTAACAGTTTACATAAATCACATTTAAAATGGCCCACAAGTTATAAACGATTTTTAGCAAAACATTATAACTATCCATGTTAAATAAAGATCAGTGATCTCTTTGACCTAAACAATAACTTTATATTTAGTCCTTTTGTCACACGATATCCAGATTAAAATAGGGTATGGAGCATGTCATCCTTATTAAGCTTAATCAACTATTTCTTGATCTCACAGTAGATTGTTCAAACAAATGATATCAATATCTCAAATTGATATATTTGAGCACGACCATGTATTTTATCAGTCTAACTTATCAAGGGGCCTATGGACATCTCTCCTAAAATTGAGAGGGACAAATTCCTTTATTATCAATTATATTCCTCTCCCTGGTTTATTCTATATTCAACAGTGGTCTAATTTATTATCTGATTAAAGACAACTTTAGACAACGTCAAGATATAGAATTTGTCAAGTAGGAAAATATGATGAATTCAAGTCGAAGGACTTCTAATATCATTATGACTAGAAAGTACTTATGACATGTCCCATGAAATACTCTCACAGTGGGTCATGTCTAATACAATATTCTCTAACATTTATTTATATTTTGACTTGATATCACATATATCAATGATCTGTAAAACATAGCCATCAAGTCACAAATATACTAATCTTAATTTATTATTATTCCACTAATAATAATAATAATCAATTAGGGACAATTTAAGAATAGTTATTATATATGTTATAGGATTTTACTATTAAGTTACGTATTTGATTACCACAAAACTAAATGCACTATTCATAGAAAGAAATGCCTCGTATTATTACATAATACATAACAACAATAGTATAAGTACAAATTATTTTAGAGTATATCCCTAACAAAAATAACCAAAAAGTCCTTTAATAAAAAGGCAGATAGAGCTATGGCAATACTAGCATTAGTTCATGTGAATGTTTGTCGTCCGATGGCTACACTTGCTAGAGGAGGCTATGAATACTTCATCACTTTCATAGATGGTCACACTCGTTTTGGTTACATTTATCTGATGAGGTACAAGTCTGACTCTTTTGATAAATTCAAAGAGTTTAAGGTCGAAGTAAAGCGTCGAACAAGTAAATTAATTAAAACTTTGAAATCAGATCGTGGTGGAGAGTACCTTCTCAGTTAGTTTAAGAATTACTTGGTATATTATGACATAGTATCTTAGTTAATTGTGAACGGGACTCCCAACAGAATGGAGTAGCTGAGAGAAGAAATAGAACTTTGATAGAAATTGTCAGAAGCATGATGAGTCATGCATCTCTTCCTATTCCTTTTTGGGGGTATGTTAGAAACATCAGCATATATTTTGAACTTGGTGCCATCTAAATCAGTATCTAGGACACCTTATGAAATGTGAACTGGAGGAAAGCCCAGTCTAAACCATTTCAAGATGTGGGGTTGTCCAACTTATGTGCTAACAAATGAAAGTAAGTTAGAACCAAGATCAAAGTTATGCTATTTTGTTGGGTGTCCAAATGGAACAAGAGGTGGATATTTCTATCATTCTCAAGAGCATAAAGTACTTGTTAGTACTAGTGTTAGATACTTAGAGGATGAACAAGTTACTTCCATCACGGGTTCAAGCAAAATAGAGTTAGAAGAGAAGTTGGTCACTAATTCAACTTCAGGTACTTCTAACACCTTGATTAAGGAACCAAGAGAAACATAATCGAATGTTCCTATACAAACTGAGCCTCGTCGTAGTGGGAGGATCACAAGAGTTCTAGAAAGGTAGACCGGAAAGATCTATGATCTAGTTTTTTATTATCAGGAACAAGATTCCATTAGATACGAGGAGGCCATTATTGATGCTAATACAGACAAATAGCAGCTAGCTATGATTGCTGAGATTGAGTCCATGTACCTTAATCAGGTTTGGGATTTTGTCACTGCGCCTAATGGGATAAAACCCATTAGGTGTAAGTAGGTATACAGGAGGAAGAAAGGTGTGGATAGAAATGTTGAAACCTATAAAGCGAGGTTGAATGCTAAAGGTTATACCTAGAAAGAATTGATCGATTATGAGGAAACTTTTTAACCAGTAGCCATACTTAAGTCTATCTAAATTTTCTTAGCCATCACATATCATTATGACTATAAAATATGACAGATGGATGTGAAGATGGCCTTCTTAAATGGCTATCTTTGCGAAAATGTCTATATATCCCAGCTAGAAAGTTTTGTTACTAGCAGTCAAGAACAAATGGTCTGTAAGTTTAAGAAGTCTATTTATAGACTTAAACAAACATCACGAGCATGGAACATATGTTTTGATGAAACCATGAAAGCTTATGGTTTCATTAAAAAACATGGATGAACCATATGTATATAGGAAATCAAACAATGGCAAAGTGATTTTCTTAGTACTTTATATAGATGACATTCTACTCATTAGAAATGATATAGAGACATTGTCATCTATTAAGATTTTGCAATCTAGTCAATTTAACATGAAAGACATGGGAGAAGCTGGCTACATTCTAGGCTTTAAGCTTCTTAGAGATAGGAAGCAAAAAATGTTAAGCTTATCCCAGTCTGCTTACATTGACAAGATATTCGTCAAGTACAGCATAGATCAATGTAAATGGGCTATTATACCCTTTAGACTTGGATTTTGTCTTCCAAGTAATATCCTCAGACACAGCAAGATAAGAAGAAAATGAGCAAGATCCCTTATACTTCGGTTATGTGAGGTCTCATATATGCTATACTTTGTACTAGGCCAAATATCTGCTTTGCAGTAGACATAGTTAGTAGATATCAGTCAAACCTAAAGAAAGCTCACTGGCAAGCCGTAAAGCATATATTCAAATATCTTAAGAAAACAAGAGATTATATGCTTGTATATCATGCTGATGATTTAGTTCATACTGGTTACACAGACTCAGACTTCCAGACAGATAAAGATGAAAGAAAATTCACTACTAGATATGTCTTAACTTTGTCTGGAGGAGCTATTTCATAGAGAAGTATTAAACAATCTTGTATTGTTGATTCTACTATGGAAGCTGAGTACGTTGCTGCTTTATAAGCTTCTAAAGAAGTTGTGTGGCTTCGGAAGTTCCTCATAGAACTTAGAGTAGTACCACACATAGATAGGCATGTCACCATTTATTGTGACAACTCTGGAGCAGTGTCACAGTACAAGGAACCTCGAAATCATAGGAAGGGCAAGCATATAGAGAGGAAGTATCACCTCTTCCGGGAGTTTATCTAGAAACGGGAAATTATGGTTGATCAGATTTTCTCTATCAATAATTTGGCGAATCCCTTTACCAAGCTTTTGATAGAAAATGTGTTTCGTAGACACTTAGATGTCATAGGGGTAGGTACTTATGGAATTTTTTAGTCTTTGTGGTGTAAGTAGGAGATTGTTGAAAAGTATGCCCTCCAAGACTATGTATTCTGTGTAAACATATTGCAATAAAATGTTTATTCATTCAATGTAGTTTGTAACTTATATTATTGCACATTTAAAGGTCCAAGTATGATAAGTAATGGTCTATGTGTCAGGTCGTTCTTCATAGTAAAATACAGACCATGAGTACTTGTCATACAAGTAAAATTAAGTTCTTAGTCGTTTGATGGAACTGGGCATTCCATCAAGGTAAGACTATTGTGCCATGATTTCCAATGAGGAATAGTTTACCTTAAAATCAATGAATAGTTCACTCACATCATTGGTATAAAACGTATTTCAAATACATAGAACTGGACCTGTAGTAGTGGTCTCTCTTAAAGTACTATAATTATAGAGACCAGACTATTACTGCTACAGTATGGACGGATACTTTCAAACTTAAGTATGAGTTGGTGGTCTAGTGAAGCTAGGGTTTTATATTTTGATGTATGTTGTGTGAGATTTCTTTTGTGAAATCAATATCTTTGTATGTTGGGTGTATTAGTCTAGTTAGTTAAGATGGACTCACGCAATAGAGTTTCTATACTTCAATTAGTGAAGTTAAATTACCCCCTATGATTGTCCAAGAAAATCTAATGATTTAGGGCCCTGGGAATTTGACTCTAGAATGTGTGCTTTTGAGTAGCTTCCAATGAAAAGTAAGTACATTCAAGTGAGTCATGGATTATCAGACTAGAGATCTAAGGATAGTAGATGTCTTTGAGATGTGTATTAGTACATTTATCCTATCTCAATAATGGGTGTTACATACAGGGGTATTTCCATCATTTTACCTGTAGGTCGGAGACATTGCTTTAGCAATATTATTGTTATGGTCAATATTTCTATATGGTGATAAATGAAAATGTTTAAAATGATAAAATACGGCTATTTAATAATAAGGATATTTTGGTCATTTGAGTAACCATGAATAATATGTCTCTTAGTCCCCGAAGTAGCTCAAATTACCTTAGTGTTATTTAGACAAAATCTGGGCTTAATGAATAATTATTTGGAAGAGAAATAAAATTTAGTCTAAGAGTCCAATTAGAATTAATTAATTAATCTTTGGTTTTTTTTAATAAGGCCTAGAAAATATAATTAATTAATTAAAAAAATTGGACTGGAATAAATTAATTAATTAGGTTGATATATGTTGACATATATTAAGAGTCCAATTAGAATTAATTAATTAGTCTTGGATATTTAATGAAGACTAAAAAAGATAATTAATTAATTAAGAGGATTGGACCAACCTTGGATTGGTTTTGGAACACAACACCAAGCCTATTAGGGCTTATTGTTTTTTGGCTATTAGGGGTTAAGGAAGCCCGAAGGCTAACTGAAAATAATAGGAAAAGAAGAAGAAGAAGAAGAAGAAGAAGAAAAAAAAAAGAACGTGGTTTTTCCGGAGTTTTTTCTTATCCAGTGTGCCGTCTTTTTCCTAGGCTCTCTCTTCCTTTGGATTTGGTCCTTCTCTTCTTTCTCTCTTAGAGAGTATTTTGATTATCCAAAGAATGGGTTTTCACCAAGCTAACCCAAGAATAAGGTAGAGTCATGCTCCGGAAGACGAAGATAAAACGCTTGATCCGTAGGAGTAGAAGATTGGCGGGAGTTCCAGTTGAACAACAGGTGTCTTCTTCTCCCCTTCCAATGCAAGAAGTTCCAGTGCAACCTATCCCTACATTGGTTAATCCGTGATCAATAAGGAAAAATAAGTACTCTCTCCTAAATGTGGCTTGAAAAACTGAAAAAAATTTCTGCAGCATTTTCTTTGATGTTTTCCGTTGATTCTTCAATTTCCTAGGTACTTGAGTGGATAAGTACAATCAAGTATCCTCGAAAGAGATTTTATTAGAGATAGGGTGAGCTTTTTTTAAAAGCGCAAATATTTTGAAAATTCAAAAAAAGAGTTATGGACTCAGACACTTCTTTATCCATTTTTTTTAAAAAAATGTCAGCTTTACATGATTCTGTGCTGCTGCTATTTTGGACTTAGACTAAGTCCAAATTTGTTCATCCAAAACAAAACGAGAGATGTTGTATCGAGGGAGTTTTGGATTCATGTTTCTGTGATACTGCATCCAAATTCACTATCCGAAAATGTGTATCTTCAAAAGTTCTTCAAGAATGAACAAATAAATCCTTGATAAAATTATTAGTTACATAATTTTAGTAATTGCCAAACCTCTTCGCAAATGATTAAATCTATCTTCGGCCAGAGGTTTAGTGAATATATCCGCAAGCTGTTCATCAATTGGAATATATTCCACATACACATCACCCTTAAGCACATAATCTCTAATAATATGATGCTTAATTTTAATGTGCTTAGTTCTAGAATGCTAAACGAGATTCTTGGTCAGATTGATAGCACTAGTATTGTCACATAAGATAGGCACGCAATTAAAATTTTAGTCAAAGTCAAGCAAAGTGTTTTTCATCCATAAATTTTATGTACAACAACTTCCTACAGTAATGTATTCTATCTCGGTTGTTGAGAGAGAGACACAAGCTTGCTTCTTGCTATACAAAAAGATAAGAGAGTATCCAAGAAACTAATAGTGTCCATTGGTGCTTTTTCTCTCAACTTTACCCCCGACATAGTCGGTTTCTGTGTATCTTATAAGATTAAATGAATTAGTTCATGGATACCATAAACCATAATCATATGTTCCAATTAAGTATCTAAGGATATGCTTTACATTACATAAATGAGATTCCTTTGGATATAATTGAAATCTAGTATAAAGGCACACTGAGAACATAATGTTAGGTCAACTAGTAGTAAGATAAAGGAGACTTCCAATCATACATCTATATTTCGATTCATCCACTTTCTTGCCATTTTTATCTTTATCAAGCTTTAATGATGTGCTCATAGGTGTACTTATTTCTTTTGCTTCATTCATTCCAAACCTTTTGAGCAGTTCCTTAGCATACTTGGCTTAATTTAAGAAGATCCCATATTTGGTTTGCTAGATTTGTAGTCTAAGGAAGAAATTAAGTTCTCCCATCATGCTCATCTCAAACTCTTGCTGTATTATTTTGGCAAATTTCTTGCATAAAGAATCATTAGTAGCTCTAAAAATAATATCATTAATATATATTTGCACAATTAAGATATCATCAGAATTTTCAAATTTGATAAATAAGGTGGTATCAATTAAGCCTCTTGAAAACCTTTCGAAAAAAGAAAACTACTAAGCCTTTCATACCATGCTCGTGGAGCTTATTTTAAACCATAAAAGACTTTGGAGAGTTTAAAGACATGGTTTGGAAAATGTTTATGAATAAAATCAGGAGGTTGCTCCACATATACTTTTTCTTCAATAAAACCATTTAAGAAGGCACTTTTGATATCCATTTAGTAGAGCATAAAACTTTTGAATGATACAAAAGAAAGTAGCATTCTTATTGACTCTAACCGAGCAACGGGGGCAAAAGTTTCATCATAGTCAATGCCTTCTTTTTTATTGAATCATTGGGCAACTAATCTGGATTTATTTCTAATAACAACACCATGCTCATCAAATTTGTTTCTAAAAATATACTTGGTACTAATCACGGGATGTTCAAGTGATCTAGGAACAAACTTCGAAACTTGATTTCTTTGAAATTGATTTAACTCTTCTTGCATGGTCATAATCCAAAATTCATCATGTAGAGCTATAACAATACAATTAGGTTCAGTACTAGAAAGTAAGGCAAAATTATTAACAAAACACCTTCTAGTTTTGACACAGAATTAGGATCACCAATGATCTGTTCTTTTGGATGGACAGTTTTGTACTTCTAATCTTTTGACAAGTCTTGATTTGAGAGTTCTTCAACCATTTGTTTATTTTCTTCAGCTTGTTGTTCCTCTAATTCCTCTTCTTTGACATGAATATCGAGAGATGGAGCCTTGTGCTGGTCACGACCACTTTCTTTTGTGATTCCTACATCATCATCATCATTTCTAGAAGAATATATATTTGATTCATCGAACACAATATGTACGGATTTTTCCACACATAGAGTCCCTCATCAAATTTGCTATCAAATTTTCAAGATTGTCTCGAGTATTGAGGACAAAACATTTATAGCTAAAGACTTTAAAGTAAGAAATAGATGGAACTTTGTTAAATATAAGTTCCAAAGGAGCTTTCTTTAGAAAAGGTCTTACCATAACATGGTTGACAACGTAGTAGGCTATGTTCACAGCCTCAGCTCAAAAATATTTTAGAAGGGAGTGTTCACAAAGCAATGACCTCGCCATCTCTTGCAAAGTTCTATTTTTGCTTTTAACCACACCATTTTGTTGAGGAGTTTTTGCTGCTGAAAAATTGTGTGAAATACCACTTTCATCACAGAATTTTGTAAATTCATGATTTCACAATTCTCTGTTGTTGTTACCTTTAATTGAAATCAATGTGCACCCAGGGGAATTTTGAACACGTTTTAGTAGTTTTGAAAAGTCATAGAAGGCTTTATCTTTTTGAGCAAGAAATAGAGTCCAAGTGAATCTTGAAAAGTCAACCACAAGTACATAAGCATACCTCTTACCAGTAAGCCTAATAGTCCTTATTGGTCCAAACAAATCTATGTGTATGAGTTTAAGAGGTTTTGATGTTGAAATCATTTTTTTGGGTTTAAAAGAGGTTTTAGTTTATTTTCCAAATTGGCAAGATCACACACCTGATTTTTATCAAATCTCATTTTGGGCAATCCTCTAATAAACTCTTTTGAGGACAATTTATTTAGCAAATCTATAGATACATGTCCTAATGTTCTATGCCAAAGGTAGCTATCGTCATCATTCATGGAGAGGCATCTAATATCATAAGCCACAAGATCATCAAAATAAAATACATATACATTTCCAACACGGTTAGCAATAAAAATTATCTCATTGCTGGAACTATCCTTAATAGTGTAAGAATCTTTTTCAAACACAAATTTATAGCCATTATCACATAATTGACTGATGCTAAGTGAACTGTACTTTAATTCATCAGTTAGCAGCACTTGTTTGATAATGGTAGAGGATCCTTTACCAATATTACCTATACAAAGAATCTTTCCCTTCTTTTTATCTCCAAAAGTGACAAATCTATCATTTGTGACTTAAATGTTTTCCAATAGTTCGGCGTTTCTAATCATGCACCTAAAGCATCCACTGTCCAAAAATCACTTTGTGAGGCTCATCTTATCCGATGAATGTTTCTATACATAAGATGGAAGAGTAAATTTTTGTATCCATACCTTCTTAGGTCCATGGGAATTAGTAATAATTCCTTTAACTTTCCAAACTATTTTTATACCAAATTCCACTTCTTCCTAACATGACACTTAGATACTTTGTGTCTAGATTTTCTACAATATGTGCAACAACTGTGTGTCATATATGGCGAAATAGTTTTTACAAAGTAATTTCCATCTTTGACTTCATGGCTATAGCCTAGACCATTTCGGTTTTTAGCTACGTGTTGTGCACCAAGTAATTTTTTCAAATTATTTTTGCCAATTTTGAACTTTTCAATGCATATGGTAAGATCATCAACTCTATTTTTTATATCATCAAAGTCGCTAACCATAATTTTAAGAGAAAGAACTTTGTCACACAAACATTTATTTTCAATAGACATATAATGCAAAGAAGTTAGGATAACATCATTTTCAACATTTGAGCACATAATGGAATAAAGGGAGACTTTGTTCTCATTCAAAAGCTTTGCATTCTCATCTAACAAGGAAACAATTTTCATTTTCATTTCCTTGTTTCTTCTAGATAGATTTTTAAGTTCATGAAACATATCGAAAAGCAACTCATTTGAATCATCAGGCTTCTAACAATAAGAATCATGCAATTTAGATATCAATTTTGAGGAAGTAGGATTTACCTTATCTTTTATAGCCATAAAGTAAATGTTTACTTTTTCATTTTCAAATTCACAACTTTTTTCGGTCTTGGATTCAGCTTGGTCCCAAGTCCCAATCAGTCCTTTTCCTTTCTTCATCTTTGTGTCCTTCTTTTTCTTTTTGAATTGCTTAGCCTCCTTTTCTTTTGCTACTGGACAGTGAGCGATGAAGTGCACAGTACTTTTACACTCAAAATATTGAGGCTTGAAGGAAGAAGTTTGTCCCTTTTTTTTTTTATAAACTTCTTACCCTTTTGAAGTGGCCTTTTTTGAACATTTTTCTAAATATTCTAGCAACCGTAGCTAACTCTTTTGTACCTAAATTAGTACCATCATCACTATCAGTGTGATCACTATTGGCTTCTTCATCAACTGCTTAAAGCAGTTCCTCATTCACCTTTATCATCATCATCATGCTTTTGAAATCTTTTGAGTTTTAAATCATGGGTTAAGAGAGATCCGATCAGCTCTTCAGTAGGTAAGTTATTTAAATTTTTGAATTCCTCCACAACTAAGGTTTTTGGCTGCCAACTTTTTAGCAAGGCATTAAGTAGTTTTGTATTTTGCTCACTGAGAGAATATATTTTCCCATATGCCTTTAGTCCATTTATGATATTGGTGAATCGAGTGAACATATCAGTTATGTTCTCACTTGGCTTTATAGTGAATAGTTTATAATCTAAGACTAAAAGTCCTAGCTTTGATTCATTTACTTGATTAGTCCCCTTATGGGTGACTTCAAGTAATCTTCATATGTCATGAGCAGAATCACAACCACTCACACTGTTGTATTCGTTTGCATCGAGAGCACAATATAAAATGTTCATTGTCTGATAATTTAAAGTCATTTTAGCATTGTCATTACTGTTGTATTCATCACTTTTTTTAGGCACTATTTTTCCTTCAACAACTTTGGTTGGGACGAATGGTCCATTTTCAATCAATTCCATAACTTAAAATTTATTCAGCAAACATATATCTTCATCATGTTTTCTAGAATATGTAGTTGCTTCCATTGAATAGAAGAGGTCTATTTGTTGAAGACTCTTCGATGTAAGGCAAAGAAGATGTGTTTACCATCTGGATGTTTTTTATAAGGCTGTTAAATTAAAGATAGTGTAGACCAACACTCTGATACCAATTGATACATTTTAGAGGGAGGTGAATAAGGTTTATGGCAAACAAATGAAAACTAAAAAAAAAAAAAATTGATGTCTTTTGAGAAAGGTGAACTAAATGGCAGATTTGCTTCGCAGCTTTAAGATGCAATCACGGATCTTTTAAATCAGCACTGAATAGTGAGAAGATGGTATGTATTAAAGATGAATAGTTGAGCTATCCAATACAAACTTACTATAGAATACAAGAGTCTTAAATGAATCAATAATTTCAGAGAAAAAGACTAGGCATTTAAGATTTGATGACCAACGAAAATGCAGTGAAGAAGTTTAGACAAAATGCACAAGAATAGATTCAAGGATTTATAGTGGTTCGATCTTTAAATAATCTACATCTACCACCTTAAGTTTACACTTAAAGATTTCAATACCACTCACTAAAATCTTTTTCCAAATCAATAGTGGTAGGTGATACTAATCTTACACAAGAGGATCACCGCACTTGGTTTTTTATAGGGGCTAAAATTATCATTATTTTCTTAGTTATTTGAGGTTTTTTTATGATACATTTGTTATAATAACTAGACATGTTCCTTCCTATTTGATATTTTACTTGTAAAAAGTATTTTTAGCAAATTTGTACAGATTTGAGTAAAAATCGAGTAGAAAGTGAATAATTCTAGAATGTACCTAGTGCAAGGCCCAACCAATGGACCAGGCGCCTAGTCCATTCTATTCCATCAGCAAAACTTGAGTAGCTTTAGGACAAAAACCATAACAGACTTGGCGCCAGGTGTGGCAAGTACACCTGGTGCTAGGTCTATTCTGTTCGACCACCAAAAGCAGAGTAAAACTCCAAAGGAAGAACAAGCACACCTAGCGCCAGGTGGGTCGAAGGTACCCGGCGCCAAGTACGCTCTGGAAGGAAAATATTCTATACACGAATTTGAAAATTCTCCAATGATTTTGGTATTTTTCGAATCCTACTCGGTCAAGACTTCCTAAGCCACGAATTTAGCATCCAAATGGCCTATAAAAGCACTAGAAAACATAAGAGAAAGGATATACACATAGAGAGAGGTGGATTACAAAGAAAAAATTTCCAATCACTCATTGAAGAAGAGGTTCACCCAATCAAGGAAGATTGTTCAAGAGAGTCTTCAAGGGTGAAGAAAGAGGCTTGTCTATGAGTACTTTCTTTTATCTGTCTTCTTTTTCTTAAAAAATAATATATTTAATGTCTTTATAATAATTTAACATTATTTTGAGATTCATGATTTTGTGTTGATTTAGTTATTTGATCAATTCTTTATTATCTTTGGTGTTTATTTATTTTCTATAATTGATTATTGATACAAGTTCTTCTAATAGACTTAGACAAAATGATGTTAGGAGTTTCATTGCATTGATTTCGAATTTATTAAATCTTAATGGATTTGAAAGATGAAGTTAAGATTATAGAACTAAGTGATCAAATGTTAAGTTGATGTCGCATTGACATAAGGTTATTAGCTAACTTCATGTTTTTAAGGAATTGAGATTCGTGCATATTTTGGTTAGAATGGCTTGATTGACAAATCTGCTAATTGAATCAAAATATATAACGATGAGCTTAATGCGTGTTTTAGTTTTAGTTATGTTAGCTTGCTTGATTGACAAATTTGTTAATATTAATCAAAATATAGGATTCCATGGATTGACAAATGAAGTGAAATTTATCTAAGTAGATTCATGACTTGACAAGCAATTGAATTTTACTTTACATTCCTTCATGATACCAAGATGATGATTAGTTAAGAGAATTGCTAGTTGGTTCATTATCATGTTTTTTATGATAATTGTCTAAATTGCATAAACATACATGCTTGAGTTGTATATATTTCTTTATATTTTTTTATTTTCTTACTTTATTGGTTCGGTTAAACAATGAATAAAAAGTGATTAGTATGTACTTATTCCTTTGAGGATCGATACTCGTTAATTTTCTATACTATGCTTACGATGAATTTACTGGCTCGTATGTGTATTTTTGGATTAATGTTTTAATTAAAACTTGACTAAGGAATATATTTAAATTTGATGATTTTTATACGCCTAAAATTTATGCATCAAGTTTTATAGCCAACCTCTTTAAACATAACAATCAAGGCTCATCCCAATTAGGTTTTACCTCCTTAACCTTGATGCAAAGCTAATTAAAAGATAAAGTACAGAAATAGCTCACTAATTGAGCAAATATAAACAGCTAAGCACCAAAAACTTTTTTACCTTTTGATTGATTCAATGTTACTTTGAAGTATAAATAAAAAGAGAGATTTTTGTGATCTGAAGTGTAAGAGTGTTTTTGAATGAGTTAGCACAAAAATATGTTTCAAAATCGAGTTTTAGAAGCTTCTATAAGAGCCAAACTCGAAGTCCCAACCACTAGTAATGGCTAGTTACTTCTGTCAGAATTTTCAGGATTTTGGATTCACAAAGCGGAAGGATATGCATCTGAAAGGTGAGTCGAAAACGGAACTTTAAGCAAATAGATATATTTTGAAAAACACTATAGATCATTGAATAGTGTTTTGGATTCAGAGGCCCATCCAAAATTACTCAACAAAAAAAAAAAAAAAATCAGATTTAGAAATGTCCATTTAAAAAAAAAAAATCATTTTTAAGTGTTTCAAGGTAAAATACATTGAATATAAGGTAAAGAGACATAGGAATTTACAAATAATACCTTAATAACAATTCTTAGTCTATGATTCTTCACAAGACTTTCATGGTATGCAGTCTCTTAACTCGGAGTTATACTTGATCATCCATTCTTGAATTTTATACTCGAGAGCTGCTTGACAGTCCTATTTTTGTGCCTTGGAAGAATTGAGGTCAAATATGTTCTATCACATATAAATTACACAAGTTAGTCCACATTAATATTTGTTATAAATTAAAACACAGGAGAATACCCTTATGATTAACAAAAGGAAGGTGTGCACATACTTTAAATTAAATAATAAGGGGGGGAAATGATATAGAGTTATTATATACCTATAATTATTGCAAAAAAAAAAAAAAAGATATACCACTGACCTGCCAAAATCATTTAGATGCCTTCAAGAAATATATATTGTAGACACACCAATTAATGTAATGCTTTGTGCATTTAAAGTCAGGTTGTTAGATAGAAAAAGGCCAAAAAAGTTTCCATAAATCTTAACTTACATTACATAGATGAAGAAGCTTTTGAAGAATGATAAACAAAAGTCATACTCTTATCAGTAATACATGAAATAAAAGAAAATGACAAACATATATGAAGAAACAGAAATTTAAAATGACTAACAACATATGCCATAACTAAAACAGTTATTGAAATTTAACATTTTCACTGTCCCATTTAATCTCATTATTGATTTCTTATTAATGAATTTTCTCCACAAAAAGAATCCCAATTTAGATAAGAATAGTTCAAATGGCCTAGTGGGGTAGGATTGAAGGTTCCTAATGTTTAATAGAGTTGTTGGAAAAGAACAATAAGAATGGTTGGATAAAGTTTTGTTAGATGCTACAATGTTGGATCAAAAAGTTGTGGTGTGCTACCATCTACCTTTGAATCCTACGGCATCTTCTCATGAAGCTCTACTGTGGAATTTCAAAGAATTAATGGATGTTATACACTGGTACAACTGTGTCAAGGTCTGTTTAGCGGGACATGATCACAAAGGTGGGAATTCTGTTAACTCCTATGATATTCATCATCGGGTTCTTGAAGCAGCATTGGAGTGCCCTCCAGGTACCGATGCTTTTGGATGTGTAGATGTTTTTGATGATAGGCTATCACTCTCTAGCATTGATAGAATGCAAAGTACTGAGATGGTTTTCGGTTGTTGAGAGTTTAAAGTAGTGCATAAAGCTTCAATTCCAAGAACTACAGCTATCCTATCTAAGTTTATCACCTTCGTTTTTGAGTTCTCCCTAACTTTCCCACCCACGGGAGGGCTATTGATCAGATACCACACTTCACTTAGCAAAGTAATATCAAGAGAAAATAAGTACTTCTTCCTGATTTGCACCACCCCACAAACTAGAACACAAAACACGATTAACTTCTCAATGGAATATGTTAATTTGTAGCAATTAATCAACAAAATTTTAGCAAGAAAGAGCACAAAAATCTAGCGAAAATACTCAACTATAATCCAACTGAAATTATGCCCAAACTCTTCTAAATGACTTCCAACACTAATTGTAATCAATCTCAACTCTGGCAATAACTATAATGCGGCAAAATATACCAATTTATAGTAGAAAAAAAGGCAGAGTTCAGCCATGTGTAACTCTACAAGTAGCCATAATAATAAACCGAACCATATCATCAAACTCCAAATAGTCAAACAAATCATTCCTTAATCAATTCCAAAAAAAAAAAAAAGTAAAATTTCGACCTCAATTTGTTGTGAAATTTCGGCCACCAAAAGTGCAATAAAATTCCAACTTTCTCCATGTAATTTTTAAGACATGTGACAAAGAAGCATTGAGTCATATTTTCTTACCAAAATTGTTTGAATTTGCAAAGAATTTGAAGCACCAAACTTCACCAAAAATCTACAATTTTTGGATTTAATTTTCAAAAAATCATTGAAGTCATGAGATTTTGGTGAAAGGATGATGAATTTGAAAAGGAAAGATGGCGAGTAAGATGTTTGGAGTAGGAAAAGATGGAGGAGAAGCCGGTGGTGACTTTGCCGCTCGGGAATTCGAAGAAGATGGAAAGAAGAAGAACCATGCAAAGCCAAACAAAAATGCGATCTTCATGTGTATAAAAGTCAGACCCAAGTCACATTTTTGTAATGAGACCTCAAGGTCTCATTTAATGCGACCTTGAGGTCTCATTATACACATGTGATCTTAATTCTTTTAAAATTTCAAAATTTTCATTTTTCGGTAAGTAGAAAATTGTATTAGTCCCACGTAATCGCATTTTGAAAATGTGACCTGTTTTTAAATGGTCATATTTTTAGAATGCGATTTCGCTATATTCAAAATTTCAGATGAAGCCGCCCTACTGTAGGAACTCGGTTAAAAAAGAACCCCATTTTCTGGAAATTCTGTTTATTCAGCCAATGTAATATACAATTTTTTTTAATATCATTAAGTAAACAGCAGTTTATTTAGCCAATGTAATATTAAACAGTAATCTAGTGGACAACATTATATTGTGCATGTGTAACAAATAATACTATTACTCTTTGTTTTCCTTCTTGACATTTTATGAATTCACGGATGGGCATAGAGAAATTATCAGAGCTTTTCAGTTGTTTGGATTTATTTGGGTTTGAAATATCGCAAATGAGTTAATTGTTCAAGTAATGTTTGGATTCCCTCTAATAATCAAATGCTAGTTTCAATTGCATGGTCTGCATTTTTTTTTTTTTCCTAAAAAAATTGATCCATTTATAGTACTTCAGACCAAAATCAATTCACATAGGTGAAAAAAATCCTGGACTGGAGAGGAGCAGCCTATATTGGTCTAATACTCTATATAGTTCCATACTTTTTTTTTTTTCATCTCAATAATTTGGGTACCCTTATATTGAAGAAAATAACATCGAAATATTTTAACATATCTAAATTTTAACTTTTTTAATAAAAAAATCTTGCACATCTAAATCATTTATAATCCTACATATATTGTTCAAAATAGAAATATAAATATCCTAATTGTGTGTGATTATTTGTCTTCTTCTAATTCTTTTTTAGTGGATGAAATCCATTCAAAATTATACCGGTGTGATTTGTTTTTAAATATATTAGTGTACTTGCTTTAATTTGAATTGATTTTATTGTTCATGATTGATTTTTTAATTTGTTCAGTTACCTTAAACTTAAAAAAGATCTAAAATAATTATTCAATCTAAATTAGATTTTATAGAGATTAAACAAATTTGATATACATACATACATACATACATACATACATATATATATATATATATATATATATATATATATTAGTTACTATAAATAGTTCAATCTGTTTAAAAAAGAAATACTCTAACCATATGTAATTATTTATTTTCTTTAATGACATTATTATTATTATTATTATTATTATTATTATTATTATTATTATTATTATTATTATTATTATTATTATTATTATTATTGATGAGTGGATGAAATACATACTTCAATCAATTTTTTATAATAATTTAAATATTCTAATCTTATTTTTTAGTTTGAATTGATTTGTTAATTGTGCACTTCCGTAAATAAAAAGTTTAAATTAAAAGCTGCAACAGTATAGTATGTAATTTTAATTTTAGGGAAATTGTACAAATATAATATATAGATTATTATATATATATATATATATATATATATATATATATATATATATTAACTTATCTAAATTAATATGTTTCCAAAAATACTAGTTAAAAGAAATCCTTCTTAATAATTGGAAATCAAACCCTAGTTGTATTAGACTTCAGTTAATAATAGGAATCTTTTAGATCATTAGGTCGGTGTGTCTCTAGTTTGTAATTGAACCGACTGATTACATGCTGCAAGTCCTACCCTTATATATTACAAATCTGAGTGTAATTACAAGGACCTTTTGCGAAATTCTAGCTATAATTCCTTCTTACTAAGTAGAAGGCGTGAGCATTATTCAGGATCAGTAATTTTTTTTTTTTTTATAATTTGTTAATTTTGTATTTAGTTTGAATTTTCTATCTGCTAATTTATTTGTTATAATTTTTATCGTATTGAATCTAAAATTTATTTATATTTAATTATTTTTTATTCATGTGTCTAATTTAATTATTTTTATTGGGATTTTATAGTCAATTTGATTGATTTTTTTTTTCTATTTTCATAAAATTTCTATTTTTATGTCCTATTTTTTATACATATTTTTTTATTTAACCAAATATTTTTTTGTCACATTTCATATCATTTAAAGAAGTCGCCAGTGTTATATTTGAAACTTCTATTAATCATATTTGATACCATTTTTTTAAGTCCGCAATGTAGTGATTTGACTCCCTTTTTTTGCTTATGAAGAAATCAAAAACTTTTGGCTTGCAGTGTGAATGGCGATGAATCTGAAATAGATCTGAGCAGCAGGAGTATTGTCTTCTTCAAAGAACAAAGCACTTATAGACTTCTATATTTTCCAAAGTGCTCGTAGACTTCTATATTTTCCATACCATATTTCAATAAAGGGCCACCTGGAATTTAGCATTTTATCTTATAACAAAGTCCAAAAGATAAGACCTTTTTCAAACTTTGTAAAAACGTTGTTAACGTTATTCAATTGCTGGTTTGATTGTTCTAGGATATGTTTAGGAAAAACTCTTTTAAAAAAAAAAAAAATTGTTGTTTCTGAGCTATTGGTAAATTTGTCTTTCATTGTTTCATTTTAGGATATTCTATTTTTTCTATTTTTGTTCTCGGGAAGATTAATAAGGTACCTTTTATTTAGTGAAGATATGGTGAAAGAATATAGTTTGATGTTTTATTCAGCTATATATTGTTTTTGTGAATATAAGGTTCTTTTCCTTTTTTTTTTCCTGCATTTCTTCGACATTCACTGTTGGTTTTAACACTGTGTATTTTGTGTATTTGTTGCAGCATTGATGAAGGACGTTAAGGGATCTGTGGTGGAGAAAATGTTTAATCAAATAAAGGTTGAATTTTTAGGACTGTCATGGTTGCCGCCAATGGTTTTTACACCGTAGAAGAGAGATGGATGCGGTTTGGAACCATGGCCAATAATCTAATATGATATCAGGTTTGGGATATTTGCAAACATTGTGCTGTTATTATATTTTTAGATATTTGTTATAGGGATTCAATTTGGAGAGTAAATTTGTTCTATTTCTGATATATTTCATTAGTTGTGTTTTATGTATTGTTATTGTATTGGAAAACTGTTGTTAAGTTAGTAATCTTTTGCTATATTGCTATGTTGTTTTTCTTTTTCTGAGAACATGATAATGCTATTACGGATTTGTTATTCATTTTTTTTTCATTGTTTAGCTTGTTTTTTTTTTTTTTTTAATTTCCTTTAGCAATAGACAACTATATGAAAAGGGTGTGGCTTCTTTTTCGTAGTTTCGATCAATCTAACTTTTTGATTTTGGAAGATACATATATGCCTATTTTTTTTGTAGATGTAGATGAATTTAGAGTGCTAAAGGTTTTTGAACATTTTCAACACAATCTAAGATTGTTTTGCACATATTAAATCATTCATTAAAGTATCACATGTTGATATTGTAGAATTCTTTGAAAGAACATTTATTCATTCTTTTGCATAATTGCACGTGAATTAATCAAGCCTAGGCCATTCTGATAACTTTCAGCATCCACAAACTTTTTTTTCCACATATTCAAGGATCTATTGAATGAATACATATTCATTCTGATAATATTCTGACCATTTTTTTTTTTTTTTTTGGAGACTTGTCATGTTGATTTCTTGATATCATTGGATGTGTATGTTCTCAAAATTCATTGGCTGGAAGATTGTATCATGTATCTCTTGCAACCTGCATAAACATAATAGTATAAATTATTTTATAGATCAATATATGGCAATGGTTTTTAAGTTGTAGGAAATTTTTAATTTTTTTTAAAGTTACCTTTGGGAGTCGATTGTAAACTTCATCATAGACTATGTTTTGAGTATATCCCTTAAATTCTGAGTCATCTTCATGGGTTAAGATTTCTAGTCCTCTTGGTGATTTTACTCTGGAAAGTGCAACGTACAGTTGCCCATGAGAAAAGATGGGGCTTTGGTAAGTACAGTCTGACATTAGACAAAGTTTGTCCCTGACTTTTGCTAATTGTCATTGCATAGCATATGTTCACAGGAAATTGCCTTCTTATCAAAGTGAAAGGCATCTTTGAATCTGTTGAAGACATATCTATTCTTGGGATAGCTACATTGTCTCCTACTTTTGAATCTGAAATAATTCTTCCTTCGATGACTGTTTTCCCTGCTTGTGTGACAATTAGCCTTCTACTATTGCATAAGCCTTTATTTGGGTTGACATTTCTCAATAGCATAATAGGCACATTCTTTTTTATCTTTAATGTATGATGAGGCATACCTAGAAAAGTGAAGCTGTTGAGGAATTCTATTGGATATCAATTGTTTGCATTCTTTAGAGGCCCTATCACCTTGTCTATTCTATTTGCACTTATATATTTAGTGACATATCCTGGGACTTTTTCCAATGCAAAACTATTCAACTCTTGAACTATTTCATTTCTTGGTATTAGAATGGCCTTTTCTATCAAATAGTTAGGATATGTGTAGTTAGCATAAAAATTTGGATAAGTTGAGCTAAAGCTACAATCAAGTTACTTCGGATTTTGATCCATGTAGCTTCATTATCTTCTCCTCTACACTTTACTGGTTCCATGCCATTACCTATTCTTAAAAGTCAATTGGCAAAGGTTACATACTCTTCAGCTTCTAATGCTTGAAATTCATGACTTTGTTAAGTCTCAAGTTCTCAAATAGTGTAAGCACTTCATAGTGGTTTCACAATTTTGATTGATTAAGTGACAAATTCACTATATGAGCTCTTCAACCTTTAGGCACAACCAGAAGGATTTGGCGAAAATCTCCTCCTAATAGCATTATTTTAACTCCAAATGGCTTTGATTCATTGTAACTTGCAGCTTCTCTTTGTATGTCTTTGAGTGTTTTGTCAATAGTCTCAAAAAACGTATTTGGAATTCATAGGACCTTCATCCTAAATTGTCAACACTACTGTTCTTATTAATTCTGCAAGCTGAGTGTTTGCTTTTATTTAACATGTAGAACCATCTGAAGTCAGTAGTGGAATTTTGAATGTGCCATGCGCAATCCTACAACCTGAAATTAGTAATAATGCAATCCATGTTGAATATTGTAAATAAGGACATTGAATTAAATTGATGCATATGTTTTCCATATGTCACAAAATATGTTAGCATTATAACAATGTATATTGCATACATTGTAGAGCTATTGCTTTCTTTCAATGGGTTTATGTTTTATTATGTTATTGTTTTTTACATATATCTTTAATTTTGAAATTCATAAAGAGGTTTTTATTGTTTTTCTATTTGATTATATATGTGTCTGTAGAGAGATATATATGTGTAGTGTTTTTTTCATTCATATTTTAGAGAAAAGCAGCTTTTATAGGATGAATTTTTTTTAACATTTTATTAATCATTTTGTATTGTAGTATTGGAATATTGCCTTCATAAGCATAGGAGATATTTCTATGATTATGACTACTAAATTATTTGGAAAAATATGTGTTAGAAGAGTGTTGCCTAAAGATGCTACTGCCAGGACAATCTTTGATTTAGATCTAATCTTGTATATAATTGTTCTGTAGACAAATGTCTTGCCTGTGCCTCCATAACCATGCCAAAAAATATATATATATTATTATCAACTGTATTTATGACTTTCTGATATATATCTTTCTATATTGCATTTAATTGTCCATACATAACCTCATGTTCAGCTCTCAGTATATTTGTATCATACATGATTTCTTCCCTTATGCATGTAGATCTTTGTGCATTTCTTTATTTGACAAAGGCATTCCTTCTATTTCCTCTAGACTTCGACCTTGTTTTAGAATTAAGTTCTGTAATTCTCTCAAAGTATAGTTTTTAACTTAATCTTCTGAGAGATGTAAGGCTGAATATCCTAGGATTTTCCTTTGTCTATATTCAATATAATCACTAATTTTTTGCCAATTTACTTCCCTAAAATTCTTAACATTTGCAACATTACAAAAATAAATATTGTGACAAATAAATCTTGTAATTGATTTGCTGCGGCCCATTGAGCAGTTTCATCAATTGTTTCATGCTATTCTTTATCTTCTTGTAAGAGAGCTCTTGCATAACAAGATTCTTTAAAAGATAGATATATTTTTGTACCGTACATTCTAATTTCTTCATAAATTGTAGGCCATGCACATAGTTTGGTAACATTAGCATATAATATCTCTCTCCTGAGGTTGGATGTGCAAAGCTGATTCTTCTAATGGATTTGTGATTTTTTCTCTTTTTCCAAACTTTTTCTATTCTGTTCCAGTAATAATACTGTGGAAATTGTGAAACCCCACCTAAAGCCAACCTTAGAATAAGGGGATTGGGATGCATATCATATCATTCAGCATAAAAATATACTTTTTGAATGATTTGATGTGCTTTAGAATTGTGGTTTATAGGTTAAATGGCTTATTTATACTTATTGGGTAGGAAAGGTAAACTGGTAATTTTACTTGAGGTCAAAATAGGAAGATTGCTTGAGGTTTAGATAAGAAGGATATTTGGGTGAGAAAATAAGAACAAGAGTTAGTGTGGTTAAGTGGTTAGAGCTTTGTGATTTAATCTCTAAGGTCATGAGTTCAAATCCCATCACTTAAGTTTTATTCATGATTATCTTAATCCATTAATCTTTTCTTTTAATTCCAAAAAATTCTGTGATAATTCTTTAGCCTTGAAATTTGAAAATCAGTCTTGAGGGATAGGGGAATGGCCAAATATAAGAGAGGAATTAGGATGGGTTCCCAAGAGAAATAAATCACCAAGATTATACCTTCAATCCTACCTTCATGTTGTTTATGTTTTAAGTGAAGGAAACTCTGGAAATTTTCCAGAATTTTTGCAGAATGGCTTTCAAAAAATTCAGCCAACAATCCTACCCCATTTGCTGCTAGAAAAATGGTCACTTCATGTGAGAATAAAGGCTGAAATTCTGTGCATTTTTCGGACTGCACAAACTGTGCAAAACCAGAATAAATCCTGCAGCAATTCGCTACTTTGAAGCTGGAATTGAAGCTGTCTTTTTGTCATCAATTCAGCTGGAACATCCTCTGTTTTTCTCCAGAAAGAGGGCTGGAAAAACACCCTTAAAAGACCTTCAAACCCCCTCAAAAACCAGCTGCAAATCGAGCCAAGGAAATGCAGAAAATTCTACACCAAAAACCATCACCCTTCGAAGCTCTTGAACATTTGAAAACCAAAAAAATTTCCAGCTTGTTGTCTCAATGCCAAGGCCGAAAACTTGCATTCAAACGTCTAAAAATTGAACCTTGTTCAGCCATGGACTAAACACCATTGACCTCCACACTTACCTTGAGTGCTTGGACTCCATTATCACACCTCAAAAAGCTTCTAAGATTACTCTATCTAAAACTCATTTGAACTTCAAATAATTCCAGATTTTTCTTCACCATTAAAGCACTCTTGTAGCAAGTAACTAACCAGAAATTTCTCCGCCATCATAAGCCATTTTCGGCCAGCAATAAAACCTAAACAGCCTCCATTCTTTGCGTTAAACTTGGTGTGTACAGCCGACACCATTGAAGAGCAAAGTAACCTTCCATAATCAATCATCATTAGCTAATCTTCTACCTTAAACAACTCTTCATTTTCCTTCACTTGAATTAAAAAAAAAAAAAAAACTGATCACTTGATAGGGCTTAAATTAGTCATATTTTTTTTTTTTAGTTATTTAAGGCTATTTTGTGATACATTTTAGTCAATAACTAGTCATATTCCTTTATATTTGAGATTTTACCCTTGAAAATGTATTTTATACATTATTTCATACTTTAGGGATAAAATAAGGCAAAAACGTCGCAAACTAAAACATAGGTGGCGTTGGTCAAGGCAGAGGAACTGGCACCGGCCACGCACTATTGGCATAAATTTTGAGGCGACAAAAAAAAATCAGTAAAACGCCCTGAACTGAACTGAACTAGTGCCGACTCTAGCAGCCAAGACGGAGCCGGCCATACTCTGGAAAACGTTGCATTGAAGTCAAGAAAAAATCGGCGAATGACTGAAGAAACAGAACACAACCGGCGCTGGCTCCAGCAGCCAAAGCGGCGCTAGCTGTGCCCTGAGGATAAGATGGACTTTGATTTTTGCACGTAATTTTTGATAATCCGTAGAATTTTAATATCTTCCTACTTCTACTCGGCCAAGAACCTTACACAAACGAGTTTAGACACTTCCTAAACCTATAAATAGATGGAAAACACAAAAAAAAAAAATGGAGGAATTCATAGATCATAAAATAAAATCACTCAAATCAAAGGAGGAATTCTTCAATCAAGGAGGATTATGCAAGAAGGTCTTCAAATGAAGAAGAATGAGGTTTGTCTATGAGTGCTTTCTTTTACTTTGTTTTCTTTTTCTTGAACAATGATATGTTAATTGTTTTATTGTAATTTGACATTATTTTAGATATTCATGATTTTTAGAGTTATTTTGATCTTTTGATTAATTGATTGTTATTCTTGGTATTTAATTACTTGTGCTAATTACGAGATTAATTGGTTGTTGCTTTCCATTAACTTGCTTGGACAAAGGGGTTGATGGTGGTTTCGATTCATTAATTTCATATTTATTGTCTCTTAACTTGCTTGGACAATGGGGTTAATTGTTAAGAACAAAGTAGTTAAAGGTTAATTGATATCTACCAGGATATGGATTCATTGGTTAATTTCATGTTTTAAGTTTGCCAGGATATGGAAATTTAATCAAGGATTATGTTTAATGCATCTTTTGGATGGATTAGTTGAGACATGAATGTGATGCAAATTTATCTAAAAGATAGTGATTTTATGGATTGGAAAAAGAAGTGAATCTATATTAATCCTTCATGAGACTATGAGAATAATTAGTTATGATAAAGATTTGGTACTTTAAGATCATGTTTATCAAAATAATAGTTTGAATTACATAATTCTCCATCCTTGACATGTATATATTCTTTCATTTTATTTTATTTTATTTTTCTTTTTATTTTTTTTCACTTTTTTGAGTCGGTTAAACAATGAAAGAAAAATGATTAATGCATACTTGTTCCTTGAGGATCGACACCCGTTTGAACCCTATGCTATGTTAATGATGAGTACGCTTGCTCATATATGTAATTTGGGATTAACGTTTTAATTTAAACTTGATTGAGAATGTGCTTATTTTTATATGATTTTTATATCCAAATAAATATGCATCAAGTTTTTAGCGTCGTTGCCGGGGAACAATATCATGAAAGCTTGAATTTTGTTGATTTAACCATGTTAATAAGTAAATTTGTGAATATGTAAATATGTACAATTGTTCTTTTCGCAAAAAGGTGCCATCTTTTGTAACTTGTGTATCTTTGTATATCTTTGTAATCTAACTTACTAACATTGACTATGTTCAATTGACTAACTCTGTATTCTTTTAATTTTGTTTTAATCATGAGTTCTGTTATCTAACTAGCTCCGATGTTCAGGAGAAATGACAAATTGGACTCAGAGGAGGTTTAATGAGGGGCAGTACCCCCATTACACTTCTGAGATAACACTCGTAGCACCAGAATCAACAGAGCTAGAAACCGTGATTGAAAATTTTGTTGTCCATGTCACGAGGCTTTTCAAGAAATAGATTCCACATTTGAAAAGGTTGAAGTAATGATCCGTAATATGGAACGAAAAATCTGGTTTTTGACTGACCTGGTGATAAAATCTCAAGAACTAACACCAGTAGGCAAAGGGGAAACAGCTGCTGTCACATTGCGGAGAGGTAAAAAGTTGCTAGACGTTGAAGACTGCAACCGGCGCTGGCTATCCTATAACTCTGAGACCAAGCAGACCAGCATTGAACTGGCGCCGGCCGATGTATTGAAATCGGCGTCGGCTACCCCCTGTCCATCTCCTGAAAATCCTACTTTTTAGCCTAAAGTACCGTATCCTACTCGTCTACACAAAAGCCGAAAAGATGCCCAATTCAACAAATTCATTGAGATATTCAAACAACGGCACATAAACATCCCACTCAGTGAAGCTTTAATCCACATGCCTAAATATGCTAAATTTCTTAAAAGCATGCTCGTCAACAAAAAGCGATTGGAAGAGTTGTCCACAATGGTCCTAAATGAAGAATGCTTAGCCATATTACAGGGCAAACCGAATTTTCCAAATAAAGAGAATGATCTAGGGAGTTTCTCTATCCCATATTTAATTGGCACTCTTAATTTCTGTAATGCATTAGCTGACCTAGGTGCTACCATTAACTTATTGCCATATAAAACATTTAAAAAGCTAGGTCTAGGAAAATCATAACCCACTAGGATGAGTATTCAACTTGCAGATAGATCTATCAAATATCCTGGGGCATAATAGAAGATGTGCTAGTGAAAGTTTACAAATTCATATTTTCAGTAGATTTTGTTATTCTTGACATGGATGAAGATTCCAAAGTCATTTTAATCTTAGGTAGACCTTTCCTAACTACAGCAAAAGCATTAATTGATGTTCATAGGAGGAGGTTGACACTTAGGGTTAGGGATGAGGAAGTAGTCATTCAAATCCACAAAAGCATGCAGCACCCTTTATCTTCTGATGATTCTTGTCTAAAAATTGATATTCTTGACGAACCTATTTTGAAGTTTATGCAGGAATCAATTGAGGAGGATTTGATGGAAACATCAGTGGTATATTTGAAGGACTCCCATGATGCGGATGGGATAAAGAGTTTTGAAATTGAGAAACGTAGTTTGAGAGGAATGAAATCATCCATAGAAGAGCCCCCAGAATTGGATTTAAAAGACCTACCCGAGCATTTGGATTATGTGTTTTTAACTGCAGGACACAAATTGCCTGTGATCATTGCCAAAGATCTCACGAAAGAACAAAAGACCAAATTGGTAAGTATGTTGGGGAAATATAAGGGAATTATTGATGGCAAAATGCAAAATAGGGAGCCATGGACGGATAAAAACAGAGACCAAAAAAAATTATACGCGAGCCATAAAGGCCATGCGGAAGCGTGAAGATCATACATTTGCGCTCCTGAACCCTTCTAGGTTGAGTAAGAGCGGATTGAACGACTGGAATCGCCTCGCTTTGCACAGTTGAAGGAGCTTCCGGTTGAACACCCGCTAGCCTTCGACTTCGTCTTGTTTGCATTAACGCTTAGCTCTCCAACTCTCGGGATATTCCTCAGCCTAACCTCTAGTCGTGAACACTATGGTGAAGAGGAAGGGTCTCAATTCTCCTTGGTTCGTTCGCTATTGATTAGCAAAGAACAAGAGAAAAACAAGAAGAAGAAGAAGAGACTTTGAGAGAGAAAAAGAGAGACTCATGTGAGAGTCTTTTCTTGGGAAGGAAAATAATTCGAGTTTTTTTTCTTTTCAAAGAGTTGTTTATATTTAGCCAAAATTAGGTCTCTCAATCTCTGATAAACATATCCCCGGGATTTCAAAATACCCGGATGTTATCCTGAGAAACAGTTTGGCCTAACCTTAAACTCCTCTTAACCGTATCTGGAAAAAACCCTAAGGTCCAAGCTATTGGGCCAGATAAATATTTATTATTTTTCTTGGACCCAAAAAGTCCAAAATAATAAATATTAATTATTTATTTTCTGGGCTTACATAAGTAACCCAATAAATAATTAATGAGCCCAAATGAACCATAATAATTAATCTTTAATTATTTATTTCTTGGGCCTACATAAATAACCCAATAAATAATTAAACATTAATTATTTCCCCTAGTTTAAGCCCAGGTTAATTTCTTAAGTATTCATACTGGACCTAGGCCCTGAATAATTAATTAACCAAATAAACTAGATAATTAATTTCTCTCAACTCCTATTTTATTTATTTATTTATTTATTTTATTCCAATTCAATAATAAATTAGACTTCCTGAATAAAATAAAATAAAACAAAATAAAATAAAATCCTCTTCAACTGAGACCAAATCCTCAACCCAAAAATAGTTAGGACTTACGGGCTATCCCGAGGACCAAAAAGACACATCGCCTTGGTCGCTAAAATGACCAAAATACCCCTGCTATATAAATAGCTGTATTTTGCATTTTAAATATTTCCTAATATCACCATAAGGAAATATTGACCCCAAGAACAATGCTGCATTCGCAAAGTTTCCGACCTACAGGTGAAATGACTAAAAAACCCCTCTACACATCGCCGTACATTTAGAGAGGAAGAAGTATACTAACACCCCTCTAAATGACATCTACCATCCTTAGGCTTCTAGTCCAATGATCCACGACTTCTGGAGTGTTTCCGCTTTCAAGGGAGCTACCCTAAAGCAAACATCCAAGTCATGTTTCCCAGGGCCCCGGCTAATTTAGACCATTCGGACAACCACAAGGGGCGATATAGTGCAGAAACTATCTTGTATAAGTCTGTCTTAACTAACTAGTCACACATACCCAACATGCAAGTATATTGGCCCTATGATAGAACCTTAACTACGAGCAAATCAAAGTATATGCTTCCAGACTTCGCTAGACCACCAACTCATACTCAAGTCGTAGAGTACTAGTCCACGTCTGTAGCGGTAGTAGTCTAGGTTTCTACCATATAGTACTTTGAGAAACCACTACTACAGGTCATGTTCTATGTATTCGAAATACGCTTATGTCATGAAGTGAGTGGACTACCCACTGGCTAAAGGTAAGTCATTCCCCATTTGGAATTCATAACATAATAACCTAAACATGATGAGGTTCCCAGTCTCATCAATAGGTTAAGAACAAAGTTTATGTGTTAAATAACCCGTGATCCATACCTTATCGTGAAAGACCACCATTCACATGGATCACTTATTTAAACACAATGGGTCCATTCCAAACGAAAATCGTGCACAAACAAAAAGTAAATTCACAAACAATTTTTGAAAATAAATTCTTTTATTAAATAATTCGATTTTACATCAGAAACCTAGTCTAAGAGGGCATACAATCCAACAATCTCCCACTTGCACTCTAAGACTAGGTAAGTCCATAGGTGCCCACCCCTATGGCGTCTAAGTGTCTCTTGAAGACTCTCTCGACCAAAGGCTTGGTGAATGGGTCTGCTAGATTGTTTTACGAGGTAATATGCTCCACCACGACTTCCCGTCTCTGGATGAAATCCCGGATCAGGTGGTACTTCCTCTCGATGTGTTTCCCCTTCTTGTGGTTCCGAGGCTCCTTAGATTGCGACACCTGCTCCGGTGTTGTCGCAATACATCACAACCGGCCTATCCATATGTGGTACGACTCCAAGTTACGAAAGAAACTTCCGGAGCAGATCGCTTCCTTGGACGCCTCCGAAGCTGCCACATACTCAGCTTCCATGGTTGAGTCAGCAATACAAGATTACTTGATACTCCTCCATGAAATTGCTCCTCCAGACAAGGTGAAGACATATTCACTAGTGGATTTTCTCTCATCCTTATCCGCTCGGAAGTCCGAGTCCGTGTATCCTGTAGGAACCAAATCATCGACCACAGTAAACCGAGCATATAATCTCTCGTTCCCTTGAGGTACTTGAGAATATGCTTTACGACTTGCCAATGAACCTCCCCGGGTTTGAGCGATATCTGCTAACTAAGCCCACGACAAAGCGGATATCTGGCCTAGTACACAGCATGGCGTACATGAGACTTTCCACCGCCGAAGCGTAGGGAATCCTACTCATTCTGTCATTTTCTTCTTGAGACTTATGACAGTCCTTCAAAGAAAATGACAACCTATGTCTGCAAGGGATTAGAGCTCCCTTGCATGAGTCCATGTCTGTACTTGGCCGACATCTTGTCAATGTATGTCGCTTGGGATAATCCTAACATTCTCTGCTTCCTATTTCTAAGAAGCCTAATCCCGAGAATGTAGTCGGCTTCTCCCAAGTCCTTCATACTCGAATTGACTAGACAGCCAAACCTTTGTAGATGACAATGTCCCTACATCATTTCCAATGAGTAGAATGTCATCCACATACGAGACAAGAAAAACCACATTGATGCCTTCAAGTTTCCTGTACACGCATGGTTCATCTTCGTTTTGAATAAAACCATAAGACTTTACGAGTCTCATCAAAACGAATGTTCCATGCTCTTGATGCTCGCTTAAGTCCATAAATGGACTTCTTAAGCTTGCAAACCATGTGTTCCTGGCCTTCAAGCAATGAAGCCTTCCGGTTGGGACATATAGATGTCTTCGCTAAGATGGCCATTTAAGAATGCCGTCTTGACATCCATTTGCCATATCTCGTAGTCATAGTGACGAGGCGATGGCAAGGAGGATGCGAATGGATTTAAGCATGGCTACCGGGAAAAGGTTTCCTCATCGTCGATACCCTCTTTACGAGTATACCCTTTCGCCACAAGCCTAGCTTTGAAGGTTTCCACTTTCCCATCCGCTCCTCTCTTCCTCTTGTATACCCACTTGCACCCAATGGGTTTTATCCCTTCAGGTGAAGCTACAAGATCCCAAACCCGATTGAGGTACATAGACTCAATCTCGGCTTTCATTGCTTCATGCCACGATTTGTATCGGCATCGAGCAATAGCCTCCTCGTATCTAGCGGGGTCTTGTTCCTGATGGTCGAAAACCAGCTCAAAGGCTTCTCCAGTCCATCTATCCGGAACCCTAGACACTCTCCCACTACGACGAGGCTCCATTTGTACAGGCTCTTGAGGTTGTGCCTCTTCTTGTTCCAAAATCGGGTCAGTAGAAGTTGATTCCATAGATAACTTCTCCTGCAGTTCCAACCTCGTTGAACCTTTAGTGGAAGTACTTTGATCATCTTCCAAGTATCTTGCATTGGTACTGACTAGTACCTTCTGCTCCTTAGGATGATAAAAGTAGCCTCCTTTTGTCCCTTTTGGATACCCAACAAAATAGCATAATTCGATCTTTGTTTCCAACTTGTCTCCCTTGATCAGTACATAAGCTGGACACCCCCAAATCCTGAGATGATTCAGACTTGGCTTATGCCCAGTCCACATCTCATAGGGAGTCCTAGGTACTGACTTGGAAGGCACCAAGTTCAGAATATATGCCGCTGTTTCCAGAGCATATCCCCAGAAGGATACCGGAAGAGTAGCATGAGACATCATGCTTCAGACCATTTCCATTAACGTCATGTTCCTTCTCTCAGCTACTCCGTTCTGCTGGGGGGTTCCCGGCGCAGAGAGTTGGGATACTATCCCATGATGTACCATGTAGTCCTTGAATTCACCTAGGAGGTACTCTCCACCACGATCCGATCGTAAGGTTTTGATTAATTTACTCGTCCAGACGCTCCACTTCAGCCTTAAACTCTTTGAACTTGTCAAAAGAGTCGGACTTGCGTCTCATCGGGTAAATATAACCATACCTCGTACAATCATCCGTGAACATGATGAAGTACTCAAAACCTCCCTAGCTGGTGTAGACAATGGATCGCACACATCAGTGTGAACAAGACTCAACACCTCCTTGGCTCTATCCGCCTTTGGTGTAAAAGACCTTTTGGTCATTTTTCCCATCAGGCAGGATTCACACTGAGGCCAACTTTCCAATTTCAATGAGCCCAAAGGCCCATCATGGATTAGCCTCTGAATCCTGGTTGAGTTAATATGACCCAATCTCAGGTGCCAAATGTATGAATCATTGATATTTGTCTTTCTCTTCTTAGTTAAAGGTTCAGACAGAGCGTTATTTGATTGGTTGTTAATAGGGTTTAAAAAGAACAAATTTCCATACATGTGCCCAGTACATAAAATTTCTCCATCTCTACTGATAGAAATACCAGAATGGAAAGATACTGAATATCCTTGATTAATAAGTTTTGCAATCGAAATCAAATTCGACGAAAATCGAGTACATATAAAATGTCTTTTAAAACCACTATCTTATTACAATAAAAAATAAGATCCAGCTCTCCCACTGCAAGGGCCCAGACTTGTGCTCCATTACCCACTCGAAGCCCATGTTCGCCCTTCTTGAGTCTTCTTATCTTCCTAAACCCCTGCAAGGAGTTACAGATATGATCAGTGGCTCCTGAATCAACAATCCAAGTGGAAGTTGATCCTACCATTAATATGGACTCTAGATAGTAAACATTACCTGTGGGGTTTTTCTTGGCCTGAAGATCTGGACACTCCTTTTTCCAGTGTCCCTTCTTTCCACACTTGAAGCACTTGCCCTTTGGTTTGTTCTTGGGCTGGTTCTTGGGCTGGGCTGCTGCATTCCCCTTCTTCCTCTTGAACTTTCTGGGCTTAGGCCCAGTTCTTGAAGAAGAGGCCTTAGCAATCATGGCCTTAGACTGCGGCTTCATGACCTTCTCCGCCATCTGGAGCTCCTTCATCAGTTCAGTCAAACTCATGTTCAACTTGTTCATGTTATAGTTTAACTTGAACTGAGTGAAAGAGCCCGGTAGAGATTCGAGAACCATGTCCACTTGGCTCTCGGGGTCAATGACAGACCCTTAAGATTTCCGCCTCCTCGAAAGCAGCAATCATCTTGAGCATATGCTCTCGGACCGATGCTCCATCGGCCATCTTAGTGTTTACAATTGTTCGAAGAGCCTCCCGCCTTGCGGGCCGGCTCTTGTCCGCGAATATAGTTGCCAACGATTGACTTATGTCATATGCGAAGCCATGTGCTCGTGTTTTGATCGGAGCACATTAGACATGGAAGCTAACATATAGCAACGTGCCATTTCGTCGGCTTTCTTCCATGCCTTTTCAGCCTCTCGCTCTTCGGCGGTGGAACCTTCCCGATAACGAGGCGGGTTTCGTAAAGGACATACTTATACTCCTCAGTTGTGAGTATTATGTCCAGGTTCCTTTTCCAGTCCACATAGTTTGGACCCGTTAACTTATTCTCCCCGAGAATAACGGCCAATGGACTAAAAGAACCTCCCACCATTTCGAAAATCGAAAATAAAAGAAAGAAATCAGTTTGTGAAAACAAAATGAAATTTGTGCACTGAAAATAATTTGGCTCTTAGGAAAACTGACATAGCTTCTTGGGAAGATTAACAGTTTCCTAAGCTAAGTGTATTAACCACCACAAATTAATTTCCCTTCTAGGTAATGGTCTAGAGAATAACTCCATCGTGGGATGGCCATTTCCTCTCATTTCCTATGGACATACCTCGCACTATAACCTCCAACGTGGGCTGGCCGATCATAGTACGTGCCCCGGGTTATTAATTACATCCTTCCATTAGATCTAGATCCTTGTGGTATCCCCATCCTATACGGGTTCACTCCCAGGGTGACGCGAGGGGATCCACGATCTCTAATGAGGACCGTGATGGAAGCCGTGGGGCCGTTGGAACCCCTCTCCCACTTAGTCTTTTAAAATAAAGGTTTTCTAGAAAATATCATTTTGAAATTTCCATTAAGTTTTTCTTAAGTCAAAAATAAAATATCTAAGTCCAATAAAATTTCTATGTCAAGGCTTATATCCTTTGAGAGATTTCCTCCATGGACTAATTTTATATAAGTTAAAACTTAATGATTTCAAAAAATTTCCAATTAAAACTTAGAGACTTTGGTCTCAAGTTTATTTGACAAAATCATTTTTCTAGTCCAAAACAAAACAAAATGGCTTTCCATTTTAATTTACAAAAAATATCTAAATCCAATATATTTTCTATGTCAAGGATTAAATCCTTTGAGAAATATTTAAGGATTAATTTTTGTACCAATTAAAATAACCATTTAGTTTTTAAAGAAAAATATTTTTCCTTGCCAAAAAAAAGGTTCCCAAAGACTTTGGTCTTTGAGAAAAAGCACACATAGGTACATAAAAAAAATAGCATGCTAGAAAACAATAAACGTTTTCATGCTTTTCTATTTTTTTAAACCTAAGTGCCCAAATAATAGAATTAAACACATTAATTAATTAATGATCTTGTTTAATCCTAAAATCCCTTACTAATATTTTTCATGCAAATATATTCCAAGAATATAAATATTGCAAAAATATTAACTTCGCCTGGTATGGGACCCAAAACGAAAAAGGAAAAAAAATATAAAATAAATTGCAAAAATCGCTGGAGGTCCACTGCACCGGATGCACAGGATCTGCGCCAGCATGCCTGTGGTCCACCGCGCCCCCCGGTGCACCAGCCGCACCAGATCAGACGCTGCCTCAGCCCGTGGAGCGCCCGCCCGCCCGAGAACCCGCTCCGCCTTCCCGCCCGCCTGTGTGCCCGCATCTGCGCGTCCGGAGCCCCGCTGACCCGCGCGCCAATTGAAGAAATTTGCAATTGCAAATTCGCAGCAACCGGCTCGAATTCACTGGCAATTGGCTCGGCTTCACGGCTCCAGCAGCACGGCTCCACTCACAGATATTGCGGCTCGGCTCGACGGCTCGGCGGCTTATGAACAGTGTCATCTTCTTCGTTTTTCACCGCGCGAATTTGCAGAGCATTTTTTTTCAATTTTTTTCTGTCTTCTTTGGCTTCTTTGGACATTTTTACTTATAAAAACTCATCCAAAACATAACCACAACCGCCTATACCCATTAAAATTGGGTTTACACGATTAAAACATCAAAGCAAAAAATTTACAGAGAGCTCCTATGCTTCCACTGTGAAGCTTACATCAAGCCTATCCGATACCAAAACAGCGAAGGATCACAGGTATAATCATCTTCTCCATTTTATTAACTACCATGCTCCCTATATTGATCAAAACCAATGGCTCTGATACCACTTTGATGGCAAAACGCAAAACAGGGAGCCATGGACGGATAAAAACAGAGACAAAAAAAAATTATACGCGAGCCATAAAGGCCATGCGGAAGCGTGAAGATCATACCTTTGCGCTCATTAACCCTTCTAGGTTGAGTAAGAGCGGATTGAACGACTGGAATCGCCTCGCTTTGCACAGTTGAAGGAGCTTCCGGTTGAACACCCGCTAGCCTTCGACTTCGTCTTGTTTGCATTAACGCTTAGCTCTCCAGCTCTCGGGATATTCCTCAGCCTAACCTCTAGTTGGTGAACACTATGGTGAAGAGGAAGGGTCTCAATTCTCCTTGGTTCGTTCGCTATTGATTAGCAAAGAACAAGAGAAAAACAAGAAGAAGAAGAAGAGACTTTGAGAGAGAAAAAGAGAGACTCACGTGAGAGTCTTTTCTTGGGAAGGAAAATAATTCGAGTTTTTTTTCTTTTCAAAGAGTTGTTTATATTTAGCCAAAATTAGGTCTCTCAATCTCTGATAAACATATCCCCGGGATTTCAAAATACCCGGATGTTATCCTGAGAAACAGTTTGGCCTAACTTTAAACTCCTCTTAACCGTATCTGGAAAAAACCCTAAGGTCCAAGCTATTGGGCCAGATAAATATTTATTATTTTTCTTGGACCCAAAAAGCCCAAAATAATAAATATTAATTATTTATTTTCTGGGCTTACATAAGTAACCCAATAAATAATTAATGAGCCCAAATGAACCATAATAATTAATCTTTAATTATTTATTTCTTGGGCCTACATAAATAACCCAATAAATAATTAAACATTAATTATTTCCCCTAGTTTAAGCCCAGGTTAATTTCTTAATTATTCATACTTGGACCTAGGCCCTGAATAATTAATTAACCAAATAAACTAGATAATTAATTTCTCTCAACTCCTATTTTATTTATTTATTTATTTTATTCCAGTCCAATAATAAATTAGACTTCCTGAATAAAATAAAATAAAACAAAATAAAATAAAATCCTCTTCAACTGAGACCAAATCCTCAACCCAAAAATAGTTAGGACTTACGGGCTATCCCGAGGACCAAAAAGACACATCGCCTTGGTCGCTAAAATGACCAAAATACCCCTGCTATATAAATAGCTGTATTTTGCATTTTAAATATTTTCTAATATCACCATAAGGAAATATTAACCCCAAGGACAATGCTGCATTCGCAAAGTCTCCGACCTACAGGTGAAATGACTAAAATACCCCTCTACACATCGCCGTACATTTAGAGAGGAAGAAGTGTACTAACACCCCTCTAAATGACATCTACCATCCTTAGGCTTCTAGTCCAATGATCCACGACTTCCTGGAGTGTTTCCGCTTTCCAAGGGAGCTACCCTAAAGCAAACATCCAAGTCATGTTTCCCAGGGCCCTGGCTAATTTAGACCATTCGGACAACCACAAGGGGCGATATAGTGCAGAAACTATCTTGTATAAGTCTGTCTTAACTAACTAGTCACACATACCCAACATGCAAGTATATTGGCCCTATGATAGAACCTTAACTACAGCAAATCAAAGTATATGCTTCCAGCTTCGCTAGACCACCAACTCATACTCAAGTCGTAGAGTACTAGTCCACGCTGTAGCGGTAGTAGTCTAGGTTTCTACCATATAGTACTTTGAGAAACCACTACTACAGGTCATGTTCTATGTATTCGAAATACGCTTATGTCATGAAGTGAGTGGACTACCCACTGGCTAAAGGTAAGTCATTCCCCATTTGGAATTCATAACATAATAACCTAAACATGATGAGGTTCCCAGTCTCATCAATAGGTTAAGAACAAATGTTTATGTGTTAAATAACCCGTGATCCATACCTTACTGTGAAAGACCACCATTCACATGGATCACTTATTGAAACACAATGGGTCTGTTTCAAACGAAAATCGTGCACAAACAAAAAGTAAATTCACAAACAATTTCCGAAAATAAATTCTTTTATTAAATAATTCGATTTTACATTAGAAACCTAGTCTAAGAGGGCATACAATCCAACAATTATAGCTTGGAAGATCACTGATATAAAAGGAATTAGTCCATTCTTTTACACTCACAAGATCTTGAAAAAAAAAAAGGTACAAAGCCCGTAGTGCAACCCCAATGTAAGTTGAACCCATATAAGAGTGAAGTGGTAAAAGGTGAGGTGATTAAGCTTCTAGATTCTGGCATTATTTACCTTATCTCTAATAGTGTTTGGGTGAGTCCTACTCAAGTGGTTCTAAAGAAGGGATGAATGACAGTAAGCCCCAATGATAAAAATGAGCTAGTCCCTATGAGATTAGTCATGGGTTAGAGGTTTTGCATTAATTATAGGATGCTAAACAAGACCACTAGAAAAGATCACTTTCCTCTCCATTTTATTGACCAAATATTGGAAAGGTTAGCCAGACATGTATATTATTATTTCCTAGATGGATTTTCTGGTTACCTACAAATCCCCATAACTCCTGAGGACCAAGAGAAAACCACTTTTACATGTCCATATGATACTTTTGCATATCATTGAATGCTGTTTGGTCTTTGCAATGGTCCTGGAACATTCCAAAGGTACATGACAACTATATTTGAAGGACTCGTGGGGGACATCATGAAGGTATTTATGGCTGATTTTTCAATTTTTGGTGATTCGTTTTATTTGTGCTTATCTAATCTTGAAAAGGTACTAGTAAGGTGTGAAGTAACTAACCTCATGCACAACTGGAAAAAATTCCACTTTATGATGCAAGAAGGTATTGTGTTGGGGCATAAAATTTCAAAGAAGGGTATAGAAGTTGATAAAGCAAAAATTGAAGCGATTGAGAAACTACCTCCTCCTACTTCTGTGAAAGCTATAAGGAGCTTTCTTGGTCATGCAAGTTTCTACAGGAGGTTTATCTTAGATTTCTAAAAAATTTTCAAACCTCTTACCTTTTTACTTGAAAAGGATGCTGTGTTTGATTTTGATGAAAAATGTCTCAACGCTTTTACCATGCTTAAGGAGAAACTGATCAATTCACCCATTTTAATTGCACCCGATTGGTCTCTTCCCTTTGAACTAATGTGTGATACAAGTAATTTTGCAGTTGGTGCAGTACTTGGACAAAGGCGGAATAAGTACTTCCAACCTATATATTATGCAAGCAATACTTTAACGGATGCTCAAGAAAATTCCACAACAACAGAAAAAGAATTGCTTGCTATAGTGTTTGCGTTTAATAAATTGCATTCTTATCTTATTCTGTCAAAAGTCATTGTTTATGCGGACCATTCTGCCCTAAAATACCTACTAACCAAACATGATTCCAAACCAAGATTGATAAGATAGGTATTATTATTGCAGGAATTTGATTTAAAAATTAGGGATAAAAAGGGTACTGAAAACCTGACTGCAGATCACTTGTCAAGATTGAATAATTCCAATTTGGAATCATTAGTAGAGGAGGACATCAATGACACCTTCTCGAATGAACAACTCATGCTCATAGAAGGTGAGATGTCAAACACCCCTTGGTTTGCCGATTTTGCTAATTACTTGGTTGTAGGAATTGTTCCAAAAGCTCTCACAATGCAATAAAAGAAGAAATTCCGCTCTGAAGTAAGGCATTACTTTTGGGAAGACTCGTATTTATTTAAGTGTTATGTGGACTAAATCATTCGAAGGTGTGTGCACTCTAAGGAAGGCGAGGATATTCTAAGACAGTGTCATAAAGGACTTGCTAGACGCCACTACCAAGCCAACAACACTGCACGAAAGGTGCTCGACTCCGGATTCTATTAGCCCACGTTGTTCAAAGATGCCTACAGGTTTGTCCAAAGTTGTGATAGATGTCAACGTACAGGTAACATTTCTAAATCTAATGAGATGTCATTACAAATTTTTCAAGCTTGTGAAGTATTTGATTGTTGGGGGATAGATTTTATGGGACCTTTTCCTAGTTCTTTGGGGAACAATACATTTTGTTAGCAGTGGATTATGTTTCTAAATGGGTGGAAGCACAAGCTTTACCAACGAATGATGCAAGGATGGTGGTAAAATTTCTGAAAAAATTTTTCACCCATTTTGATGTGCCTAAGGTGCTCATTAGTGATAGGGGGACTCATTTTTATAATGCACAAATGGAAAAAGTTCTCAAATATTTAGGAGTGAACTATAAATTGGCCACCCCCTATCATCCCCAAACAAGTGGCCAAGTTGAAATGATTAATAGGGAAATCAAAAGAATCTTGGAAAAAATTGTTAACAATACTAGGAAAAATTAGAGTCTAAAATTAGATAACACTCTTTGGGCATATCGGACAGCTTTCAAGACCCCAATAGGCACAACTCCTTTTCGATTAGTTTATGGAAAAGCATGTCATTTACCTGTTGAGATTAAGCATAAAGCTTATTGGGCTATAAAACTTGTTAATCTTGATCTTGAGTCAGCTAGAAAGTCAAGGTTACTTCAACTTACCGCCTTGGAGGAGTTGCGCAAGGATGCTGATGATACTTCGCTACAGTATAAAGAGAAAGTAAAAACATGGCACAAAAAGCATATCACTCGCCAATGTGAATTTGAGAAAGGCGATTAGGCGTTGTTATTCAACTCTCATTTGCGAATTTTTCCCGGCAAGCTAAAATCCAGGTGGGCAGGACCATATATGATAAGTCAAGTTTTCCCATTTGGAACCCTTAAACTCACTCACCCTACGGGTGCACTTTTAAGGTTAATGGCAATCGCATAAAATGCTATGTTGGTAAGGTTCTTCGCAACATGGATCACGTGGAAATACTCCTGGACAATGCACAATAGACCTTCTATTTGATTGATTTTTCTTTTTGTTTTGCTTCATTTCTCCTTTTCTAGTTTTTATGCTTTGATGTGCTCTTTTGTATTCTTTTTTTTAGGTACTTTGCCAATGCCTCCTTCTTCAGGAATTCAACTCTTGTACAGCAAATTGCACAATGAATGGAAGTATTGTCTTTCTCATCTCTTCTCCTTTATATTTTTGGTCCAATGGCATTGTTTCTTTATTATTCTATTTATTTAGCCATTGAGGACAATGTCCAGTTTAAGTGTGGGGGAGTGATTCGCTTGAGAATTCTTCTATGCATCATTCCTTTATACTTTATCCTTTTTGTGAGCAAAATTTTCAAATTTTTTTCTAATTTTCTTTGAGATTTCAAGCTGTATCTTTATAATAGATTATAGAGCATATGTTCTATATCAGTTATGGCTTTTGCATGACTTTTTACACGCATTTGGACTAAGTAGTTCGTGATCATATGCTTTACATTGTTCTTAAACCTATTTTTACACTAAAATTCATTGAGTATTCTAGAACATACTTAAATACTTCTTGAGGCGAAATAAGAAAGACATTCATGATTTAACTTAGAGATGACGGTAATAGACCTTCTTTTGGATAGTTTGAGCTTTTCAAGCCTACCTATTTTATTATCCCTAGTGCCTATTTTGAGCATAAATTGATAATTTCTTTCTTAAAACCCGTTGTCATACTTTGTCCATTACTTCTTTCTGAGAGTTTGATTTATATTCCAAATCTTTGATTGCTCTGGATGGATAAAAGTACATGTAGGAGAATGTTGAGAGAGAATAATTGTGTAAAGATGATGACTTGTTACTTTCAGTCATGCATCAAGATTTGTATTGAGCTAGAAAAAGAAAGAGAAGGAAGAAAAGAGAAAGATTGAAAACAAGAAAAGAAAACAAAAGCTGCTAAGACAAGATGGAAAGAGAAAAAAAAATTGTGAAACAAACAACAACAGCATTTGAAAAAAGGAAGAAAGAATTGAAAGAGAAATAAGAAAAAGAACACAAGAAGAAGGGTGGTTAAGCTGTAGGAATTTTTGAAAAACTTGAGTTCACATCAAGTTCTTGGCACTATTGAGGAAATTTTGAATGATCTTGTGAAAAAATTATTGATGAGTTGAGAATGAGTTATGGAAATGCAAGATTTGCTTGAACTGAATTGTAAAGGCTATACAAGGTTATGGGGATTGATTGATTTTTAGAATAGGAGAGCAAGAAAAGTTTGGAATTTCTTGATACATTATGTTTATTCTTTCCTTGCGAACTCTCATCTTCTTTGATATTTGAATTTCCTATATCCTTCGTTTGACAAGCTACATTACAAGCCCTTTAGCCTTACATTACAAGCTTAAAAGTCCTACTTGATCTAAGTAGAATCATGATATGTCTCAAATTAGTGGAGAGAGTATATGAAAAGTAAGCTTATGGAATGCATATTCTTTTTGAACTAAATTCTTTCCAATGGTTTGAGAATGATATTAAAGTATTGAGATGGTTCTACTAGTCACTATACACTTACAAAAGTCTTGCATTTGTTATGAAAGATATAGTAGCATATGTTTTATGTTCTTAAATGAAGAAAACATTAGAGATATCATTTTAATATTGATTTGAGTGATTCTTTAAAAACTTGTGTTTTTCCTACTTGTCTTTGATACTTTGCTTGATGACAAGCAAAAAGCTAAGTGTGGGGGAATTGATAGGGCCTAAATTAGTCATATATATATATATATATATATATATATATATATATTTGTTATTTGAGACTATTTTGTGATACATTTTGGTCAATAACTAGTCATATTCCTTCATATTTGAGATTTTACCCTTGAAAAGGTATTTTGTGCATTATTTCAAATTTTAGGGGTAAAATAAGGTAAAAACGTCACAAACCAGAATATAGGCAGCACCGGCAAGGGCAGAAGAACCAGCACCAGCCACGCACTGTTGGCACAGACTTCGAGGCAACGGAAAAAATCAGTAAAACGCTCGGAATAGAACCGAATCGGCACCGGCTCTAGCAGCCTAGAAGACGCTGGCCATACTCTGGAAAACATTGCATTGAAGTCAAGAAAAAATCGATGAACGACTAAAGAAACAGAACACAACCGGCGCCGGCTCCAGCAGCCAAGGCGGCGCTGGCTGTGCCCTGAGGATAAGACGGACTTTGATTTTTGCACGCGGTTTTTGGTAATTTGTATAATTTTAGTATCTTCCTACTTCTACTCGGCTAAGAACCTTACACCAACGAGTTTAGACACTTCATAAACCTATAAATAGGTGGAAAACACAAGAGAAAATGGAGGAATTCATAAATCATAACAGAAAATCACTCAAATCAAAGGAGGAATTCTTCAGTCAAGGAGGATTGTGCAAGAAAGTCTTCAAAGGAAGAAGAAGGAGACTTGTTTATGAGTGCTTTCGTTTACTTTATTTTCTTTTTCTTGAACAATGATATGTTAATTGTTTTATTGTAATTTGACATTATTTTAGATATTCATGATTTTTAGAGTTACTTTGATCTTTTGATTAATTGATTGTTATTCTTGGTATTTAATTACTTGTGCTAATTACGAGATTAATTGGTTGTTGCTTTCCATTAACTTGCTTGGACAAAGGGGTTGATGATGGTTTTGATTCATTAATTTCATATTTTTTGTCTCTTAACTTGCTTGGATAAAGGGGTTAATTGCTAAGAACAAAGTAGTTAAAAGTTAATTGATGTCTACCAGGATATGGATTCATTGGTTAATTTCATGTTTTAAGTTTGTCAGGATATGAAAATTTAATCAAGGATTGCATTTAATACATCTTTTGGGTGGATTAGTTGAGACAGGAATGTGATACTAATTTATCTAGAAGATAGTGATTTTATAGATTGGAAAAAGAAGTGAATCTATATTAATCCTTCATGAGGCCAAGAGAATAATTAGTTATGATAAAGATTTGGTACTTTAAGATCATGTTTGTCAAAATAATGGTTTGAATTACATAATTCTTCATCCTTGACATGTATATATTCTTTTATTTCATTTTATTTTATTTTTCTTTTTATTTCTATTTCACTTTATTGAGTCGGTTAAACAATGAAAGAAAAATGATTAATGCATACTTGTTCTTTGAGAATCGATACTCGTTTGAACCCTATGCTATGTTAATGATGAGTACGCTTACTCATATATGTAATTTGGGGTTAACATTTTAATTTAAACTTGCTCGGGAATGTATTTATTTTTATTTGATTTTTATACCCAAATAAATACGCATCGTCACTCTCTCTCCTTCAAGCTGAAAATCGAAACTCCGATCTACTCTAGGCTATTCGGCCAACAGCTTTTCCAGAATTTCGCAAGCCATTCTTCTCTCAAACTCTCTCAAACACCAAGAACACACACTACACCTCTTCAAGCCTAAACCTATCCTAAATACCTCTAATCCCTCTCAAATACCCCAGATCACTTATACTTAATCCCTAGACTTAGTTTCTGGCCTTTCTAACACAAAATCACACAAACTAGAATTTTTGAACGGATCAAAATCAACTTTTTCCTTGAAGGTCTCAAAAACATAAAAAAGGTAAAACAAGAACAACCTTCTTGTTCTTCTTCTTCTATTCAATTTTCAATGTTCCATTCTAATTCTCTCTCTCTCTCTCTCTCTCTCTCTCTCTCTCTCTCTCTCTCTCTCTCTCTCTCTCTCTCTCTCTCTCTCGGCCAAAATGGTTGATCAACCATGGCTGTTTTTTCTTTGGACCATAAGGGCTCTAAATGCGTGGACCTTCACTAGTCTTCATCAAGTGATCGCGTATCAAGTATTGCTTCTTAAATCCTCCTTTTAATTTCTGAATTTATGTCTCTTAGATGTTGATAGGAAGGTTGAATATGATTGAGGGATTGAGTATGTGTATGTGGATGAAGGGGATAGAGTTAGGACATAAGGGTTGATATATATGATTAAACTATATGGATTCTTCTTTTGAATCAATATATATTCATTATGTTTAATGAGATTTATAGATGTTTTGATGCATGATAGATGTTATGACACCAATGGTGATTAGACTTTTATGTTTTTAGTTTCAATAAAGCCATAGATGATGATAATGCCTAGTAGGAGATTGACCATGTGATAGTATGTGTTAATGCAAGTATATGTTCATGAATGGATTAGCCTATTAGTTGATGTTTGGGAATGTGTTCATGAATCTTTTCTAGCAACAGGGAAATCATGGTGAAAGATTATTTTCTTGTTAATCCTAGGTTATTTTTATTAACAAATTTTATTACTTTAATTGAAATTACTACTATATTTTTTCTCTATGGAATTCAAAATTGCTAGGAAGGTTTGGATTAGAATGTTAATTAAAATATAAATATTTTATTAGTCAAATAAATAATATATTTTATTAAAAATAATATATATAATAATAAATAAATAAAATATTTTCTTTTAAAAATATAAATATATAAATAAATAATAAATAAAATATTAGAACTAATTAATATCAAATGACCTTGTAGACCATATTAATTAGCTTTACTAAAACTTTTACCTATATCCATGAATATTATTTATATTAAGATTTATTTATTATGTAATAATTAAAAATTAAATATAATTCATTTATTATTAATTTATTGGTCATTTATTATCAACTAATTATTAATAAAAAAATTAAGTGTAATTTATTATTTATGTATTTATAATAATACTATTTAAATATTACCGTTTACCAATATTATTTAGGATTTAATATTATTCAATATTTAACACTAGTTTGTTTATTAGCAATAATACTCATAATTTATTATTTGAAATTATAACTTATTAATATTTATTTTAGAACCCATAGTTATTTTAACTCATCAAGCTAGATTTATTTTATAAAATACTTTATCAACTAGTAGTAAAGCCTAAGTCACTATGGTCAAGGTGAGTTGTGGTTGTGACTAGTTGAACTAGGAATTATTTATGTAAGGCAGATATGATTCGAAGGTTATCTTATGCTTTGTGTTTACCCTATGCAGGGTTAGGCTGCCTTGAACTTGTTTACCCTATGCGGGGTTAGGCTGCCTTGAACTTTCTTGGAAGGTTATTGTATCATGGAAAAGTAAGAGATCGAGTAAGTCCTTGCATAAAGATGTTTGTGAACAAATGCTTTTCTGCAAGTCGAAATACACTATTTATCGTGGAAGATGTACATTGAGATGCAATTATGGACAATATATTCATTCTTTTAAAATAAAATAATTTTTGTCAAGTAAACAATTTTTCGAACAAAATAATAAATTTTTCTTAAACAATATTTTTCCTAAAGTTGTTTGAAAACCATAATTGCTACTTCAAATAAAACTCTTCATTGATTTCACATGTTCCAAGTAGAAAAGGCATAATGTTGAATACTCAATAAGGGTAGACTACTAGGACTAGTCTTTGAAAGGTTGGGCAAGTTTCTCAGTAGGAGGCCACCTCTGAGGGGTAAACCCTGCCTTGACAAGACAACAGTTCTTGTTGGTCAGACCGGTACAAGCTAGAAGTATAGTTCAGGTGGACTGTTTATTTTTGGAGTGGACACCTGGTATGTTTGGGTGTAAAGATGGAGGAGTATCTCACCCAGTGGGCCGTACACCCACCTTGTGCCAGTATGCTAAATGTGTGACATTCTGATCGTTATATTATCATGGTACACAAAGTGTGGTGCCATGTCCATTCATGATGCATGACTTCATAGTCAACTTCATTAGAGTGGTTATTTCTTTTCAAAGTTGAGCATTTTTACTTTACAAATGCTGATAAAACACCATTCAGTGTTCAAAGATAAATTTTTGGATTTGCAGACTTTTTATTATGACCTGTTCGAAACTTGCATACATAAACTATTTTTTTCCCTGAAATACCATGAGCACGCACAAGACTTATGAGGAAATATTTCTCACACCTTTTATTTCATGTTTTTAAATCGATCCTTCTTGGAAGGTCAATTTACTTATGCTACCATGAGCTTAGAGGATTTATCTTGATGTATTTATTTGTTAGAGATTTTGATTACCACCTCTTTGTTTCAAGTCTTGTAAAAGTATTGTTTTGGGATTGTAATAAGTTTATTATTAAGTTATTTCCTTCTATGTTTTCTATTACCTAGTTATAAAGACCCCTTGTTCTAAGAACGGAGCGACATCCCCGCCCCTTTTAGGGTACGTATGTAGTGGGGTGTTATAGAAATTTTGTGTACTTTAGCTTTCTTACATTTAAATCTCTTTTCTTCCTTTCAAATCATTCTGTAAATATTATCTCCCTTGCATCTTTGTTCGTTGCTACATTAGGAAGGGAACTATTATCATTAAATATGATATTTTGCTCTTCATCAAGATGAAACCCCAATCTCTGAACATCTGATGTTTGCAAATGGATATCAAATTCAAATATTCGCCAACGTGCTTCACATGCTGATATGTATCTACAATCCAAAAATATTTTTACTTCATTCAAATCCCGATTGTGTGATTTGCTATCTAAGTTGATTTCAGCCTGATTCCTTTCAATGATCGTTGTTGTCTTATCTGGACCTTTATTGAGATATTTAAATAAATATTTTATATCTTTTGATTGGTTGCATATTTCAAGATTAATGAGACTTTGGTATTTCACTAATAAATACCGATTCTATGGGACTAAAAATCTATTATCAAGCAAAAATTCATTCTTTTCAATATTTATTAATATGTCTCGCCTTCTATAGATATAATATCCTGATTCATCAATTAATGTTTTGTTATTAACAGACTTTGGAAAATACTTTGAACAACGTCTTGTATAAAAATTTATGTATTAGTTTTTTAAAAAACATTATGCAGTTTTGTTGGAATAATGAATAATTTAATAAACTTCTTACCTTGTACCACATACATGGTGAGTTTTTATATCCAATTTCACAAGGTCCAGGCATCGTGTATTTTGTTACGGTTTTATAGCTAATTGGATTAATATTTGGATAGGGAATTTCTATAGATACCACTTTATCTATTTCTTTAGGAATATTCTTTTTTGAATTTTGATGTAACCAAATGATGATGTGTGAATGTGATAATCCTCCTTTTTGAAATTCGATTGTGTATACAACTATTATGCAAAATAGAAAATTAAGTTAACTAAATTGTCAAAAAAAAAAATGTAAATAACTAAGTTCGTGTTTTTTTTTTTTTTTTTGAGAAGTTACATATCTGAATCTACTTGGCCGAATATTTTGTTATTTAATATGTTGTGGATCATATCATCTAGTTTCATCTTGAATACTCAGACCTCGATTTTAGGTCTATTTTCTGACCTTTGCCCAGGTATCTCATCCAAAAGTTCTTTGATTTCTGGCCAATTAGGTTTAGTAGTAAATATGATAAACAAATCTGGATTGCAAAAGAACATGCACAGTGCCATTGCATCTTGATAGTTCTAAGCTAAATAGCGAGGACTACCAGTGAATGTAGATAGTAGCATTGTTCTCTTGCCAATTTTTTTTAAATCTATCTCACCATGCTTAACAGCATCTTGTATATTTATGTATAATTCTGTTCATAAATCCCCTTGATGTTCTAAAATCCATTTTAGTCTTACTTGTTCAATACTTGTATATGCATTCACAATGAATTGTTGGAATAGCCTTCCTGGAAAAAAAAAAAATCAAAGGTTAGACCTTCTGAGCATCTATACTAAAGTACATGTGCATTGTATTCCCTCATAATAACATAAGATCGCCTTGTACAATGTCTCCCTTTGTTTTGTACATAACTGATTTTTGGATGATATCCATCTTCTCCATGTGGAAATAGCAATGGATATTACATAGCCATGAATAAAGGATGCAAATAGGTTATTCATTGTGGACTGTCAGATTTCATTTCAACAAGGATGTTGCATTCGCTTGTTGTTTTGTTCAAATTCCCAACAATGAGTGCTGCAATTTCTCTTGTTGTTGGTGCATCGTATTGTCATCCTCTAAAATCTCTAATATGATGCAATCTGATTTTGAAATTTGAGATTTCTTCTGAGAAATATTTATCTCTAGCCGTTCTAAAAACTTTCACCAACTCATTATTTGTATCCAGCATCGATAATAGATGTTGTGTAATGTCTGCTCTTACTTTCGTGTTAAGCTAGCCTTAGTTCACTGCTTGAATTCTGTTTTGAACTTCATTTTCAGTATCATGAAAATAAAGTTAGATGAAATGTAAATGTTGTCCATCTGTCGGTATCAATGATCGAAATCTATGATAATTCTCACCATTAATTCTATAGATGTAAGGTATTCACTTTATCATCAACTTTAGCACCTATAAAAGTCGTGGAAAATATTAAATTGTACGCTCTTAAATTTTCCAGGAATGTTTTTGATTTGTCTTCAATTACTCTTGTGAGCAAAGTGTTCAGATGTTCAAGAGAATTTTTCCTTCTTGGTGGTTGGATTTTTCCTTATTTACAACATAATTTAAATTTAGGATACAGCCTCTTTGGTTGTCCCTTGATTTTTTCTTGTACGTAGAATACAATATCAAAATAAAAGCATTGAAGTGTAGAGGGACCATAATATAAATAATCTGGAAAACATGATTTCAAATTAATTAGGAAAATCTTGTTGATATTGTAATTGTTATTGTAAAATATGTGTGAGATGAACATTACCTGTTGCAATTGTCATTAAGGTCTTTTTCCTTGCTATTGTATCATTTTTGTGAGAATGTTTGTCATTTGATTTTTTTTTGCCTCTTTGTATTTCAATCCCCGATTGTCTATTCAACTTTTACCTTCTTTGCTTTATTTTATTTACACAGTCATTGTCAGTAGTAGCTGAAAAACATAATGCTATTTAAAGGTATTGAATTAATGAGTATTTGACCTTTGTTGTGTATATCTTGCAACTGCAGGTGTGTAGCAACAATGTTTTTTTTTTATTGGATCATTATTTTGTTCAGGAAGTTGAATAAAATGAGATAGTTTACTTTTGCGGTCTAAAGCTTCTCTTCTTGTTTTTCTATTTTCTTTGGTGTTTTCATGTTGAACTAAATCTGCATGGACATTTAGATTAAATCACATAATGCATAAAATGTTAAGCATAGCATTTTTATAGGAGTGAAAGAACTTATTTGAGATATTGTTTTTCATTTATAAAATAGTTTTATACAAAAATATATTGGATACAAAAATGAGAATTAGCTACAACAGGTGGGTTGTTGATACTAGTCGTTTTCTAGTGTCTACAATGTTAACCTGCAAATAGTGTTTTCTTATATACGAGTACCTACATTTTGTTATTTATAGCGACTCAAGTATGTTGTGCATTGACTATTGGGATTTTTTAGATTTTTAATAGAATGTTTAGTTAATGTTGCTCAATTATGTAGATTGTTTACTCTTAGTTTTTTTAAAAATGCTTTTTTTTTTAAATGTTAAGTGACTTGAATAATTTTTAAATGTGAGGAATCATAGTATTTGCATGGGTGTAATATATGGAATCATAGTATAATATATTGATTTTTTGGGAAAAAATTTAATATGGCTTTTATTTATTTAAATATTTCTGAAATTATTCTTATCACACATTGTTAAATTTTTTTTTTAATTAGAGATAATATTTTTTGTAAATTTTCCATGTAAAATGAATAGAATTAACCAATGAAGTTTTTGTAGCAGGTTGTACATTGGATATGCTTCAATATATTAGTATGCATTGGCATTTGTGCTATAATCTTTGAAATTTTTAAGATATCTAACAAACTTATTGTTCAAAAAAAAAAAAAAAAAAACCTCTTCAATTTCATGTTATATGTAACTAAATTTTGTTTCATATGTGTCAATAAATGCTATTTGAGTTAGCTTAATATTGTGTGGTGTTTAAATTATTTTGGATAAAGAAAAGACATTAAATTCTTTGAATTTAGGATTTCTTTGAATACTGATTATATCGTGAAGAATAGATGCTATAATATTCTTTGAATACGTAATAGGAATATGAAAAGACTTTGTTAATTTCAAAATTAATGGATTCTAGGATTTTCATAAGACTCTTTTTAAAAAATTGAAGAGACAGTTATTAATTTTTTCCCTCATTATATATAGCTATATATATGCACATGTGTAGAGCAAGTTCTTTGTTGTTTTCTGGCTTGTTTTCTTTTGCATAAAATATGAAGTTATACAATGGCATGCCTTCTAAATATACATTAGTAGGAAAGATAAGCATCCATCCATTTATATCTAAAACCATAGTTCTGTTAACTGTGCAATTGTAGCTGCATAAAGGTTACTATGCTTTACTTGATAGGCATATGAATAAAATCTAGATGGTTTTACATTCTGGAATGTATGATTATGATGAGTATGTTGAAATATTTATTCCAATGTCTACAACCATGAGAAGAGATGGTGATAGCTGCTATAATTGGTGGATTGATTCACATGCCTGGGTGTTCAATAAGCCTAGGTTACAACATCCATTAACAATTATGTTTTTGAATGACGAGTATTTTGAAGCCAGAGAAACAGAGAAGAAAATGGATTCCTATGTCAAATTCTATCACCTTTGTGTTGTTTCCATTGTTGAATCTTGAATGGAGTATCATATTCATAAGGATTTGTTCAAGGATTATACTGGCAAACATAAATTTCAATTGCCAAGATATTCGCAGAATGCTATTTGGCTTTACTATGATGTTGATAGGGTGAATATTGAAGGATCTTATATTACTGGAGTTGAAATTGTTGATATAATTAGGAGGAGTGATGATGGTATATTTACTGGAGATGTTTCAAATAAGATAATTAAGATTGGGGTAACGGCCGAAAATTGATGCAGGATTGGCTATTTAGTTGATGATGTTAATCGTGCACAACACTGCAGATTATATGTCATTACTTTTGTTATGTTCCAATATTTATATATATCATTACTTTGCCATTTTAATGCTCAACACTATGTTAGATTTTGATTCAACTTTTGGAAAAGCATTTCCATATATATATATATATATATATATATATATATATATATATATATACATGTATATATTAAAAGAAATAGTTAGCCTTTTGAACTCTGTGCATAGATAACTAGTTAGCAGAAACGGATAAGATACATTCACGTATATTGTTGATGATCAATGCAAGACATCTTTGATAAAGATGGAGGCGAGCTTTTTAATTTTTTCAGCAAGATGGAATGAAATTTTCTGTAATAAACTCTGTGATACATTCATTAATTATAGTCTAAAAATACATAATGATATGATATTTTAATACTAAGTTTTCTAAGTTATAGCCATGATTCATTGCTTGAATCTCTTACAGAATTAGTGGAGAGTATTGATAGACATATATGTGAGTACATTTTGATGCAAAGGCCATCACTTATTCCTCCATTTAGCCTGTAAGTGGAAAAAAAGACAATTGTATTTGGCAAAATATGAAGTTCTTCCAGCTGATGTAGAATTGGAAATATGTAGCTCTATTATTCTATTATTATCATTGTGGAAATATTCATTTCTTTTCTGCACATTATTTTGTTTATTTCAATAGCACTCGGTCGTATTAACCTAGAATGTTGTACTGAATTATTTTGAGGAAGGAAATGACAGTAAATGTATAGTCTTCTTTTCTAAAATAGATTTGAGTGATAGTGTTACTCATTTAATTTTAGCAACTCCATGGTTTTTCCTTTTGTATTTCTTCATGTAAGAAATTAGGAGAGCTGCCTTGTGTAACTATTTTAAGTCAATGACGAAAGCATAGTTTCATATAAAAGTTTGCTTGAAGATGAACGGATATATGTTTGAGATATATAATCATATATTGATTATGATATGTTAGAATGACCATGTACTGCTGAACCTTTTTTTTTTTTTTAAAGTGTTTGATTTTTTCAATTATCTTATGTTCAAAGGTTTTTCACTTTAGATCTAAGCACCAAAAGAAGTCAAGTGAATTAATGGCATCACATCTGATAAATCTTAACACTCAATGAAGTGAATTTGTTCAAAAATTCATAAATTGAAAATTTCTGAGAAAAAGGTAAACGGCAGATTCGTTATGCAAAAATACAATTACCAATGAAAATAACTCTTCTAAAATGTATTATTATTCTAAAATGTGTAACCACAGCCATTGGGAACTTTTAAATCTAGATTCTGCTTACTCATCCACTATGGATGAATATTTATGTACACTCTAAAATTTATTTTGCCGACTACACATTCTCCCAACTCTCAAGACACATCATATCTATCAAGAAAGCTGAAAGAGTCTCAGACTACATCCTTCTATGCTCTGCAACATCTTGGACAAATAATGCATCCTTGTAGCCTACTTGGCATGGAAGTGGCAGAAAATTGTTCCCTTTTCTTTTCTAATTTTATTTGTCGATTCCAAACATTCACTTCTTGTAGTAAAAAGAAAAAGTTTTAAAATTTTATATTGCTCATCAAAATCCAAGAAAATGCATTGCTGGCATAATGCAAGAATGATGAAAGTAAACAATAAATATGAGACTTTTATCCTCAGTTGAAAATAGAGTGAAGCATTCACTTCATGGTTTCATCAAATCAAGGAAAAATCCTTGGACAATATGAATTTGATAGTGGCATAACACCGCAATCATGAATGTAAAACAATAAATATGAGAACTCTATCCTTGGTTGGAAGCTTAAGAATGCTAAAAGAATACTAAACATTCAAACACAAATATCATCACTCATTTTTCTGGTGTTATACATAATGCATAATTCTAAGATATTAAACTTTGAATGTAAATACGAAACAAATATATAATTCTCACAAAATATTCAGTTGCATAATCAACTAACACACCATAATCCAAGGTTTTTATTCATCAATCTTCTATCTTGTAACTTTTTCACTCCTTGCAACAGAAGACTTCATTCTTCTGTTTGCACTTGTTGTATGCAATTCTGCCATTTGTTTGCTCTGTGTACTGACTTTTGATCTGTATAAAAGAATAAATTATTCTGATCAAATGACATTATCATTTTTGTTGGTGCAAAAGAAATGTGGCCATTTTTTGAATACCCTGCAAATCCTATTTGTTTCTTTTCTTCTTTGATAGGTGTCTTAGTCTGAACCATGTTCTCTATATCTTTTTCTTCTTCTTCTTCTAAATGTTCTATAATTTCTTGAATAGGTTGCCAAAGGAATATATTTCTTAGCATCTTTTCATTACTATATATTGCCATTATATATATATATATATATATATATATATATATATATGGTTGAATGTTTTTTACCTTTGTCTGATCTTCATTTTTGTCAGCTATATCAAATGTTTGATAAACTCGATTGACCATAAAACTTTCTCTCAGCAATCCTCACATATGTTCATTGAATCTGACTTGGCAAATATAAGTTTTGCCTATTATATCCTTCAATAGTCTGGGTATTGCATCATGGAATGTTTCCTATATTACAATAAGAAATATCAGAGTGGCTTAAAATGAAATCTTCGTATTAATATGAAATAGCATTGTCATATTCAGTAAGAATTTGTAAAGTATGTACTATACCTCTGCAACCTTTTGAGCTAGTTCTATTGCTCGCAATCCCACAATCTATTCAACATCTCTATCAAAGAATATAAAACGTCCTTGCATTGTGTGATTAGCAACAATTCCTTCAACCCAATATCTGCATTTTCAAAATTTCAACATATGTACTTCTTGCAATGAATGAAAGTAAACTCTTTCTACAGAATGTATATTTCTGCATATTATAGATACCTTGCACCTGGATATTATTCTATTCTGATACATGATTTACATGCTAATTTCTTTTCATAAACTTTGAGTTTCTTTCTACAACTTGTGCAAGAGTTATATCTCCATCCATTGTATATGTCAATGTCTAAAACAGTAATGCAAAAGTAGTATATCTTTTCCTAATGCAACAAGTAATTTGCATCAAAGTGAACTGGATTTTGCATCTAGCATTCATAGTGTAGTTTATTTAAGGAGAAAGATTCATAAATAAATTAAGTTCAGGACTTTACCATTTCTTCGCCACTCTTGATCATGTCATTTAGTTCAGCCAAACTTTTCTTATTTTTCTCATATTGTTGTGTAGTTAACACAACAGATGTGATACTCAATTCCATTGCTGTTTCTGTTTTGTGATTTTTCTTCACACCTATTTAACCAATGAACAGTTAAATTTCTTATAAAGATTTTGAATCTTTTTTTGCATATTCAATTTCAGTGAATTAAAATTTCCACATACATCTATCTAAAGTTGTCAAGCTTTGGAAATTCCAAGTCAATGTAAATCTTTGTTGCACTGTTGCTTGATATTAATGCATGCCCTTGGTCATGCTTTATTATCATCGATGTAAAAATAGTAATCTGCATTTTCTGGCTACTAAGCACTTCCGTTCTCTAAATGACATTTGCATGGTGCCCCCACAGTGCTACTCTTAACTCTTTTCCCCTACAGTTTAAAATGATTTTAATTAGTAATACATATATGTCTATATATGAATATTTATATCATCTTACTCAAATAAAGCTCAACAAAACTTACTTGTTATTCTTAATAGTTACAAATTGTAAATCAATTTGGTTTCCCATTCAAGACCTTTCTTCAATAGCTGACACTCTTGTTATCATACCAATTGCATCTGAAGGAGAATGGGAGAAATAAATATTTATTCACCATGGCCTACTCTCAAAACTTTTGCACTTTTTTTTCAAATGCTTTTGATCTTCTGAGAAGAAAACCTCTATAATATATATTCTCAATATATCAGTGTACATTTTCAACATGGTATATTCACAGATTTGTCAATATATCAGTGTACATACTCAACATGGTATATTCACAAATTTGATAATAGGGTATCAATGCTCAAAACATACTGAAGAGGTTTACATGAATCTTCACGTAGTTAAACATCTATTAAATGATCAAATATCCATGGTAATTATTTTTATATAGATAGTTGCATTAATCTGTGTCAACCATACCTATAATAAATATATTCAAGTATCAGCAAATCAGTAGGAAATTATCTACATGACATGTAAATGCAAATCTTCATGAACATCTCTTAACGCCTATTATTCGTATCAAGGCAGAAGGCATATTTTACAACAACAAGGGACAAATAGTTTGCATCGAATGTGTCAACTAATCAACTTTATAGATTGAGCAGATGAATTGGGCAAAACAGTGAGACTCTAATATGAACACAAGCTGACGGTCATGATTGATTTCAAAACAGTAAGCAAGTAATAACACTTTGCATTGGATGGTGATTATGAGCATCAAATGCAACTCAGCTCTGAGTATGATGCTTAAATATTATAGACTCTAATAAGCACTTTAAAACTTAGAGAATATCAGTCTACAAAATTCACATGATACATGGTAAAATACAATGGTCTTCAACAAAAGTATGCTGCGATAGAGACTAAGCCTCAAAACATTGGCAAGTAATAATTTATGCATACAAATAGCAAGGTCATCTTCTGCTAATTTCTTGTCACATAGATGGCTAACTTTTCATAGACAAAATAATCATGTGAACTTAGAGATGGAATAACACTACAATATTTACGACTTCACTTAAATCCAATCATATCTTGCTTTTTATTTTTATTTATTTTTTCTTTACCCTCACATAACTAGCAAATATCCAATATTTTGCCTAACAAATGTTCATGTTATATCTAAATAGCTCTGTAATTATCTAAATGGCATGTAAGTAAAATTTGCATGAACATCTATACAATTTTCAAAATTAAATGCACATCACATGCTGCATAGTTCTAAGAATGATGCTTAAAAATTATGGACTCTAATATGCACATAAAAAAACTTGGGGGGAAAATAAGTAGTCCATTCTTCCATTAAAAAGTTTCCAACTAAAAGACTAATGTCTCTAGCACAAGTGCAATATCTTCAAATGTTAGGAAATAGAATTTGAATCAAAGAATTGCATCAAAGCTATCAAAAATCAGGATTTTTTTTCTTCATATGTCAGAATTTAGGTTTTTTTGTCTTTTTTTTTTTAAATACACATATTAAAGGTTATATTACACCACCACGGAATTTGAATCAAAGGTTTGCATCAATACTGTTAGAAATCAGAAAGTTGGATTTTTGTCTTCATTTGTAAGAAATTAGGACTTTTTGCTTTTTTTTTCTTTTTTTAATATACATATTAAAAGGTTACATTAAACCACTTGCAAATAGTTAGTTAAAAAGATTTGATTCTGAGTTATTAAGTGGTAAAATAAATAAAATTATCAATTGGGGGGGCTGATCCTAAAGGGCCAACGAGTTCCTAATTGGAATTAGGGGATCCTTTTGACGAATTGATTCTTTTATTCTATTGTGATATTTTAGATCATTGAATGGACCCATTCGAAAACAATTGGACTTCGAATAGATTCTTTTTTTTGGTTTCCAAAGGAATCTTGTTATTTTGTTTTGAAGGGTGCACTAATCTTTTGAACCCGGTCCCGACGGGTATCATCCCCCCCAAAACAACGCTCTCTTTCAGACCTTTCAACCAATCGATACGCCCCCGGAGAGCTGCCTTTGCTAAAACTCGAGCAGTTTCTTGAAAACTTGCTTCAGATATGAAGCTTTGAGTATTGAGAGATGCTCTTGTTATTCCCAATAAGACGGCTCGGTAACAGATCTCTTCTTCCAAAGCGCGTCCCATTCGTTGAGGAATTTCAATCAAAGGTTTGCATCAAAGCTGTCTACCACTCATTTTTTGTTAGAAGAATTGAAGTGTTCATGCCTCAAATTCTAAACCATATTAAAATAGTAACAAAACTATCATGTTCACCAAACAGTGAGACAGTCATATAAACATGACAAGGGTTAAAATTATCATTATTTTTCTAGTTATTTGAGGTTAATTTAAGATATTTTTAATACAATAACTAGTCATATTCCTTTATATTTGATATTTCACTTATAAAAATATTTTTCTATAATTTTATGGAAAAATAAGTGAAATTTGGAGTTAATTGTGTAATTTTTCAGCACAGGCCAAAAAGATGGACCTGGCGCCAGTCCTCTACTAGAAGAACAAAGAGCTGTGGAATTGATGTTGCAATTGGAAATTGGAGAGGAAAATGGGAAAAATGGCTAAAGGAAGCCACGGCTCGATCACAGCTCAACATAAAAGGAAAAGCAAGAACAAGAAAAGAAAGAAATTCAATGGGCTAAGGAACAAAAGTGGCTGAGCAAGAAGTCAACATACGAAGAAGGAAATTTGGTGGCTTATTGGCTTGGATTGTGGCTCAATTAAGCCGGTCAAAAAGAAAGAGGAAGATTTCGGATGGCTTAGTGAAGTGGTGTGTGGCTTCGGTGGCTTTCGCACGGCTCAATTGAGTCGATGCAAGAAGAAAGTGCAATTTCGGGCAGTGACTCAATTATGCCGATGCAAGACAAAAATAGAGACTTCGTTGGCTTGGTTGTTCACAACTCAATTGAAGGAGATTTCAACGATTTCGGCTGGCTCAATAGAAGACAATGGCTTGGGCAATTTCAATTCAATTTCAACATCAATTAATGACTTCAATGCATACGACAAGAAGAAAATCAAAAGCCCAATTTCTCAAATTAAAAGGCGGTGGACTCCTTTACTTTTTATTTAGAATTTTATTAACAATTTTACTAATCCTTTTTTGTTTTCGATTTTTTTGGACATTACTTCTTCTGTACTTAGGATTCTTTTAGGAACTTTATAAGCCTATAAATAAAGGCTATTTACTTAGAAAAAGGGGGTGCACAATGTAGAGTTTAGACATATTTTTTATAGTGCATCACCAATATTTTCTCTACAGGAATTACTTAAGGAGCATTGATTCTTGGAGGAGTTTCCATTGGAAATTGAAAAGCTTGTCTATGAGTATTTATCTCTTTCCTTTGTTTTCTTTTTCTTGATCAATGATGATTTTAATTCTTTAATTGTATTTAGATATTATTCTTGGACTTATGATTTTGAGTTAATTTAGTTCTTTGATTAATTAATTATTTTTCTTGGTATTTGACTACTTGATTTTATAGGTTGATGGAATTAGATTTATGTCTAATGGACTTGGGAAACGAAATTAGATTGAGTTTAATTTAATCAATACTACATATTTGTTAAATCTTAATGGACTTGGGAAATGAACTTAAGTAGTCAAAGGTTAGTTAATTTTGCTTAGAGTATAGGGTTATTGGCTAATTTCATGTCTATAAGGAATCGAGTTTAATGCATCTTTTGGTTATTTTAGTGCGATTGAAAAATCTGTTAATTTAATTAAGAGATAATAATTTCGTAGATTGAGAAATAAGTGGAGTTTATAGAAGTTCATGACTTGATAAACGATTGAATTTTACTTTATATTCCTTTATGATGCTAAGAAAATAATTGGTTATGATAAATATTAAATAATTCATGACATACTTTTGAGAATAATTATTTAATTACATATTTTTCTATCCATGAGTTATATAGATGTGTGTGTGTGTGTGTGTGTGTGTGTGTGTGTATTATTTTTATTTTTATTTTGATTTCTTTATCACTTTATTTGGCTAGTTAAATAATGAATTAAAAGTGATTAGTGTGTACTTTTTTCCTTAAGGATCGATACTCATTAATTCCCTATAATATTCTTGCGATGAGTGTACTTGCTCATATGTGTGTTTGGGATTAATATTTTAATTAAAACTTGATTAAGAGATAGATTTAAAATTGATAATTTTATATACCCAAAATTTATGCATCAGAACACATGATTGCATCACAATGCATTACAAAATAGTGACATAGTAATAAAATTATTGCATTGAATGATGATTATGAAGCTTCAATCTCTACTATTCTGAGTATGATGCTTGAACATAATAGACCACAATATGCACAAAAAAACTAGGGGGGAAAAAGCATAACATTATTTCATTGAAAGTTACCAACTAAGAGGCTAATGTCACCAGCCCCGGATTCAATATCTTCATATGACAGAAAACAGAATTTGTATCTTGGAATATTTGGTAGCTCCTCTTCACTTCTTATTTGTATATGCTTCTATCAATAACAATTTGTAGTTCCTCATTTAACACTTTGTAGTTTGGTCTAGGGACTAAAGACTAAAGTTTTTCATTATGTAAAAGTTCCCTGTTTCAAAGGAATTCTAGAAATCGGGAACAAATTAACTCCTAATAATACAATGTTTCATGTTATCCTACGAAATCAATAAAATTTACTATTAAAACACATATCTCAAGAGCTAAAATTTTCACAAATGTAAATATGTATCCGACATTATTAGAAGTAATTATACCTTTGCATCCAAGGCAAAAAATTCTATACTCATAATCTTTCCTGGTTTTTGAGCATTATATGTATCCCACATCCGAATAATTCTAAAAAGCACTATTTTTTCTTGCTTTCCTTTTGTCAATTCATTAAGCAACACGTATTGAAATGTTCCTTTTGTCATTACAACAACTTAAAAAACAAATAATCTCAAATCTCCTAATTCTAGCAATCCTTTTCCCTCTTTTTTAGTTGTTTAGTTTATAATACCTATTTTTTCCCAGCTATTATACCTCTATTACACAACCCATGTATTTATAAAAAGTAGTAAATTCCTAAACATTCATAAATTTATAGAATTTTACACAATCTAGAGCATTTCATCTTGTTAGATCTGTCTCATCTTCTAGTTAATGTAGGAAAAGAATAGAAGAGCCAAAACAGGATATCAGAAGATGATTGATTAAATTGTGGAAAGTGAAAAGAAAAAAGCATGAGCAAGTTAAAGGTTAGAACTGATCTAGGAGAATTTCATCTACTCAGATCTGTGTCATCTTCTTTAGATTCTTCATTAATAGGAATAAGCATTAATTGAAAAATCATGATCAGTAAATCTAGAAAAAAATATTGAAGAGACAAAATGGGAGCAAAGAATGAAATCAAAGAGCCAAGCAAGAAAGTTAGGAAAAGTTCAATGGTCTTCTAAAACAAAGATGAGCTGAAGCTACTGAGTGAAAGTCAGTAAACATAGGAGAGGCGGCGTGTGAAAAGTAAAAAAGAAAGAGAGCCAAAGAGAAGCCGAATGTGGACTGCGGTTGAAGCTCAAGAGGTTTCCTGAAAAACATGCCATGTGTCATGCTTTCTATCAATCTCAAAGCGTAAATGGCAACCCCACAGGATTCCTCTTTCGCTAATACATATATATACACACATACACACACTTTTTAGTAGTGGCATGGGACAGAATCGATCAGATGATGATGATGTCTCAACATCTACGAAGGCCAAAACAAGTGCAAAAGAAGTTAGACATGGCAAGAAAGAAAAGCGTTCAGTTTGTGGCGCCATAAACTCTAACTACGATAATGATGATAAGAGGTTAAACAAGAAGGATTTGATGGTTGCTGTATGGGCTATTGTCCTTCCTGAAAGGGATATTGATGATGATCCTTTTTCTATTATGATTGGCGGTCAGGATCAGTCCCTCAATTTCGACGGCTAAGATGCGAATGTTAGAGATATTATTATAAATAATTTCTCTGTGTTAGTCTAGGGCAAAGAATTCCTGATGCGTATTTATTTGGGTATAAAAATCATATAAAAAATAAGCATATTCCCAATCAAGTTAAATTAAAATGTTAACCCCAAATTACACATATGAGCAAGCGTACTCATTATTAACATAGCATAGGGTTCAAACGAGTGTCGATCCTCAAGGAACAAGTATGCATTAATCACTTTCTTTCATTATTTAACCGACTCCATAAAGTGAAAATAAAATAAAAAGGAAAATAAAATAAAATAAAATAATAGAATATATACATGTCAATGATGGAGAATTATGTAACCCAAACCATTATTTTGACAAACATGACCTTAAAGCACTTAACCATTATCATAACTCATTATTCTCTTAGCATCATGAAGGATTAAGATAGATTCACTTCTTTTCAAATCCATGAAATCACTACCTTCTAAATAAATTAGCATCACATTCCTGTCTCAACTAATCCACCCAAAAGATGCATTAAACACAATCCTTTGATTAAATTTCCATTCCTGGCAAACTTAAAACATGAAATTAACTAATGAATCCATTCCTGACAGACATCAATTAACCTTTAATTACCTAATTCTTAGAAATTAACCCATTTTCCAAGCAAGTTAATAGACAACAAATATGAAATTAATAAATTGAAACCACCATCAACCCATTTTTCAAGCAAGTCAATAGAAAGAAACAACCAATTAATCTCATAATTAGTACAAGTAATTAAATACCAAGAAGAATAATCAATTAGTTAAAAGATTAAATAACTCTAAAAATCATGAATACCTAAAATAATGTCAAATTACAATAAAACAATCAATATATCATTGTTCAAGAAAAAGAAAACAAAGTAAAAGAAAGCATTCATAGACAAGCCTCCTTCTTCTTGCACAATCCTCCTTAATTTGAAGAATTCCTACTTTGATTTGAGTGATTTTCTATGATGATCTATGAATTCTCCCCCTTTCCTCTTATGTTTTTCATGTATTTATAAGCTTAAGAAGTGCCTAAACTCGTTGGTGTAAGGTTCTTGGCCGAGTAGAAGTAGGAAAATGCTAAAATTCCATAAATTACCAAAAATCGCATAGAAAAATCAAGATTCCGTCTTATCCTCAGGGCACAACCGGCGCCACCTTGGCTGCTGGAGCTGGTGCTAGTTGTGTTTTGTTTCTTCCGTTGTTCGCCGATTTTTTCGTGATTTCAGCACAGTGTTGTCTAGAGTGCAGCCAGCGCCGCCTTAGCTACTAGAGCCGGTGCCACCTTGGGTCTATTCCAGTCCTGTTTCACAAATTTTCATCTTCTCGAAGTTTGTGTCAACAGCTCATGGCCGACCCCAGTTCCTCTGTCCTATCCGGCACCACCTTGGTTCTGTTTTGCGACGTTTTTGCTTTGTTTCACCTGTAAAATCTGAAATAATGAACAAAATACCTTTCCAAGGGTAAAATATCAAATATGAAGGAATATGACTAGTTATTGAACAAAATGTATCACAAAAGAGTCTCAAATAACTAAGAAAATATGACTAATTTAGCCCCTATCACATTCCCCCACACTTAGCTCTTTGCTTGTCCTCATGCAAAGTATCATAGACAAGTAAGAAAAACACAAAGATTTCATCAATCACTCAAACAATTTAAAAACGATATCTCTAATGCTTCCTTCATTCAAGAACATAAAACATAAGTTACTAGATCTTTCATAACAAACGCAAGACTTGTGTAAGTGCATAGTGCCTAGTAGAACCATCTCAATACTTTAACATCATTCTCAAAACCATTGGAAAGAATTTAGTTCAAAAAGAGTATACATGCCATAAGCTTACTTTTCATACACTTTCTTCATTAATTTGAGACATATCATGATTCTACTTAGGTCAAGTAGGACTTTCAAGCTTGTAATGTAAGGCTAAAGGCTTGTAACGTAGCTTGTCAAACGAATGGTATAGGAGAATTAAATTTCAAAGAAGCTAATAATTCGCAAGAAAATGATAAACAAAATATATCAATAATTTCCAAACTCTTCTTGCTCTCCTATTCCAAGATTAATCAAAACCCATAACCTTGTATAGCAATTACAATTCAACTCAAGCAAATCTTGCATTTTCTCTCTCTTTCTTTTCCTTTTTTTCTTCATCAACTCTTCTCTTATTTTTCACAAAATCACTCAATTTTTCAGCAATGGTGTCAAGGACTTGATATGAACTCACCTTTTACAGCTTCATCACCATTCCTCTCATAATCTTTCTTTTCTTTTTCTTTCAATTTTTTTTCTTTTTACTTTTTTTTCTCTCTTCTTTTGTCTTTCACTGCTGCTGTTCTTTTCTTTCTCAGTTTCTTTCTTTCCATCTTTTCTATCAGCTTTTTGTTTTCTTTTCTTCCTTTCAATCTTTCTTTTTCTTTCTCCGCATTCTTTTCTCTTTTTTTTTTCAGCTCAACACAACTATTGATGCATAACTGACAGTAACAAGTCATGATCTTTCTCTAACTATTCTCCCTCAACTTTCTCTTACATGCACTTTTATCTATCAAGAGCATAACGATTTGGAAAAATTATTCAAACTCTCAAAAACAAGCAATGGACAAAGTATGTGATAACAGGTTTTAAGAAAGAAATTCACCAATTTAGGCTCAAAATAGGCACTAGGGATAATATAAAAATAGGTAGGTTTGAAAAGCTCAAACTATCCAAAGAATGCCTATTACCGTCATCCCTAAGTTAAATCATGAATGTCTTTCTTATTTCACCTCAAGAGGTATTCAAGTGAGTTCTAGAATGCTCCATGAATTTTAGTGGAAAAACAGATTTAAGAATAATGTAAAGCATTTGATCAAGAACTACTTAGTCCAAGTGTGTGCAATAAGTCATGCATAAGCCATAAATGATATAAAACATTTGCTCTATGATCTATCACAAAGATATGCATTAAAATACCTCTTGAAATTGCAAAGAAAATCAGGAAAATTTTGGAAAATTTTGCTCACAATGAAGTATAAAAGAATGATGCATAGAAGAATGATCAATCTAACCACTCCCCCACACTTAAACTGGACATTGTCCTCAATGGCCAAACAAATGAACAAGGAAGAACCAATGCCATGGGACCAAAAATATAAAGGATAAGAAATAAGAAAGAAATTACTTCCATGACGGAGTAGCTCCAATTTTCCAAACTTTGTGCTCAAAATAAAATTAATAAAAACTTGGACAAAGTATATCACCAAACCACTCCCCCACTCTTAAATTGGACAATGTCCTCATTGGCAAAAAATAAATACAAGAAAGTATCTTCAAAGGGACCAAAAATAATAATGGGTTAGAAAGTTTAAGTAATACTTCCCAAGTGCAATAATGCCCCAATAGATATCCAAACTTGAGGAAAAGAGAAGGGCATATCCAAGAGGACTTTATTCCTGTAAAACAAAACACAAATAAAAGCACAAAGATAATAATAATAAAATAAAAACCTACCTAAATAAAAGAAAACAAACTAAAGAAAAAGACTAACAGAAAAAAAATAAAAATAAAACAAAAACTCTTTACATTCATCATGCTTTCTCCTCAAACTTTTTGAAAAGAAATTACAGCTCAAAATAGAAGATAGGCGTAATGAATGTAGAATGGAGAGAGATTTTTTTGAAAAATAGAAGGTTTATGAGAATAATTTTTTCTCACTAAAACAAAATACATAAACCTCTTTCTCTAACATTTCTTTAGACACACAAATATTGTTGTTAACGTATAAGTGCACATGAATTCTAAAGAATGCATCAAGCTTAAAATCACCTTTTAACCCTTCGAAAGATTTGTTATAATTGAAATTCCCCTTAGAACTTGGCAATTGAGTTCTTAAAGATGGGATCAAGAAATCCTTACTTTTCGACACATCTACAACAACTAAGCTATCTCCCATTGAATAGGGTGAATGGTAGAAATTACCACCATCCTCCAAAGACTTTTTACGATATAGTGTTGAAAGATCCAACTCCTTGAGGCATAATAAATTTAACACATCATTATTTAGACCCTTGTTCTCCAAGAATTGAGAGGAACCTAAAAAATCATGTAATAAATAGAAATTAGAATTATTAGCACATAGAATCGAATTGAATACCTCTCTTTCCACATTAGACAATTGGTCCTCATATCCTCTCTCCTTTCCTTGGAGATTCTCTTGTTCAAGCATATGGGCCTTTATAGCATCCTCAACCAACTTGGCTAGTTATGTTCTTTGATAGCTCAATCGTTGGGGTACATCTTTATGCCACTTCATGGAGGAATTTGAATTGGCGACAAAATAATGTATTGAGGCTTCAAGTGACGTCTCACAAAAAGTATCAATCCGAGATTGTAACTTTGCCAAATTCTCATCATTGTAACTCCTTTAATTGTGTGCCCAAAAGTAGTTGTCCATGATGATGTCAATCTCACGCTCAAAGAAAAATAAAAATCAAATAGAAAATAAAAACAAATAAATAAATAAAAGTTAAAAATAAATAATATAAAAATAAAGAAAAGAAAAACACACGCATTCCCAAACTATTTAAATATAAAAGTTAGTGGTATTTACAGTATAACAGGAAGTATGTTAGTCAGTTAAGTCAAAGTTAGTACATTAGAATACAAGAGACAACATATACAAAAGATGGCACCTTTTTGCAAAAAGAACAATTGTACAAATTTATATATTTGTATATTTATATATTCACATGGTTAAATCAACAAAATTCGAGCTTTCATGATATTTTCCCCCGGCAACGGCGCAAAAAACTTGATGTGTTTTTTGCACGAGGAAATAATTATTAAACAAATGAACACAAATTTTTTCCCTGCAACGACGCCAAAAACTTGATGCGTATTTATTTGGGTATAAAAATCATATAAAATATAAGTACATTCCCAATCAAGTTAAATTAAAACCTTAACCCCAAATTACACATATGAGCAAGCGTACTCATTATTAACAAAGCATAGGGTTCAAATAAGTGTCGATCCTCAAGGAACAAGTATGCATTATTCACTTTTCTTTCATTGTTTAACCGACTCAATAAAGTAAAAAAGAAATAAATAAAATAAAATAAAATGAAATGGAAGAATATAGCTGAGAGTTGAAGAGAGTTAGAGAGTGTTTGGGATGAATTTAGAGTATTTATAGTGTTTTGGGGGGTTAGGGGGGAGAATATAGCCGTTGGGGGCCAAAATACAAATAAAAAAGTTTATTTAACCATTTGGGGGTCAAAATGTAAAAAAAAAATCTATTTTAACCGTTAGGGGGTCAAAATGAAAAAAAAACGTTGGAGAATCGTTATGTAACGACTCTCCAAGACAGGCAGGCCTTGGCGAGCCAGGAATTTTAATCCCTGATCTGGACCAGCCTGCACCCTGGGACTGGACTGGGTCTGACCCGCTTCAATGCAGCCGGTTCAACAAGCGATCTTGGACCGGCACGGCCCGACGGGCCTAATCGGCCTATATGCCATTGCTATACACAAGAAGGATAGGTTATCACAATGTCTAGAAAAATCCATGCTATCCGTGAGAGAATAGCTAATGCATATCTATGCCCATATGCCATTGCTATACACAAGAAGGATGGGTTATTACAATATCTAGAAAAATCCATGCTATCCATGAGAGAATAGCTAATGCATATCTATTTGGGAGATGACCATGCTTGAAGAAATCTCCAATTATAGAGAGCCCAAAATTGATGCTATCCTTTTTTCTTTTCTTTTTTTTTCTTTTCCTTTTTTCCCTATCACAGTATAGGTGGACATTGAACTATTAATGAAGTTCAAGTTCTATTACCAAAGAGTAAGAGGATTACCCCTATTAAAGAGGAAATAAATCTTGAACTTGACACTATTCAAGAGATGATAACACTAACCCCTTCCTCATGGGAACATTAATCACTAGAACTTGCAAATTAGAAAGGGTGTTAATAGTTTGAGTCCTCTTTCAACAAAATAAGACACCTTTTGTAACAGATTATAAGGAAAATGACAAAAAGGAAGATGCCTCACTAGGATAGGAGCACTTTTAAACTTGTTGATATATTAGCAAAGTGAGATTTAAATCTCTATTTTGAAGATATGATCACTATTCATTGCCCCACAAAACTCTTTGAAGACATCATATGAAAACAACCAAAGAATCCAGTAGTTCAGAAACTATGTAACATGTCTTAATCATTGACAAATGTCTCGTGTAAAAGTCAAATACCTGTATCCAAAAAGAGACTTGGCATAATATAATTTAGAAATTATAGAGTTTCAATATTGTGAATGGCAACAGCATGCCACACAAATGTGAACTTTGATACATACAAGGAAAATAGCACGGATGACAAATGTATTGCTTTTTTGAGTATATGTTTGCAGAAGCATCTAATTTTTACCAAAGCAACTTGCTGAGGAAATCACAACAAACTAATAGAAACATACTCAGAAGAAGCACAAAAGAGGCCATTTGTCATCACATAAGAACTATGTGGTAGAACTCACCTGTAACATCAAAATGATAAGGCCTCAAGTTATTGATATTTAACAAAACTACATTACACAAAAGCAGATCACTGGCTGCAAAAGACCACAAAATCCTTGTTTTATGGAAGCAAAATCTGCTATTCTTCTTTATAGAAGCAGATTGACTTACTTTTGGGTAGACATCCAAATAATCTCTTGAACATCAGGATCATCCTCTTTCTTTGGGATTAAATCTAGCATTTTTGAGAATTTATGTGAATCTGGCTAGAAACCTCTATCAAACATTTCCTCAAGATGTATCCTAGCATCACTATTTTTGCCTTTCGGAAGAAATCCTTGAAAAATGAGACTGTATGTGATGCTATTGTTGGAATGTCTGCCATCAAAGACTATGTATTTTGTGTAAACATATAGCAATAAAATATTTGTTTATTCAATTAAGTTTGTTTCTTATATTATTGTACATTTAAAGGTCCAAGTATGACAAGTCATGGTCTATGTGTTGGGTCGTTCTTCACAGTAATATATAGACCATGGGTACTTGTCATACAAGTAAAATTGAGCTCTTAGTCGTTTGATAGAACTGGACATTTTATCAAGGTAAGACTATTATACCATGATTTCCAATGAGGAATGGTTTACTTTGAATCAGTGAATAGTTCACTCGCATCATAGGCATAAGCGTATTTTGAATATGTAAAACTAGACTTGTAGTAGTGGTCTCTCTTAACATACTACAATTATAGAGACCAAACTATTACTGCTACAGCGTTGATACCTTCATACTTGAGTATGAATTGGTGGTCTAGCAAAGCTAGGGTTTTATACTTTGATGTATGTTGAGTGAAATTTCTTTTGTGAGATCAATATCCTTATATGTTAGATTTATTACTTTAGTTAGTCAAGACGGACTCATACAATAGAGTTTATATGCTTCACTTAGTAAAGTTAAATCACCCCCCTTGTAATTGTCCAAGATAATCTAATAATCCAGAGCCCTGGGAATGTGACTCCAGAATTTGTGCTTTTGGATAGCTGCCAATGATAAGCAAGTACATTCGAGTGAATTATGAATAATCGGATTAGAAATCTAAGGATGGCAAATGTTTTTGAAAAGAGTGATAGTACATTTATCCTATCTCGTTGATGGGTGTTACATATAGGGATATTTTCGTCTTCAGCTGTAGGTCAGAGACATTGCTTTAACAATATTATTCTTGGGGTCAATATTTTCATATGGTGATAAATGAAAATATTTAAAATGATAAAATGTGACTATTTAATAGTAAGGGCATTTTGATCATTTTAGTAGCTATGAATAATATGTCTCGTGGTCCCTGGAGTAGTTCAAGTTACCTTGATGTTGTTTAGATACAATCTGGACTTAATGGAAATTATTTGGAAGAGAAATAAAATTTATTATAAGAGTACAATTAGAATTAATTAATTAGTCTTGAATTTTGATAAGGTCTAGAAAAGATAATTAATTAATTAAGAAAACTGGGTTGCAATAAATTAATTAATTAAGTTGATATATGTTGGCATATATTAAAAGTCCAATTAGAATTAATTAATTAATCTTGGATATTTAATGAGGCCCAAAAAATATAATTAATTAATTAAAAGGATTGAGTCAATCTTGCACTTTTTTTTAGCACAACATCTAGCCCAATTGGGCTTGGTGATTTCGGCCATTAGGGCTTTGGAAGCCCTAAAGCTGGCCGAAATATGTTAGGGAAAAAAAAAAACAAGTGTTGTGAAATAATTAATTTTTTGAGTGTACCACCTCCTCTTATTTTCTCTTCCATGTTCTTTCTCTTCCTTCTCTCTAGTAGAGTGATTTTATCCAATAAAAGAGCTCTCACCAAGCTAACGCCTAGAGTAAGGTAGAGTCACACTCCGGAAGATGAAGAAAATAAGCTTGGAGATGCTTAATGCATAGGAGTAAAAGATTGGAGGGAATTCCAGTTGAATAGTAGGTGCCTCATTCTCCCCTCCAACGCAAGAGGTTCTAGTACAACCCGACCCCTCGTTAGTTAATTCGTGACCAATTAGAAAAAGTAAGTACTCTTTCCTAGATGTGACTCGAAAAATTAAAAATTTTCCTCTACGTTTTCCTTTAGTAGTTTACTAGTTTTCTGTTTTGATCCTTCAAATGGTACAAATGGTATCAGAGACACAGTTTTCACCTAGGAGCATGTACTAGGGTTAAAACTAGAAAAATGTGGTTCCTTTACTATTAAAAATGAATCTTTTGTGATTTTATGTGATCCCTCATACATTGATTTCCAGAGTTCATGTACGTCTCGCAGTTAGAGGCATAAGACCATGTATTCTAATAGTTTTCCCATCGTTTTTTTAGTTTTAAGTAGATTCATTGACGCCTTGTGGTTAGAGGCATAGGCGATTGTAAAGGTATATTTTTTATGCCTAGTTTAGCATTTCGTTGTATTCTTTTAACACGTAAATCTTAGGGACTGAAGAACGTGATTACTTGAATTTTTTGAGGGGCAAGCTGAATTTTTTTCACAAATCAGCAAACTTCGGAGCTGACCCAGCGCCAGGTGGGCCGATCGGACCAGGCGCCAGGTCCACTCTGCCTAGTCGGAGTTTTTGGAGAAACAGATTAGACCCGGTGCTAGGTAGGCCCAACTGACTAGGCGCTAGGTCCATTCTGCCCAAAGATGGATGCGCGCAATTTTTTCCAAGAAAAGAGAGAGCACTAGTGAAGTTCTGTACCTCAATTTTTCCTTGATGTAATTATGTTTTGAAACCATTGTATAAGGTTAATTTTCTGAAATAGTTTTATTTGTCTATAGATCAATAATTTGCATGAAAATGAATAGTAAAGGATGGAATCACCTTAGTATTAAATAAGATCATTAATTTTTTTTAATTCGTGATGTTTAATCCATTGTTTGGTCACTTAGAAATAAATGAATAGTTTGAGCATGAAAAGTTTACTTTTGTTATCATACATATTTCGCTTTTGTGATCAAATGCACAAGTTCTTGCGAGACTAAAGTCTCACTAGATAGGAAGGTCTTTGATAAAACATTTTAATCTAAGAATCTTTAAAAAAATAAAAGAGTTCATGGTTTATTCTCTTAAAGGATATAATCCTTGATATAGAGAATAATATTGAACTTAAGGTTATTTAATAAAATTTTTCTTGGTTATTAACTTGGAATAGTAAAATAAATTCATAGTTTATTCTCTTAAATGATTTAATCCTTGAGACAAAGAATAATATTGAATTTTAGATTTTTATTAAAGTTAATGAAACCATAAGGTTATGGAAAACATTTTTGGCCAAAAACTCTATTTTCAATAAAAGATTAAATGGGAAAGGGGTTCCAATGACCCCATGTCTTCCATAACAACTCTCATTAGAGATAGTAGATTTTCTCATGTCATTCTGAGCATGACTCCCTATAGGATGGATTTCCACAAGTAAATAGAAATAATAGAAGAGTAAAATTAAAAGTATAGGGTATTTGCTAAGATCGACCAACCTATGTTGGAGGTTTTTAGCACTAGATTGCCTATAGGTGGTGTGAATTAATAGCCATCCTATCGGTAGAACTTTTTCTAAACCATTACCTATTTTAAAAAGTTTTGATTTGTAATGGTTATATACTTAACTTAGGATACTATTAATCTTCCTACGAAGCTCTGTTAGCTTTTCTAAGAACCAAACTATTTATATTATTGATAATGGTTTTAAGAGCTATCTATTATCAAAGAAATAATATAAAGAATGTATATTTTTATTTTTTGCAAACTAAATGAATGTTTTTTCGCAATATTTCAAAAATATTTGGTTTCAGTCCATTGTCAATCATTCTCAAGGAAAATAAGTTAACATGCCCAAAATATGTGGACTAGAAGAGGAACATAAACATAGTACTCACTGTCGAGGAATACAAGTATATTCTTACAGATCCGTATCCTGAGATTGAGGAAGAATCCCCTGATTAAAAGCGAGAGGTCAAGAAGGCATGGAAGAAAGCCGATGAGATGGCTAAATGCTACATGTTGACTTCCATGTCTAGTATGCTCCAATCTAAGTATGAGCACATGGCCACTGCATATAACATGAATTTGTCATTGCGTACCATGTTTGCTAATAAAAGTCGGCCCACAAGGTAGGAAGCTTCTAGGGCAATCATGAATATTAGGATGGCTGAGGGGCATCGATTCAAGAGTATCTACTCAAGATGATTGCCTATTTCAAAAAGGCCGAGGTCTTAGGCACAACTATAGATCCTGGAAGCCAAATTAACATGGTTTTTGAAACTCTACCTGATTTATATTCGCAGTTCAAGTTGAACTACAACATGAACAAGTTGGATATAAATCTCATGGAGCTTATGAAATAGCTCCAGGCTTTTGGTCACTCGTTCTGCTTCTTCTTTTGGAATTAAGATAAAGCCTAAGAAATTCAAGAAGAGGAAGGTCCAGAACAACGCAGGGGCCTAGCCCAAAGCATCTAGTCAGTCCTAACCCAACGAGAAGCCCAAAGGCAAATGTTTCAAGTATGGCAAAAAGAGGCATTAGAAGAAAGATTGTATGGACTTCTTAGCCAAGTCTATTTCAGGTATTGCTCTATACTTATAGTCTATTTTGATGGTTGGATCAACATCCTCCTGGATAGTTGATTCTGAAGCCACTGACCGTGTCTGTAACTCTGTGCAAGGGTTCAGAAGGACAAGGAGACTCAGTAAGGGTGAGCATGAACTTCAAGTAGGTAATAGAGAAAGAATATGGGCTAAAGCATTGGAAGATCTTGAGCTTATTTATTATTGTAATAGGAAGTTGGGTCTAAAAGATATTTTATATGTTTCTTGTTTTAAACAGAATTTGATTTCAGTTTCCAAATTGATAAATCAAACATATTCTATTTCTTTCCATTCTGGTGTTTCCATCAGTAGAGATGGTAATTTAATTTGTACATAAAACATGTATTGAAATCTTTTTTATATACATCTTATTTGAAATCAAGTAAACAATATTCAAACTGGACCTAATAATAAAAAGAGAAAAGCCATATCAAATGACTCGTATTTGTGGCATCTAAGATTGGGACATATAAATCCCAATCTGATTCAGAAGCTAATCTATAATGGGCCTTTAGGTTCATTAAAACTGAAAGAATGGCCTCAATATGAATCTTGCCTCAAAGGTAAAATGACCAAAAGGTCCTTTACTAAAAAGATGGATAGTGCTATAAAAATACTAGCACTAATTCATACGAATATTTATGGTCTGATGACTATACCAGCTAGAGCAGGCTATGAGTACTTCATCACTTTCACGGATGATCACACTTGCTTTGGTTATATTTATCTGCAAAGGCACAAGTCTAACTTTTTTGTAAATTCAAGGAGTTTAAGTATGTAGTGGAGCGTCAAACAGGTAAATTAATTAAAACTTTGAGATCGGATCATGGTGGAGAGTACCTCTTCGGTAAGTTTAAGGATTACTTAGTACATCATGGCATAGTATATTAGTTAACTGCGCTTGGGACTCCTCAGCAGAATGAAGTAGTTGAGAGAAGAAATAGAACTTTGATGGAAATGGTCAGAAGCATAATGAGTCATGCATCTCTTCCTATTTCTTTTTGGGGGTATGCCTTAGAAACAATGGCATATATTTTGAACTTGGTGCCATCCAAATCAGTACCTAGGATACCCTATGAGATGTGGACTAGACGAAAGCCTAGTCTGAATCATCTTAAGATATGGGGTTGTCCAACGTATGTGCTAACAAAAGGAAGTAAGCTAGAATAATGATCAAAGTTATGCTACTTCGTTAGGTATCCAAAAGGAATAAGAGATGGATATTTCTATCATCCTCAAGAGCATAAAGTACTTGTTAGTACTAATGCTAGATATTTAGAGGATGAACAAGTTACTTCCACCACGGGTTCAAGCAGAATAGATTTAGAAGAGAAGTTGGTCGCTGATTCAACTTCAGGTACTTCTAACATCCCGATCAAGGAATCAAGAGAAACACTACTGGATGTTCCTATACAAACTTAGTCTCATCTTAGTGGGAGGATCACAAGAGTTTCAGAAAGGTAGAATAGAAAGATCTATGATCTAGTCTCTGATCATCAGGAATAAGATCCCACTAAAAACGAGAAGGCCATTGTTGATGCTGATGCAGACAAATGGCAGCTAACCATGAATACTGAGATTGAATCCATATACCTTAATCAGGTTTGGGATCTTTCACTATGCCTGATAGGATAAAACTCATTAGGTGTAAATGGGTATACAAGAGGAAGAGAGGTGCGGATGGAAAGGTTAAAGCCTATAAAGTAAGGCTGGTTGCTAAAGGCTATACTTAGAAAGAATGGATCAATTATGAGGAAACCTTTTCACCAATAGGCATGCTTAAGTCTATCCGAATTCTCTTAGCCATTACATATCACTATAACTATGAGATATGACAGATGGATGTCAAGACGGCCTTCTTAAATGGCTATCTTAGCAAAGACATCTACATATCCCAACCAAAAGAACAAATGGTTTGTAAGCTTAAGAAGTTCATTTATGGACTTAAGCAAGCGTCACAAGCATGGAACATATATTTTGATGAAACTATTAAAGCTTATGGTTTCATTCAAAACATGGATGAACCATGTGTATATAGGAAATCAGACAGTGGCAAAGTAATTTTTTTGGTACTTTTTGTAGATGACATTTTACTCATTGAAAATGATGTAGGGACATTGTCATCCATTAAGGTTTGGCTATCTAGTCAATTTAGCATGAAAGACTTGGGAGAAGTTAGTTACATTCTAGGCATTAAGCTTCTTAGAGATAGGAAGCAAAGAATATTAAGCAAAGAATATTGACAAAATATTGGTCAAATACAACATGAATCAATGTAAAGGGGCTATTATATCCTTTAGACATGGATTATCGTTATCTTCCAAGCAGTGTCCTCAGACACAGGAAGACAAGCAGAAAATGAGCAGGATCCCTTATGCTTCGGTTGTGAGAAGTGTTATGTATGCTATGCTTTATATTAGACCAGATATTTGCTTTGTAGTAGGCATGATTAGTAGGTATCAGTCAAATCTAGAGGAAGCTCACTAGTAATCCGTAAAACATATACTCAAATATCTCAAGAAAACGAGAGATTATATGCTTGTATATCGTGCTAATGATTTGGTTCCTACTAGTTACACAGACTCAAACTTCCAAGCGAATAAAGATAAAAGAAAATCTACTAATAGATATATCTTTACTTTGTCTGAAGGAGCAATTTCATGAAGAAATATTAAGCAATCTTGCATTGTCAATTCTACCGTAGAAATTAAGTACGTTGCTGTTTCAGAAGCTTCTAAAGAAGCTGTATGGCTCTGGACATTCCTTATAGAACTTGGGTAGTACCACACATAGATAGGCCTGTCACCATATATTGTGACAACTTTGGAGCGGTGTCACAATGCAAGAAACCTCAAAACCATAGGAAAGGTAAGTACATAGAGAGGAACTATCACCTCATCCGGGAGTTCATCCAAAAATGGGAGATTGTAGTCGATCAGATTTCCTCTGTCAATAATCTGGCGAATCACTTTACTAAGCCTTTAACTGAAAAGGTGTTTCGCAAACACTTAGATGTCATAGGGGTAGGCACTTATAGACTTTCTTAGTCTTTGTAGTGCAAGTGGGAGATTATTAGAATGTATGCCCTCAAAGACTATGTATTCTGTGTAAACGTATTGCAATAAAATATTTATTCATTCAAATAAGTTTGTTTCTTATATTATTGCACATTTAAAGGTCCAAGTATGACAAGTAATGGTCTATGTGTTGAGTCGTTCTTCACAGTAAGGTATAGATCATAGATACTTGTCATATAAGTAAAATTGAGTTCTTAGTCGATTGATATAAGTGGGCATTTTATCAAGATAAGACTATTATGCCTTGATTTCCAATGAGGAATGGTTTATCTAGAATCAGTGAGTAGTTCACTCACATCATAGGCATAAGCATATTTCGAATACGTAAAATTGGACCTGTAATAGTGGTCTCTCTTAGAGTACTATAATTATAGAGGCCAGACTCTTATTGCTACAGCGTAGATGGATACCTTCATACTTGAGTATGAGTTAGTGGTCTGACAAAGTTAGGGTTTTATACTTTGATGTATTTCAGGTGAGTTTTTTTTGTGAGATCAATATCCTTGTATGTTGGGTGTATTACTCTAGTTAGTTAAGATAAACTCATGCAGCAGAGTTTTTATGCTTCACTTAGTGAAGTTAAATCACCCCCTTGTGATTATTCAGGATAATCTAATAATCCAGAGCCCTGGGAATGTGACTCTAGAATGTATGCTTTTGGGTAGCTTCCATTAATAAGTAAGTATATTCAAGTGAGTTATCGATCATCGGATTAGAAATCTAAGGATACTAGATGTTCTTAAGATGGGTGATAATACATTTATCCTGTCTCATTGATGGGTGTTACATAAAGGGTTATTTCTGTCATTTCACCTATAGGTCGAAGACATTGCTTTAGCAATATTATTCTTGGGGTCAATATTTTCATATAGTGATAAATGAAACTATTTAAAATGATAAAATGCGACTATTTAATACTAAGGGCATTTTGGTCATTTTAGTATATATGAATAATATGTCTCGTGGTCCTCGAAGTAACTCAAGTTACCTAGGTGTTATTTAGACACAATTTGGGCTTAATGGATAATTATTTGAAAGAGAAATAAAATTTATTCTAAGAATCTAATTAGAATTAATTAATTATTCTTGAGTTTTGATAAGGCCTAGAAAAATTAATTAATTAATTAATTAAGAGAATTTGGTTAGAATAAATTAATCAATTAAGCTGATATATGTTGACATATATTAAGAGTCCAATTATAATTAATTAATTAATTATAGATATTTAATTAGGCCTAGAAAAGATAATTAATTAATTAAAAGGATTATGTTAATCTTGCGCTGGTTTTTTAGCACAACAGCTAGCCTAATTGGGCTTGGTGATTTCGGCCAATAAGGCTTTGAAAGCCCTAAGGCTGGCCGAAATATGTAGGGGAAAAAACAAGCGTTGTGAAATAATTAATTTTTTGAGTGTATCGCCTCCTCTTGTTTTCTCTAGCTTCCACGTTCTTTCTCTTCCTTCTCTATGGTAGAGTAATTTTATCCAAGAAAGGAGCTCTTACCAAGCTAACGCCTAGAGCAAGACAGAGTCATACTCCGAAAAATAAAGAGAAGAAGCTTGGAGACACTTAATGCGTAAAAGTTGAAGATTAGCGGGAGTTCCAGTTAAATAGCGGGCACTCCTTCTCCCCTTCCAACATAAGAGGTTCCAGTGCAACCCAGCCCTTCGTTGATTAATCCGCGATCAATAAAAAAAAGTAAGTACTATCTCCTAGATGTAACTCGAAAATTGAAAATTTTTCACTGCAGTTTCCTTTGATAGTTTTACGTTTTGATCCTTCAGCTATTTGGCAAACAACCACTATTTTCCATATTCAAAAGAAACCTTTAGCCTTCTCTAGCAAACCTTGCTTGCAGAATGCCTTTATCATCGTATTGTATGTCACCATAACAGCATGTAACCCTTTAATATTAATACTATTGAAAAGACTCTAAGCAAGCTTCCACAGATTTCCATAGTCCATCAATAATGATGTTGTACATAGTAATCTGAAGATCTACTCCGATGCTTTCCAAGCTGTGTAAAAATTCCAAAGCTTCATCAATACATCCATTTTTTGATAAACCATACAGCATAATGCGATAGGAGTAGAGAGAGGGCTTTTCACTGGCTCATTGCATTTCATTAAAAATTTTAGATGCAGCAGCTAGCATTTTGACACGAAACAAACCTTGCAGGAGTGCGTTATAAGTAAGAGTTGTTGGGCATAAACCTTTCTGTGGCATCTCTTGGAATAGATGTATAGCCTCATCTGTCTTTTTCATCATGCAATATCCATTAATCATTTTGTTGTAGCTCTGAGTATTGGGAGGCAGGTCTTCAGTAATCATGATAGCAAAAACTCTGCTTGCTTCCTACATTCGGTCCTTCAAACAATATCCATCCATTAAGGAACTATGTGTGACCTCATTAGGATTGTCACCTCTTTCAATCATGACTTGAATTAGATGCTTTGCATCTTTAGTCTTTTCCTTCTTTACATAGAGCATCAACCAATATATTGAATGTAACAGCATTTGGAATAATTTTGGATTGCAGCATTTCACTGAAGAGCTTACTGACAGCCTCCCATTTGCCTAAAAAACAAAGGCCGCTAAATCAAAGAGCGATAAGTGACAACATTTGGAGCGATGCCCTTCTCAATCATTTTGGGTAACAAACAAAGAGCTTTATCAACCATTTTGTCCTTGCAGAGACTGTCAATGATAGTGCTGTATACAGCAGTATCAGGCTTGCAGCTTCCTCTTTCCATTACTCAGAGGAATTGAATGGCATTGTGGGTGTTTCCTACCTTGCAGATCCCCATACATAACAACGTCGGGCTTACATAGTTTTGCTTAATTATATTCCTGAATATTTCTTGGGCTTCAGGAAATCTATTTGCAGCAAAAAGTCCCTTGAGTAAAATGCTGAATGTGATCACATCTGGAACATGTCATCATATAAGATGAATAACATAAGGTAGAGGTCTCATCCTCCCCATGTCATCGTGTAAGCTAAGAGCATCTTCCAGACTATTAATTTCATTAGCAAAACCTGAATTTAAATATTTGTTTGAAACGCCAATCAGAATCATCTAAAGCGGAATGCGAGTGGACAGAACAAATATATGAAAATTGGAAGCAATTACCTCTGGCTGCTGCTATGCGATCGGAAGAAACTAATGGCCTAAAAGCCATAGAAAAGGCAGAAATATTTCTCTTCATCGTCCTCTTCTCCCAGCAAAAAAAACGAGGGCATTTTTTTGGACTTCCCTCACAATTGACTACAACAGTCTTACTGTAATACTCTGTCTAAACCCTAACCTTGGTACTTGGAGAATATAGGCTTAGTATGCCATCTTGCTTGTGTATATGGATTTATAAAAGATTTTTCTATGTGCTTGATGATAGTTGTGTGTATTTGTTGTGTATATTTTGTGTTGTGTTTATTTATATGTATATGAATTGCCTAGTAAGCTTGTAGTAATTTCATGACTTGGTTAGGAGAATTATTTTGGGGTTAGAATTTATATTAGCACATGATATTCTTGGGATGAAGGTGAAGAAAAATTGATTAGAGTACATTTACATAAAAGTTGGTGTGGTTGAGTTGATAAAAGCTTGGTGTCTATTCCTAGCAACCAGAGTTTGAATCCCTGTCTCTGGCCTATTTCCATTTTCCTTGGCAGAAATTCTCCTTCCTTGCCCTCACTAAGTTCTTTTATAAAATTTAAATATGTAAATTATTATCTTTAAAATAATATCCACCTTCATATTTTACTCCCAAAATCTAGCATGATAAATTTAAATGGTATCTTAATTTAAAATTTCTGGTATCTCTAGCTAATTATCTTTTCCAAATATTAATAATATTTTCTATAAATTCTTGCAACATTTATTTATGAGAATTTCAGCCAATCTAGAATTTCCAACAACTATTAGGATTTCTTTTACGTGGTGTTTTCGAATTCCAGAATAATAAAATGAAAATTCAGAATTTGTCCTTTGAAATTATTTGATTTTCATTAATAGAATTTACTTATCTTCCATGGAGATAATTTTCTAGAAAATTTCCAGCTTTGGCCGCCTCATGTAATCTGGTTATGTTCAGCTTGAATTCTTGGAGAACCTTATCAGATAAGCAGCATTTTAATTACTCAGAATTTTAATTCCATAAAATTTCCTTATCTTTTTCTTCTTCTGTGTTTCGGTATGCTTCTGCCCAACTCTTTTGCATGTTCAACTGATAGCAGGGCCCTTCTCAAGCTGGAAAATATTTTTTCTCGTCTCCACATTAGTGACCAAAAAACAAGTCAGCTGAAGATAAACTCTTTATGCTCTTAAAAGTTAAAACACTGAATTCATTTCTTCCTATTTTTTATTAGAATATTAGCTATCTACATATCACCTTGTGATTTCGGCCGCATTACATCAGCAAGCAAAAATGGCCGACACACCTACACAAATACACAGTCGGAAACCTTCTTCAGTCGCACCAAAGTACAGCAGCAAAATTCACCACACTCTAGCCGACACAAAAGAAAAACTCCAGCCATCTTCAGTAGTTTTAGCCGCAACCGTGGGAGTTGTTTCAACTAAAATACTTGAGTCTAGCCAGAAAATTATATCAGCCATAGCATCTATTGCACAACCAGAATTTTCTTGGAGATAAATCTCATCTTTTCTGTACAGTAATTTGAGCCAACGCCTACATGCTCTCACAGCCGAAGGTCTCTTCAAATTGTACCGAATTCCATCGAGCACTAACAGCCAACTGAAGATAAACTTCTATCTTCCTAAAACTCTGATATATTTTTATCTTCCTATATCAACTAAATTATTAGTTATCTAAATCCTATTGTGACTTCAGCCATTCTACCCTATCAAACACAGCAGCCGACACACACCCAAAACTGAACACTCATCTTTCGGCCAGCACTCATACCCTCACATACAAACAAAACCAGCTGATATCCAAGATCAAAGCATCAAAACCACAGTAACGTACACAACCCTTTTCGGCCAACACAAACTCCTGTAATCCCTTGACATCAAAGCTACCCAAACAACACCAAAATCCAGCCAAGGTTTCTGTCATAGCAGTTTGCTCAGGACCAAAACACACACACACATTGCTGCCTTTTGAATTGTCATACACACACACGAAGGAAAGGAAAACACATAGCTCCCTTTTTCCACCCAAAACTGAAGCGGCAATTGTCTCTCTTTCTCTCTCGCGGCATTCACAAGACAATACCTGAGGTAGATTGATCTCTCTATCTTGATTATTCTTCTTTTCTTTTCTCCTTCTCTGGACCAAAACCAAGAGGCTGATCTCCTTTTTCTTCCTCTTATACTCATGCAGAAACTTTAGGAGTTTTAGACGAACCGCTTTTTCTTCTCTAAAGGATTCAACTTGATCAACATGGAGTCACCAACAGAACTCATAAATCTGTTACATTCCGAGGTAAGCTATATTACCTAAACAAAAGATTTAGTTGAATGTTTTAGTTGGATCAATATTTTGATTTATTTGAGGAATCGAAACGTTTAATATTTTAGCGGTGATCTTTTGAGTTAGATGAGAATGTCTTGATAATAGTGTGATCATGGAAAGCTTGATAGGAGCAAAAATCACCATTATTTTACTATTGAGGTTGTTTTGTGATACTTTTATTGTAATAATTAGGCATATTCTCTCCTATTTGACATTTTGACAAATTTGTGTAAATTTGAGTAGATTTCAAACAAAAAGTGAACAATTGGCGTCAAGTCTAGATAATGCACCAAGCGCCGGTTTGCCTTGGAAAAGAGAAAATCGAGTTCAAAAACAGATTGGACCCTGCGCCAGGTGGCCCGACTGTACCGACGCCAAGTCTACTCTGCACAGAGGCGGTTGCGTGCGAATTTAGTATTTTTCAAAGAATTTTGGTATTTTCTGAATTTTACTCGGACTAAACTTCTTAACCAACGAATTTTGGTATCGAGAAGGCTTATAAATACAAGAAAAACACAAGAGAAATACGTTATTTGAAGGATCCAAGCTAGCTACTCAATCACCACTCAAAAGGAGCATTGTTCAAGGGAAGTTTTCAAGAGAAAAACAAAGTGCTTGTCTATAAGTTTTATCTTTTATCCTTTATTTACTTTTCTTTAATAATGATATGCTAAATGTTTTGATTGTAATTGGATATTATTTTGGAGATTATAATTTTGAGTTAATTGAAATTTTTTATCAATCTATTGTTATCTTTAGTATTTGATGTGAGTTCTTCTAATTGACTTATGAATCAATGTTAGGAGTTCATTGCAATGATTTCATATTTATCAAATCTTAATGGACTTGGGAAACGAAGTTAAGATTAAAGGATTAAAGTAATCAAAGATTAGTTGATTTCACCTCGAGCAAATGGTCATTACCTAATTTCATGTTTATGATGTATAAGTTTAATGTATCTTTTGGTTGCTTTGGTTTGATTGGAAAATCTACTAAATTGATCAAAGGATAGTGATTCCATAGATTGGAAAAGAAGTGGAATCTACATAAGTAAGTTCATGACTTGGAAAACGATTGAATTTTACTTAAATTCCTTCATGATGCTAAGACGACAATTGATTGTGATGAATGCTAATTGGTTCAATATTGTGTTTTCAAGATAATTGTCTAATTATATGCAATTGCATTCTTGATTTATATCTATTTTTATCTTTATTTATTTTTCTTTTTATTCTCTTCTCATTTTGTTTGCTAAATAATAAAGATTTGGGTAAAGTAAGGTGGGAGTCTAAGTTCTCGTTGATTCGATACTTTCTATTCTATATACTATACGATAGGTATACTTATTGTATATGTGGTTTTAGTGGTTGGTATTTTAATTAAAAATTAAGTAATTGTGTTATTTTTTGGTAATATTTTCTACACTAAAAAACACACATCAAGTTTTTGGCGCCGCTGCCGGAGATGTGCACTATCGAAAACACTCGAGTCTTGTTGACTTAGCCTTTATTGTATTTGTACATATTACAAACTTTTGTGTTTAAGTAGTTTGTGAATATTTCTAATTTGTATATTTTTCTTTTCTTTATTTTTTATTTTTATTTTCAATTTAATTTTTATTTTTCTTTGAGTGTGAGGTTCAAACCATCATCATGGACAATTATTCCTAGGCACAATGCTAATGGAGCTACAATGATGATAGATTGGCAAGGTTACAAGCTCGGATTAACACTTTTTGTGATACATCACTTGAAACTTCAATCAAATCCTTTGTTGCCAATATAAACATGTCTATTAGGGGGTACAAAGAATCTTCCCAGCGAATTAGCCATCAAAGAATACAACTAGCCAAGTTGGTTGAAGATGCCATAAATGCTCATATACTCGAACAACAAAATCCCCAAGGAGATGAGAGAGAATATGAGGAACAATTGTTCAATGTGGATAGGGAGGTATTTGATTTTACTCTATGTGTTAATATTTCTAATCTCTCTTTGTCATAGGATTTCTTAAGTTCCTCTCTATTCTTAGAAGATAATGGTCCAAATGATGATGTATGGAATTTAATATGTCTAAAGGAGTTGGATCTTCCACTGATACATCATACGAAACCCTTGGAGGATGTTGACAAAATCTATCATTCACCCCAATTTCAGAGAGATAACTTGGTATTTGTAGAAGTATTAAAAAGTAAGAATTTCTTGATTCCATTTTTGAAAACTCAAATGCTAAGTTTTAAAGAGAATGTCAATTGTGACAAATTCTTTGAAGGGTTAAGTGGTGGTTCTCATGTTTACACACTTTTTAGATATAATTTACATCTTTATGTTGGAAACTTGATTTACATGTCTAAAAGAGTGTTATGGAAGGGGGGGGGGTTCCTGCATGTATATTCATTACAACTAATATTCTCCATGAACCCTCTATTTTTCAAAAACCTCTCTTATTTCTACTTTCATCATCCTTACCTTTTTCAATGAGCATTAATTTCTTTTTCAAATGTTTGATGAGGAAGCATGATGAGTGGAAAGATTTTGTATCTTTGTTTTGTGTTTGAAGTTTTTAAGTGTTTTTTTTCCTTCAAATAAGGAAAATATTTTTCATCTTATGTGTGGGGGAGTGAGTCACGTTTTTATTGGCTTTCTTAAGATTTTTAGTTTATTTTCTTTTATTTAGGTGTGTCTTTATTTTGTTATTATTTTTCTTGGGCTTTTATTTAGGTTTTCTTTTGTAGGTTTGAATAAAGTCTTCTCGAATAAGCTCTTCTATTCTTCTCCAAGGTTTATAATTTATTGAAGTATTATTGCACTTGGAGAGTATTGCTTAACATTCTACCTCCTTTATCATTTTTGTTCCCTTTGGAGATACTTTCTTGTGTTAATTTTTTTGTTAATGAGGACGTTGTCCAGTTTAAATGTGGGGGAGTGGTTTAGTAATATTCTTTGTTTAAGTTTTTATCAATGATCTTGGTGTTTTCTTAGTATGATCTTAGTGTTTTCTTGGTATGATCTTGGTGTTTTCTTGGTATCAAACAATTTTGGTGCAAAATTGAAAATTTTTGAAAGTTTGGAGATTTTGGAGCTAAATTGAGCTTATTTGTCTATAATGTAGTGATGATTTTCTTTTTAACTTTGGATATGGATTTGTCATTCATTATAGTTGGATTTTTATTAAAAATTAAACTTGTGTATTGAGTTGAAATTTTGCTAAGCCTTGAGAATTTAAGTTAACTTTCATTATATTTGGAATTTAAGGCTTATTTTATTCTTTGAGTTTGAATGTGGATGATATGATGAAGTATGGGAAGAATTGTTGACCAATTCTTGTCTTATAGATTTAAAGTTTACTTGACTTTGAGTTGTGAATAAAGAATGTAAAAAAAAAAAAGAGTGAAAAAGAAAGAACGAGAGTTAAACAAAATTTTGCTTTCATTTGTTGAAAAAAAAAAAGAAAGAGATCTTTTGCTGAAAAGGGGGCCAATACGGTGAGTGGAAGAGAAGAGACAAAGAAGTATCACACTCTTTTGAGGCTATCTTGAAGGCAAGAAGGTAAGAAAAGAAAGAAAAAAGAAAATTGCCGAAAATGATAATGACTATAAGGGGCCAATATGGTGCTTGAATCTATGCACCTGAGGCTATCAATTCCCAAAGTCATTAAAAAAAAAAAATAGTGGAGTGTTTCCTTATTTCACTAACTTGAGTTGTGTAAATTTGAGTTTATAATGCTTGAATTAGTTAAATGGCTTGACTTGTATGATTTATGTTATCTATGTTTTGGCTTGAGGAGTAGGATGATTTTCTTGTACTATATTTGTTTAACTTGACTTTGATGGCCTTGGGATTGTTTCATTTAATACATGAATTTACAAGATTTTAAAAGGGTTGAGTAAATGACAAGTTTATATTTAAGGTTGGAAGAAGGTAATGTCTTCATTATGGATGAATTTGCTAAGGATAAATTTGCGAAATTGTTTTGTCTTGTTAAATGTTTCATGTCTAATTCTTGTTTGCTTGAGGACAAGCAATTATTCAAGTGTGGGGGTATGTGATAGGAGCAAAAATCACTATTATTTTACTAGTTATTTGAGATTATTTTAAGATACTTTTGTTATAATAACTTGGCATATTCTTTCCTATTTAACATTTTGCTTGTAAAAAGTGTTTTTGATGAATTTATACAGATTTGAATAGATCTCGAACAAAAAGTAAACGATTCCAGATTGGACCAAGCACCGGTCTGCTTTAGAAAAGAGAAAATTAAGTCCAAAAATAGATTGGACCCGGCACCAGGTGGCCCGACTGTACCTGGTGCCAAGTCCACTCTACACAAAAGCGGTTTTATGCGAATTTGGTATTTTCTAAAGAATTTTGATATTTTTTTTAAATTCTACTCGAACTAGACTTCTCAAGCAATGAATTTTGGTATCCAGAAGGCATATAAATACAAGAAAAATACAAGAGAAATATGTGATTTGAAGGATTCAAGCTAGCTACTCAATTACCACTCAAATGAGCATTGTTCAAAAAAGGTTTTCAAGAGAAGAAGAATGGCTTATTTATGAGTTTTATCTTTTATCCTTTGTTTATTTTTCTTTCACAATGATGTGCTTAATGTTTTTATTGTAATTGGATATTATTTTTAAGATTATAATTTTGAGTTAATTGAAATTTTTTATCAATCTATTGTTATCTTTGGTATTTGATTATTTGTTATCATTGGTTATTGATGTGGGTTCTTCTAATTGACTTGAGAAACGATGTTAGGAATTCATTGCAATGATTTTATATTTGTCAAATCTTAATGGACTTGGGAAACAAAGTTAGGATTGAAGGATTAAAGTGATCAAAGATTAGTTGATTTCACCTCGAGCAAAGGGTCATTACCTAATTTCATGTTTATGAGAGGTATAAGTTTAATGCATCTTTTGGTTGCTTTAATTTGATTGAAAATTTGCTAAATTAATCAAAGGATAGTGATTCCATGGATGGGAAAGAAGTGGAATCTACATAATTAAGTTCATGATTTGGGAAACGATTGAATTTTACTTAAGTTCCTTCATGATGCCAAGACAACAATTGATTGTGATGAATGCTAATTGTGATGAATGCTAATTGATTCAATACTGTGTTTTCAAAATAATTGCCTAGTTATATGCAATTGCATCCTTGATTTATATCTATTTTTATCTTTATTTATTTTTCTTTTTATTCTCTTCTTATTTTGTTGACTAAACAATAAAGATTTGGATAAAGTAAGGTTGAAGTATAAGTTCTCGTGGATTCGATACTTACTATTCTCTATACTATACGATGGGTATACTTACCCGTATGTGTAGTTTTAGTAATTAACATTTTAATTAAAATTTAAATAATTGTGTTATTTTTGGTAATATTTTCTATACTAAAAAACACACATCAGTTATGCAATTGATTGATCTTCTGAAGGATATGATTTTGTGATCCCAAGCATGCTTGACTAACAGTAGGATCATAGAAGATGTGAAATATGTCGGTGGATGATTTTGATAGTATTTTATTATGAATATGAGATGAAGGAAATGATTATTTGATTACTTGATGGATCAAGGATTCTATGACAAATAGGTTGATTTTATTTAATGATGTTTATATGCATATTTGAGTTAGTCGCTAGACTACGAATATCATTTGTTAAGTTGATGTATAGAATACATGATAGATTGATAAAGTCCTGGATCTATTGATTTAAGTGACTTGGCTACACTATGATCATAATACGATATATGACAGTAATTTATTATGCGCTTTTAGATAAAGGGTATAATTAAAGTGTGAAATAAAGGTAGTTGACATTATTTATCAGCCTATATTATTCCAAGTAAGTCCTTACATTAAATATCTGGTACTAAAGCTCTGGATTGCAAGTCAAAATCTATATTATCCCAATGTTGTGATTATTTGGAATGCAAGTTTGATTATTTTATAGTAAAGACTTTTATTCAAATAAGGGTTTAAACAGAAATCACTTTTTATTTATAAAATGATTTTACAACAAGTTATTTGGAACCCACATTTGAATAACCAAAGTGTTGAAAATGTTTACATTGTGATTGGATCTTAAATGATGTAATAAAACATTAAATACTCAATAAGGGTAGACTACTAAGATTAACTTTTGAAAGGTAGGACAAGTTTTTCAGTAAGAGGCCACCTCTGAGAGATGAACTCTATCCAAAAAAATGTGATAGTTCATATAGGTTAAGCCGGTCAAAGCTAGCACCACAATTTAGGTGGGCTTTTATTTTGGGCTAGACATCCGATAAGTTAGGGTAAAAGAAGGAGGAGTATCTTATCCAGTGGGCCATATACCTACTTCACTGTGATACAAGGTTTCACAGTGTTTGTCATGATGTAGGGTTTTATGGCAAGGCTATGATGCAATGCTTCATAGCCTGTTTGTTTTGAGTGGTTTTAGTATGTTACGTACTATCATGATTTTGTCTCAACTATAATAAACACCACTCACTGTTGTTTATGTAAAAATATTTGACTTACAATCAACTTTTGAGAAATGAATTCAAAGTGCATTCATGAAATCTATTTTAACTCAAAATAAGAACACATATAGGATTTACTGAGATGTTTTTCTCACACTCCTTTTGATGCCATATTTCAGGTTCTGCCAACTTTGACAAGGTTGGGTACTAATAAAAGATAATTGAACTCATTCTTTTGATTCTGTTCTTGTCCTAAGAATTGCTATATTTTATTTAGATTGAGAGACTTATGACATTAATTTTCCTTGTAATAAGATTTTATTTATTGCTATTTTAGTTTATCATTTTTCTAATTGTAAAGACCCCTGGTCTATTGGACATGGCAACATCCTCGCCCTTTTTGGGTACGTAAGTAGTCGAAGTGTTACACTTACGAAACTCTCAATCTATCTATTGGGTCTTAACAAAACTTTCAAACTTCTCTGAGGAAATTTTTCTTAGTTTGGTCTTTAGGGAAAGTAATGCAGAATTTTGTGCCCCAAAGATGGCAGAAGAGAAAATGCAATGGAAACGAACTGATCAATTTTCTTGAAGGCCATGTTTTGTTTTTGAAAATTTGTAACTTTCATAGATATTATTATTTTGTTATTTCAAGGTTAATTATAGATTGCCAAACCTCAACATTTTAAATAAATGCCTATTTTAATTTGCTTCCAGTTTGGGGGCTCTACATGGGCCAATGCTGTCAGAATGAAAACTTTGTACATTCGCCTTTATCTTTATGACCGTTAATAATGAAATGCTTAAAATACTTTCACTAACGTTTATTATAATTACCTCACACTCATCTTTAACCCTTCAAACTTCTTTCTCTCTCTCTCTCTCTCTCTCTCTCTCTCTCTCTCTCTCTCTCTCTCTCTCTCTCTCTCTCTCTTATATCATATTTTCACCTTTCTCTATTAGTTTCAACCCTTCATAAATTGCCAAAAAAAATTAGAAAATGTCTACATTAGGTATGGTAATGGGGTTGGACTAACCCAGGAACTAGAAATCCCAACCCTTCCCTTACATTCCCATGTTCTTCGTTATCCCTGGCCAGTCTCTAACACGAGAAAAAACAAGAATTCTCACCTCAGCTCGCTGGAGACAAACTGATTCCCGACCTTGTTTATACTCTTTTAATATATTCCAAAAATTTCAACACCAGGAACATTAATTGATGAGGATAATCTTACTACAACAAATAACTTCCAATATGCTACTTTTGAAAGCTTAGATTTTGCATAACATTCCACAACTACAAACAAGTCCACTGAAACCCAATTGGGAGAGAGATGGAGAGGGGACACCTCTGTTATAGGCTTCATTTTAAGAAAGTACCCAAAAGATGTAAACGCAATTCCACTATGCAGCTATTCATAACAAGATTGACTAGAACAAAGTAAAAGTACATTTTTTATGAAGTTCCAAAAAAAATGCAATTCTACTCTCTATTTCAGAAATAAACTACAAATCCAAATCCAGTGATAATAACAAGAAAAAAGTCACAGCTTTACTGAACCATGTGTAAAAGATCTTTGATTGAAAATTTGAACAAGGAGTTCCTATTACTTCAATTCCATATATTTCCTACAAAATATTAAACAACCCTATGAAAATTCTACTACAATACACCCTACCATCTAACCCCTATATATAATAGAGATGGCACCGATTGGACTAGGCTGAGGATCATACAATCCTTGCCTCTAGCCCATCCTCAGCTATTAGGCTAAGAAATAAAGTCTGCCCCTATTCTTATTCTCATTTAAATTGGGGAATTCTTAGCTGACGGGTCCCAGTTTAGGTGAAAAAATTGGCATCCTTAGTCTACATCCTTATAATACAAGCAACATATACTTTTCTCAATGTTTGTCTATAAAGATGGAAAACTATTTTACAAAATACTCTATAGACAAAATGCTAAAATAGCAACATTTTGGACCGAAGATAATTCAAGAAAAAAGATTTTTTGGATGTCCAAAGTACAAAGTTTATTCATTGACTCCATTTTTTTCTTATTAGCAAAACTTTATTAAATACCAATGTTAATTTAGAGATAATAATTTTCCTACTTAAATCGGGGACACGACCCGACCCCACCCGGTAAGACCGAGGATTCCCTAATTTAAGTAGGAATAGGGACAAGACTGGGCTTCATACATCTACTTACCAGTCGGAGATAGGCCAAGGGTGTTGGGGGTTGCATGATTTTCAGTCCATCTCGACTCGTTTAGCCTCACATAATGTGTGTGTATGTGTGTGTGTGTAAAGCTTATAGTTGCATACCATAAATGTACAAAAAATACACCATCCTACCAATTATAAATCAATTTAATTTTTCAAAATATAAACCAATTGTAACCAATTTCAATGTTACTAGCAAAAGGGATGTGTAGCTAATACATTTACAGAAGCAATTCAGTGATGCCATTACACTTGGCCAAACCCCAAATCAAATGTGCTAACATCTTCTTAATATGCATATAAGCCAATTGATATTATTGTAGTGGTGAACACAACACCTTCATATTTAGTATTAATGGTATGGAACTTTATTCAAGCGAACAAAAAATAAAGATCGGTTCAAAATTAAGCTGACATGTAAAAGACAACAATTTTAAAACAATTAACAAAAAATTTCGTAGACTACATAAATGGTCATAATATTTTGTGATTCTTTTTTGTTTTTTTTTTTTTTTTTGTGCATGTTCTTCAAGAACTCTAAACTAGTGAACACATCAATGCCTATCATCATGCATAAAAATAAAAAAAATCAAAAGAAATAGATAATATTACATGCAAATTTCAAACAAAATGCAACAAAAAATAACTACCTCTTGACTTGGCCTTAAACCATTCATAGCCTCATGTTCTACACTATTTGATCCAACCTTTTGACTTTGCCTATCCCTACCTATATCGCCTTGTTTTCCTCTTCTACCTCTTCCTCTTTTTCATTGGAAAACACCGTGTAGCGTATACACATGGTTCACTATTGATATGGTTTGGCAAATCCAAATCTCAAAACTATTGGCTCATTTTGAACCCTTCTCCTATCTCTACCCCTTCCCCTACCCACAGATTTATTTCCTCCCGCTACTTGACCAACAACACCCTTATTACTAGTTCCCTTTATTTATCTCCCAACTTCATTGCTCTGACCACTTTAAAGTATTACACTTGACTGGTCATTTGCAGTTTTAACATTTTCCTAATTAAAAAAATAATTAAGTAAAAAACTTCTACAAAATAATTGCAATATGTTGTGTTTAATTTTTATCTGCCTAACTATTTCCTTGAAAGTCTAAGTCTTGTCCTGTTTGTCCATTACTTGTCCCAAATAGTTCAGTGGTGGTTGCATTTGAAGTTCCATCCGTAAAAAAATGAAAAATATAGCATTATTAACTGCATTTAAATAGAATTCATTCAAATAAGTGAATAATATTATTATACTTACACTTCTTTTTCTCTTTTGCTTAGTGTGAGCAACAATGTTTTTGCATATATTTGAATGGTAACCTAATTGCCCATATTTATTATGTTATCCTTGAAACATCTGATAATTCATCCAAAGTCCCTCTTCTTTTCACTTTAGATTTGCCTACTTCTTTCTTGAATAGGAGAGGGCCTAATTTCTCAAATCCTTCACTTGCCAACTATTGACTTTGATAAGGAATTATAACTATAACATAAATGCATATCTTCTTATATATCTCAATAATATAATACCTATTCACATAAGTAACTACTTCCTTATTTCTTTGAATGCTTGCAACACAAGCATGAACAGATAACACACTAGCTATATCCTATTCTTTACAGGTATAAGTCTCGGCTTTCAAGTCCACCATAAGGCCTTTTTCATAGTTATTCACTTCCCCTAATCAATCACCCACAAGAATAGCTTTATTGTGTATTACCTTCAACTTAGTCATCTCTAATTTATTAGTAATTCTAGGACAAATCGAACCCTTCTATTTTCCTATCCATTCCTTTTTTTTCTTGAAACCTACACATAATTTGTCTCTTTATACTCTCTAACATGGTCAAAGTTGGCTTATTCCTTGAATTTTTTGCATAATGGTTGAAGGATTCACAAATATTATTAGCGAGGGGTTCACACTTGGCATGTGAGTTGAAGGTAAGCATTACCCACTATTGGAATGGTATTCTTGATAACCATATATGAGCATCTCAGTTTAGGTTCAGAAGTTCATTCATATGCCTCTAAAATTTTTCTTCCATATGTGCTCTTACTACAGTCCACAAACAGTTCTTAGTTCTTTGTCCTTAAATCTTAACATAAAGTTTGTTTATAGATATGAAGTTTAAAACGCAAAGTATGCATACTGAAGGAAATAAAACGCAAGAGAAACACGACTAGTGGAAGATATGTTATACCTCTGTGCTTTAAAATTTTCTTAGGAACTGAGGAAGATGACTAAACAACATGAATATCTTCTTCTCGACTTGTTGAAACTTCTGGATCAAAACCCGCTAGTCGTCTACTTCTTCTTAGCATGAACGCACAAGCTTTCCAATTCTCAAAATATTCCTCTGCCTAAATGCCGTTGGTGAAAACAATTCAGGTGAGAAAAACAGTCTTTCTCTCTTGACACTCTGCTATAAAAAATTAGCAGTATTAAGAAGGAAAAGGATCGAGAGAGAATTGCACCAGACTTGGGTTTTTTTTTTTTCTCACTGCCATATATACAAAAAACATACATGGCTTATCAAATAACCAAGACTATCGAAATTCCAGTTTTTCAAAACATCCAGATGTTATCAAGATATGCTTTCACAGAAGACGTTTAGCTAGTCCTAAACTCTTCTGTTCTGTGAATAAAAAAAAAACCCCCCGATTCAGGCTATTGGGCCAAAAAATATTATTATTTATTCATAGACTCAATGAGTTCAAAAATAATAAACCTTAATTATTTATTTTTTGGCTTATAAAAATAGCTCAATAAATAATTAATAGGCTTAAATAGACCGAAATAATTATTCAAGCCTTGTAATCTAGTTTATGTTGGAATGTATACCCTCTAGACTAGATTTTTGATGTAATTATCGAATTTATTAATAAAAAAAAATTATTCTTAAAATTTATTTGTGAATTTACATTTTATTTGTGCACGATTTATATTTGGAAAAGACTCATTGTGTTTAAGTAAATGATCCATGTGAATAATGGTCTTTCACAGTAAGGTATGGATCATGGGTTATTTAACACGTAAACGTTTGTTCTTAACCGATTGATGAGAATGGGAATCTCATCATATTTAGGTTATTATGTTATGAATTCCAAATGGGGAATAGCTTACCTTTCGCCAGTGAGTAGTCTACTCACTTCATAGCATAAGCGTATTTCGAATACATAGAACAGGACTTGTAATAATAGTTTCTAAAAATACTATTTAGAAGAAACCCAGACTATTACTGCTACAGTGTGGACTAATACTCTACCACTTGAGTATGAGTTAGTGGTCTGACGAAGATGGAAGCATGTACTTTGATATATTGTAGTTAAGGTTCTATCGTAGAGCCAATATATTTGTATGTTAGGTATATATGACTAGTTAGTTAAAACAGACTTATACAAGATAACTTCTGTGCTATATCGTCCCTTGTGACTGTTCGAATGATATAAATATTCAGGACCCTAGGAAACATAACTTGGGCATTTGCTTTAGGGTAGCTCCCTTGAAAAGCGAAAATATTCTAAGAGTCATAGATCATTGGATTAGAGGTTTACAAATAGTAGATGTCTTTTAGAAATGTGTTAGTACACTCTTCCTCTTTAAATGTACGGCGATGCGTAGAGAAGTATTTTGTCATTACACCTGTAAGTCGGAGACTTTGCTAACGCAGCATTATCCTTAGGGTAAATATTTTCTTATGGTGATATTAGAAAATATTTAAAATGCAAAATACAGTCATTTCTATAACAGAGGTGTTTTGGTCATTTTAGTAGTCAAAACAATACGTCTTTTAGTCTTCAGAATAGTCCATAAGTCCTGATGGTTTTGGGTTGAGAAATTGGTCTTGTATAAAATAGATTTTATTTTATTCAAGTAGCCTAGTTTATTTATTGGGTTAGAATAAAATAAAAGGTCCAAAAAATGGAGAATTATATATTGGCTCATTTAGGTTATTTAATTAATTTAATTATTGGGCTTGTATTAGTTCAGGAATAATTAAATTGAATTAAAGGTTTAACCCAATGAATTGGGCCAAGGCTTGAGGTTTATGTTGGTCTATTGGGTTATTTAATTAATTTAATTATTGGACTTCTATTAGTCCAAGAATAATTAAATTAAATTAAAGGCTTAACCCAATGAACTGGGTCATAGAGCCATAGGTCTGGTTAATGGCTTAATATAACATCGGACTTAGAGCTTCTCTGATTCTACCGTCTCTATTTGATTTTTGAATGCCCAAATAATAGCCTATTATTAATGTAGTTGGGATTCAAGAGAACAGTAGAAGTTTTTTCACAGAACGTCTTTTCCTTTCCCCTCTAGCCGTTCTTCCTCTCTCTCTAGAGTCTGCGTTCTCTGTATTATTCAATAGCAAAAACAGAGACACAGAAGATCATTGTCTTCATCCTTAGCCTTCACTAGACTTTCAGGCACGGGTTATATTTCGAAAGATCCGAAACATTGCGTTGATGCCCAGAAGAAGTCAATGGCTTGCGGGACAACAGCCTGATGAAAAGATCATAGAAGTAACAGTGGTTTAGACCGAGTCGCCGGCACCTCCTAGACCAACGAAAAAGTGCAGAGGTAAATAGCACTTCCGCTGCTTTGTTTTTTTTTTTGTTCTGTGACGTACATCGGCATTTTTTTTTCTTACCGTATTTACCATCAGTTTAGGCCTAGGTTAATCTTCTAATTATTCAATTTGGACTCACGCCCTAAATAATTAATTAACCAATTAAATCACATAATAAATTTAATTCCTTTTGACCTTTTATTTTATTCCAATTCAATAATAAATTAGACTTTCTAAATAAAACAAAATCCTCTTTAACCAAGACTATTTTCTCAATCCAAAATTAATTAGGACTTATGGGCTATTCTGATGACCAAAAAGACACATTGCCTTGCTATAAAAATAACCAAAATACCTATACTATATAAATAGCTGTATTTTATATTTTAAATATTTTCTAATATCACCATAACAAAATATTGACCCCAACAAAAATTTTGCATTAGTATTGTCTCCATCCTACAGGTATAATAACCAAAATACTCCTCTACACATTAACATTCATTTAAAAAGGAAGAAATGTACAACAACTCTCTAAAAGACATCTACCATCCTTAAACTTCTAATCTAATAATCCACGACTTCTTAAAATATTTTCGCTTTCTAAGGAAGTTACCCAAAAATAAACATCCAAGTCATGTTCCCTAGGGCTCTAGATATTTATATCATTTGGACAGTCACAATGGGCGATATAGTATAGAAGCTATCTTGTACAAGTCCGTCTTAACTACCTAGTCACATATACCCAACATACAAACATATTAGTCCTATAATAGAACCTCAACTATAGTACATCAAAGCATATGCTCCTGGCTTCGTCAGACTATTAACTCATATTCATGCCATAGAGTATAAGTCCACGCTGTAGCAGTTGTAGTCTAAGTTTCTTCTGTATAATACTTTAAGAAACCACTACTACAGGTTCAGTTCTACGTGATCGAAATACGCTTGTATTATGAAATGAGAGAACTACTCACTGGCTAAATGTAAGTCATTCCACATTTAGAATTCACAACATAATAACTTTACCATGATAAGATTCTCATTCTCATTATTCGGTTAAGAACAATAGTTTTTATGTTAAGTAACACATGGTCTATACCTTATTGTGAAAGATCTTCATTCACACAAACCATTTACTTAAACACAACGGGCCTTTTTCTAACGAGATTGTGCTCAAAAGTAATAAAAAGTTCACAAACAATTTCTGATAATAAAACTTTTATTAATATAAACCAAAATTACATCACAAACCTAATCTAAGAGAGTATACATCCTAACAAGATACCAAATACAAAATCTATATTTAGTCACAATCATCAAATTTGCACAGCTCTCAATAAACCTTGTAAATTAAGAAAAAATATTAGTTTTAACATGAAAATATGAAAATTTGTATCTGAAATTATAACTCAACCTTTCTATTCTACACTATCAATTTGTCACAATAATATGTCTAGAAATGAACTCCAGCTATCTCTACATTCAGTATCTATCACTGCCGTGGATATAAGATATATTTAATTGTTGGTATCTCTGCCAACTCCTTGCATAAGTTATCATTCAAATGAGTTTTCCAAGAAGTATGCACCAAGACTTATATATAGTCTACATCCATCCAAGAATCTTATGATTTGTGTTGTATACATAATGAAAAATCTTTTCAATGAGGAGTTTTCTAGGCAGTAGAGGCCTATATGCATTAATGAAAACACAAGAACCAATGTTTTATCTCACAATAATTGTAATATAGTTAAAAATTTTGGCATATAATAAGTCATTGTCTCCAAGAATGATATTCCCTTGCTCTGTAAACATTTTTTTCCCCTAAAAACATTAAGCATAAATTGCCTCCTAATAGTCCTTATAATAATATTACTGATCCAATTATGATCATTACGAAGCTATTGGGTGTATTTTCTTACACTTTGTTTTTCAGAGGCTATACGTTATGAAAGCTCTAAGACACTTATATGGAACACCCCATATACTTTTTAATTGGAATTTTAAAGTAGTCCCAACCATATTAGCATGAATCCTCCACCCATAACCAACCCTATTAGCATGAATCCTCCACCCATAACCTTTCTTATATGATATAGTCGCCTTCTTTCTTTCATTTGCAACATACAAAAATTGAATTCTCTCTAATAAAATATTCCCTCAGGGCAATCTTGTAAACCTTTACACTAGAAATATCATGCCAATTTGAAGCACTAATATATCTATATTAGCCTCCTTATTAAATTTTGTAAATTCATCTAAGTTATCTCTATCTAAATCATAAGGCTCCTTCAATACACTATTATCACTTAAAACTTTTTTTTTTTTTTTTTTTTTGGTGAGTTGCCTATCTCTATACCTTACTTATATTAGTAATAAGGGCAAAATTTATCTATATCTTCCTAGTTATTTGAGGATATTTTGTGATACATTTGTTGTAATAACTAGGCATATTCCTTCATATTTGATATTTTACCCTTGAAAAGGTGTTTTGAACTTTTATTGCAGAAAACGATGAAAAAACATCGAAACTGTCACCGTCAAAGTAGGTCGACGCCAATTTCGCGTCACGGTCGGCGCCAACCCCAATCTGGAAGAACAAGGGAATTTTTGGAGAAATAATAGAGCACAATCGAGTTGACCAGAGCACTACCGGCGTTGGCCATAACGCACAGAACCAACGTCAACTCTGCTCTGTCCTATGTCGGTGAATTCTCTAATTATGCGCGGATTTGGTAATTTTTAAGAGTTTTGGTATTTTCCAATCTCTACTCAACTCAGAACTTTTAGAGGAGGAATTTTGGCCACTTGAAAGCCTATTTAAACAAGAAAAATACAAGATAAATATGGTGAATTTAAGGATCAAATCAGAAAATCATTCATTAAAAAAGGAATTCATCAAATTAATGAGCATTATTCAAGAAGGTTTTCAAAGAAAGAAAGAGGGTTTGTTTATGAATTTTTTCTTTTATCTTTGTTTTCTTTTTCTAGAATAATAATGTAATTAAAATTTTCATTGTAACTTGACATTGTTTTGGGATTCATGCTTTTTGGATTAATTTAGTTATTTGATCAATTTTCTATTATTCTTGGTGTTTGATTACTTGCAATTATGAAGAGTTGATGAAGGTAGATTTGTTTCTAATTGACTTGAAAAACGATGTTATGAGTTGATTTAATTTCATTAATTTCATATTTTTTCATTTCTAAATAGACTTGGGAAACGAAGTTAAGATAAAGAACCAAAGTAATCAAAGATTAGTTGATTTCACCTAGAGTATAAGGTTATTGACTAATTTCATATTTATTATCACCTGGAGTATAGGGATAATTTATGAGGAATTGAGTTTAATGCATCTTTTTTATTATGTTAGTTTGATTGGAAAATCTACTAATTTAATCAAGAGATAGTGATTCTATGAATTGGGAAAGAAGTAGAGTCTATAAATGTAGGTTTATGACTTGAGATACGATTGAATTTTACTTTATATTCCTTCATAAGGCCAAGATGATAAATAATTGAGATAGTTGCTAAATAATTCATTGTCATGTATGCTAGGGTAGTTGTCTAAATTGCATATTCCTACATCCTTGAATTGTATATATTTTTTTATTTTTTTATTATCTTATCAATTTATTTGGTCATTTAAATAATAAATGAAAAGTGATTAGTGTGTACTTATTCCTTTGATGATCGATATTCGTTAATTCCCTATACTATGCTTGCGATGAGCATACTTGCTCGTATATGTAATTTGAGATTGAAGGCATGAAAAAAGAGAAAACACAGAGCACGCAGCAGAAGCGAAAACAAAAAAATTAGAAAAACTGAAGAACAGAGGAACCGAACAGAGCCGGCGCTGGCTCCGGTAGCCCTAGCCGACGCCGGTTAGGCTCTAGCGGCACTCCGAGGTTAAAAAAAGTTTACCTATTTTCCTCATTCTAAAAATTGGCCGGACCGAAATGTGTGCAACTGTGGTAGGTGCGCTGGTAGAAACCTCTAGTGCTATACCTGCAAGCCTCCTACTCCATATTTGCATGAAGGTGAACGCTAAACTCTCGATCTTCCAATATATGGTCTACCTAATTCCGTTTGGTGAACAACTAATAGAACTAAGAAATATTTTCTGGAGAGAGAGAGAGAGAGCCGTGTGTTTCTTTTTCCACAGAGAAGAGTTTGTCAAAAAACAACGAAAATTTCCAATCCTCCTGTTTAACCTAAATAAAACCCTAGGTTAAACTGGATTGAGCCATTGGACTCTTAGTTTAACCTTTTGGACTAAATTAATTATTCTAATTAGAACCAACTTAATGACCCAATAAATAATTAATTTTTCCAACCCAAATAAACTAGTCCAATTAACAAGACTATATTAGTTTAGTCCCTGGTTAATCCCTAATTATTCAAACTAATTTAATTAATTTTCTCTCTCCATGGACCTTTATTTTATTCTAATCTAATAATTAAATCAGGTTACTTAAATAAAATAAATTCCATTTAATTTAAGATCAATTCCTTAGCTCGTATTTAATTAGAACTCATGGTCTACACTGGGGACCAAAAAACACACCACCCTAACTACTAAAATGACCAAAATACCATTGCCATATAAATAACTGTATATTGCATTTTAAATATTTTCTAATATCACCATAAGAAAATATTGACCCCAAGGACAATACTGTGTTAGCAAAGTCTCCGACCTACAGGTGTAATGACTGAACTATCCCTCTATACATCACCGTACATTTAGAGAGGAAGAAGTGTACTAACACCTCTCTAAATGACATCTACCATCCTTAGGCTTCTAGTCCAATGATCCACGACTTCTTGGATTGTTTCCGCTTTCTAAGGGAGCTACCCTAAAGCAAACATTCAAGTTATGTTTCCCAAGGCCCTCGATATTTAGATCATTTAGACAACCACAATGGGCGACAAAGTATAGAAACTATCTTGTACAAGTCTGTCTTAACTAACTAGTCACACATACCCAACATGCAAGTATATTGGCCCTACGATAGAACCTCAACTATAGTATATCAAAGTACATGCTTCCAGCTTCGTCAGACCACCAACTCATACTCAAGTCGTAGAGTACTAGTCCATGCTGTAGCGGTAGTAGTCGAGGTTTTTAGCATATAGTACTTTCAGAAACCACTACTACAAGTCATGTTCTACGTATTCCAAATACGCTTATGTCATGAAGTGAGTGGACTACTCACTGGCTAAAGGTAAGCCATTCCCCATTTGGAATTCACAACATAATAATCTAAACATGACGAGATTTTCATTCTCATCAATCAGTTAAGAATAAATATTTATGTGTTAAGTAACTCGTAATCCATACCTTACTGTGAAAGACCTCCATTCACATGAACCATTTACTTAAACACAATGGGTCTTTTCCAAACGTAATTATGCACAAATAAAATATAAATTCACAAATAATTTCTGAAAATAAATTCTTTTATTAAAACATTCAATTTTTACATCAGAAATCTAGTCTAAGAGGGCATATTTCCCAATAATCTCTCACTTGCACTTTAAGACTAAGTAAATTCGTAGGTGCCCACCCCAATGGCATCTAAGTGTCTTTTGAAGACTCTCTCAGTCAAAGACCCAGTGAATGGATCAGCTAGAATATTCTCGGAGGCAATCTGTTCCACCACGATTTCTCGTCTCTAGATGAAATCCTGGATCAGGTGGTACTTTCTCTCGATATGCTTTCCCCTTTTATGGTTCCTGAGTTCTTTAGATTGTGATACTGCTCCAGTGTTGTTGCAATACATCACAATCGGCCTGTCCATGTGTGGCACGACTCCAAATTTTGAAAGGAACTTTTGGAGCCAAATTACTTTCTTGGATGCCTTTGAAGCTGCCACATACTCAACTTCCATGGTTGAGTTAGCAATGCAAGATTGTTTGATACTCCTCCATGAAATAGCTCCTCCAGACAAGGTGAAGACATATCCACTAGTGGATTTTCTCTCATCCTTATCAGCCTGGAAGTCTGAGTCTGTGTATCCTGTAGGAACTAAGACATCAGCCATATAAACCAGTATATAATTTCTCGCTCCCTTGAAGTACTTGAGAATATGCTTTACAGCTTGCCAATGAACCTCCCCAGGGTTTGACTGATATCTGCTAACTAAGCATACAGCAAAGCAAATATCTAGCCTAGTATACAGCATTGCATACATGATATTTTCCACAGTCGAAGCATAGGGAATCTATTCATTCTATCCTTTTCTTCTTGAAACTTAGGACAGTCCCTTGAAGAAAATGACAACCCATGTCTACAAGGAATTAGAGCTCCCTTACATGAGTCCATGCTATATTTGGCCAGCATCTTGTCAATGTATGTCGCTTGGGATAATCCTAACATTCTTTACTTCATATTTCTAAGAAGTCTAATTCCGAGAATGTAGCTGGCTTTTCTCAAGTCCTTCATACTGAATTGACTAGACAACCAAACCTTTGTAGATGACAATGACCCTACATCATTTCCAATGAGTAGATTGACATCCACATACAAGACAAGAAAAACTACATTAATGCCTTCAAATTTCCTGTACACGCATGGTTTATCCTCATTTTGAATAAATACATAAGACTTTATAGTCTCATCAAAATGAATGTTCCATACTCTTGATGCCTACTTAAGTCCATAAATGGACTTCTTAAGCTTGCAAACCATATGTTCTTGGCCTTCAGTAATAAAGCCTTTCGGTTGGGACATATGGATATCTTCGCTAAGATGGCCATTTGAAAATGCCGTCTTGACATCCATTTGGCATATCTCATAGTCATAATGACATGCAATGGTAAGGAGGATACGGATGGACTTAAGCATGGCTACCGGGGAAAAGGTTTCCTCATAATCGATTCTCTCTTTCTAAGTATGCCCTTTCACCACAAGCCTAGCTTTGAAAGTTTCCACCTTACCATCGACTCATCTCTTTCTCTTGTATACCCACTTACACCCAATGAGTTTTATCCCTTCAGGTGAAGCTACAAGATCCTAAACCTGATGGAGGTACATAGACTCAATCTTGATTTTCATTACTTTATGCTATAGATTTGCATCGGCATCAGTAATAGCCTCCTCGTATCTAGTGGGGTCTTATTCCTGATGGTCGGAGACTAGCTCAGAAGCTTTTTCAGTCCATCTCTCTGGAACCCTAGACACCCTCCCACTACGACGAGGCTCCACTTATATAGGCTCTTGAGACTATGCCTCTTCTTGTTCCACAATCGGGACAGAAGAAATTGATTCCGAAGATAACTTCTCCTTCAATTCCAACCTAGTTGAACCTTTAGTAGAGGTACTCTGATCATCCTCTAAGTATCTAGCATTGGTACTAACCAGTACTTTCTGCTCCTTAGGATGATAAAAGTAACCACCCTTTGTCCCTTTTGGATACCCAACAAAATAGTATAATTCTGATCTTGGTTTCAACTTGTCTACCTTGACCAATACATAAGATGGACAACCTCATATCATGAGATGATTCAGACTTGGCTTACGCCCAGTCCATATCTCATAAGGAGTCCTAGGTACTGACTTGGAAGGGACTAAATTCAGAATGTATGCCACTGTTTCCAGGGCAAATTCCCAAAAAGACACTAGAAGAGTAGCATAAGACATCATGCTTCGAACTATTTCCATCAATGTCATGTCCTTCTCTCAGCTACTCCGTTCTGCTAGGGCGTCCCCGGCACAGAGAATTGGGATACTATCCCATGATGTACCATGTAGTCCTTGAATTCACCAAGGAAGTACTCTCCACCACGATTCGATCGTAAAGTCTTGAACAATTTACCTGTCCGACGCTCCACCTCAGCCTTAAACTCCTTAAACTTGTTAAAAGAGTTAGACTTACGTCTCATCAAGTAAATGTAACCAAACCTTGTACAATCATCCATGAAAGTGATGAAGTACTCAAAACCCCCTCTAGTTGGTGTAGATAAGGAACCACACACATCAGTGTGAACAAGACCCAATACCTCATTGGCTCTATCTGCCTTAGGGGTAAATGACCTTTTGGTCATCTTTCCCATCAGGCAGGACTCACATTGAGGCTAATTTTCCAATCTCAATGAGCCTAAAGACCCATCATGGATTAACCTCTAAATCCTGGTTGAGTTTATATAACCTAACCTTAGATGCCAAAGATAAGAGTCATTGACATTGGTCTTTCTCTTCCTTGTTAAATGTTCAGATTGAGCGTTATTTAATTAATTGTTAATAGGGTTTAAGAAAAATAGATTTCCATACATGTGCCCAGTACATAAAATTTCTCCATCTCTACTGATAGAAATACCAGAATGAAAAGATACAAAATATCCTTGATTTATTAGTTTCGCAACCGAAATCAAATTCTGTCAAAATCCAGGTACATATAAAATATCATTCAAAACCACTATTCTATATAATAAAAAACAAGATCCAACTCTCCTATTGCAAGGGCCCAAACTTGTGCTCCACTTCCCATACGTAGTCCATGTTAGCCCTTCTGGAGTCTTCTAATCTTTTTAAACCCCTATAAGGAGTTACAGATATGATCAGTGGTTCCTAAATCAACAATCCAAGTGGAAGTTGATCCAACAAATGATATAGACTCTAGATAAAAAACAATACCTATGGGGTTCTTCTTGGTTTGAAGATCTGCACACTCCTTTTTCCAGTGCCCCTTCAGTCCACATTTGAAACACTTGCCCTTGGGTTTGTCTTTGGGCTGGGTCTTGGGCTGGGCCACTGCGTTCCGCTTCTTCTTCTTGAACTTTCTGGGCTTGAGCCCAATTCTAGAAGATGAAACCTTAGCAATCATAGCCTTAGATTGTGGCTTCATGACCTTCTCTACCATCTAAAGCTCCTTCATCAACTCAGTTAAACTCATTTTAACTTGTTCATATTGTAATTCAACTTGAACTGAGTAAAGGAACCCGGTAGAGATTCGAGAACCAAGTCCACTTGGCTCTTGGGGTCAATAACAGCTCCTAAGATTTCTGTCTTCTCGAAAGCAGCAATCATCTTGAGCATATACTCTCTGACTGATGCTCCCCCAACCATCTTAGTGTTAATGATAGTTCGAAGAGCCTCCTACCTTGCGGGCCGGCTCTTATCCGCGAACATCGTGGTTAATGATTGAGTTATATCATACGCAATGGACATGTGCTCATGTTTGAATTTGAGCACATTAGATATGGAGGCCAACATGTAACAACGAGTCATCTCGTCAGCCTTCTTCTATGCCTTCTCAGCTTCAAGCTCCTCGACGGTGGAACCCTCCCCGATAACAAAGTAGGTTTCGTAAAGGATATACTTATACTCTTCCGCTGTGAGTATTATGTCAAGGTTCCTCTTCCAGTCCACATAGTTTGGTCCCATTAGCTTATTCTCTCTGAGAATAACAACCAATGGACTAAAAGAACCTCCTACTATTTCTGAAAAATCGAAAATAAAAGAAAAGAATTTAGTTTGTGAAAACAAAATAAATTTGTGAACTTTATCCTTATTATCAAAATTGATAATAATTAATTTGGCTCTTAGGAAAACTGACATAGCTTATTGGGAAGATTAACAGTCCCCTAAGCTAAGTGTATTGACCATCACAAATTAATTTCCCTTTTAGGTAATGATCCAGAAGATAACTCCATCGAGGGGATGGTTGTTTCCTCTCATTTTCAATGGATATACCTCGCACTATAACCTCCAACGAGGGGCTAGCCAATCATAGTACGTGTCTCAGGTTATTAATTACATCCCTTCATTAGATCTATATCATTGTAATATCTCCATCCTATACGGTTCACTCCCAGGGTGACGCGAGAGGACCCACGATCTCTAATGAGGATCGTGATGGAAGTCGTGAGGCTGTTGAAATCCCTCTCCCACTTAGTCTTTTAAAATAAGGGTTTTCTGAAAAATATCCTTTTGAAAATTTCCATTAAGTTTTCCTTTAACTCAAAAATAAAATGTCTAAATCTATTAAAATATCTATGTCAAGGTATATATCCTTTGAGAAATTTTTCCATGGACTAATTTTATTCAAGTTAAAAAATTAAATGATTTCAAAAATTTTCCAATTAAAACTTTCTAGAGACTTTAGTCTCAAGTTTATTTGACAAAACATTTTTTCTTGTGCCAAAATAAAACAAAATGGTTTTCTATTTTAATTTACAACAATATTTAAATCCAATATATTTTCTATGTCAAGGATTAAATCCTTTGAGAAAATATCTAAGGATTAATTTTTATTCAAGTTAAAATAACCATTTAATTTGTAGAAAAATGTTTTCCTTGTCAAAAATATTCCCAAAGACTTTGGTCTTTGAGAGACCGTGCACATAGGTACTTAAAAAAAATAGCATGCTAGAAAACAATAGACGTTTTTATACTTTTCTATTTTTTAAATATAAGTGCCCAGATAATAGAATTAAACACATTAATTAATTAATTAATGGTCTTGTTTAATCATAAAATCTCTTACTAATATTTTCATGTAAAATATTCCATGAATATTAACTATTGCAAAAATATTAACTTCGCTTGGTATGGACTCCAAAACAAAAAGGAAAACGTAAAAAAAATTACAAGGAAAAAATCAAAAATTTCTCCTTGGTCCACTACACCCACCGCACTGGATCAAGCACCCATCTGCACCCACCTCACAGAACTAGGACCCATGAGCAACCAGCACGCGGACCGGATTCCAGACCCTAGCCGACACCGGTTCGACCACCCCAGTCGGCACCGGTTGGGCTCTAACGGGTTCTTCCTGCAGTTTTTTTTTTTTTTTTTGCAATTTTCTTCTGCGAATTTCCTCTATTTTTCTGTGCAACTTCTGGTATCATTGGCTCTTCGATTTCAATCTCAATACAATGAAATCAACCAAAACCAACAATCGCATATACCCTTTAATATCGGGCTTACACGATTTGCTAAGAAAAATAGTAAATTACAAACCTCCTATACCTCCATCAAAGAAGTTTAAGAAGAGAATCTATCCATACCAAAACAGCGAAGGATCACGGTTTAATCACACATATGTGTCGAGTTTTATTCAACTAGATGCATACTCCCTATATTTTCACAAAACCTTTATACTCTGATACCAATTGAAGGCATGAAAAGGGGAAAACACAGGGCACACAGCGGAAACAAAAGTAAAAAAAATTGAAAAAAGTGAAGAACAGGGGAACCGAACAGAGCCGGCACCGGCTCCGACAGCCCTAGCCGGCGCCGGTTAGGCTTTAGCGGAACTCCGAAGTTAAAAAAAGTTTACCTCTTTTCCTCGTTCTAAGAATTGGTTGGACCGGAATGTGTGCAATTGGGGTAGGTGTGCTGGTAGAAACCTCTGGTACTATACCTGCAAACCTCCTACTCTGTCTTTGCATAAAGGTGAATGCCAAACTCTCGATCTTCCAGTATATGGCCTGCCTAATTCTGTTTGGTGAATAACTAATAGAACTAAGAAATATTTTTTGGAGAGAGAGAGAGAGAGACGTGTGTTTCTTTTTCCACAGAGAAGAGTTTGTCAAAAAAATAACGATGATCTACAATCCTCCTATTTAACCTAAATAAAATCTTAGGTTAAACTGGATTGGGCCATTAGACTCTTAGTTTAACCTTTTAGACTAAATTAATTATTTTAATTAGAACCAACTTAATGGCCTAACAAATAATTAATTTTTCCAACCCAAATAAACTAATCCAATTAACAAGCCTATATTAGTTTAATCACAGGTTAATCCCTAATTATTCAAACTAATTTAATTAATTCTCTCTCTCCATGGACCTTTATTTTATTTTAGCCCAATAATTAAATCAGGCTATTTAAATAAAATAAATTCGATTTAATTTAAGATCAATTACTTAGCCCGTATTTAATTAGGACTCACGATTTATATTGGGGACCAAAAGACACACCGCCTTGGCTACTAAAATGACCAAAATACCCTTGCCATATAAATATGTATTTTGCATTTTAAATATTTTCTAATATCACCATAAAGAAATATTGACCCCAAGGATAATGCTACGTTAGCAAAGTCTCCGACCTGTAGGTGTAATGACTAAAATACACATCTATACATCGTCGTACATTTAGAGAGGAAGAAGTGTACTAACATCTCTCTAAATGATATCTACCATTCTTAGACTTTTAGTCCAATGATCCACGACTTTCTGAATTGTTTCCGCTTTCCAAGGGAGTTACCCTAAAGCAAACATCCAAGTCATGTTTCCCAGAGCTCTGAATATTTATATCATTCAGACAATTACAATGGGTGACATAATATAAAAACTATCTTGTACAAGTCTGTCTTAACTAACTAGTCACACATACCCAACATGCAAGTATATTAGTCCTACGATAGAACCTCAATTATAGCATATCAAAGTACATGCTTCCAACTTCGTCAGACCACGAACTCATACTCAAATCGTAGAGTACTAGTCCACGCTATAGCGGTAGTAGTCTAGGTTTCTACCATATAGTACTTTCAGATACCACTACTACAGGTCCTATTTTACGTATTCCAAATACGCTTATGTCATGAAGTGAGTGGACCACTCACGACTAGAGGTAAGCCATTTCCCATTTGGAATTCACAACATAATAACCTAAACGTGATGAGATTCTCATTCTCATCAATCGGTTAAGAACAAATGTTTATGTGTTAAATAACCCGTGATCAATACCTTATTGTGAAAGACCTCCATTCACATGGACCACTTACTTAAACACAATGGGTCTTTTCCAAACATAATTATGCACAAATAAAATATAAATTCACAAACAATTTTTGAAAATAATTTTTTTTATTAAAACATTCGATTTTTATATCAAAAACCTAGTCTAAGAGGACATATTTCTCAATAATCTCCCACTTGCATTCTAAGACTAAGTAAGTCTGTAGATGCCCACCCCAATAGCATCTAAGTGTCTTTTGAAGACTCTCTCAGTCAAAGGCCTGGTAAATGGATTAGCTAGATTGTTCTCGAAAGCAATCTGTTCCACCACAACTTTCAGTCTCTAGATGAAATCTCAAATCAGGTGGTACTTCCTCTCGATATGCTTCTCCCTTTTTTGATTTCTGGGTTCTTTTGATTGTGATACTGCTCTAGTATTATCGCAATACATCACAATCAACCTGCTTTTGAATATATCACCTTCTATAAATAATATTCCTAAGCTATTCCCATTTGAGGCAATGTGGAGTCATGATGTAATATCCAAGAAAATGGTCCGCTCAGCTTGGTTAATTCTAGTTAAAAGGTCTCCTCTTAACTAACTATTCAATAGTACTAGAAACACCAAATATGCAAAAGTCCATTAGATATTTGAAAATTCAAATTAATGCTTCTCAAACTCTCTCACAAACCTCAGTAATCTAAAATAGGGGAAAAAAGTTACAAGACGAGTTGGATGAGCTGCTAAAAAGAGAGCAAATTCTCTTGTAGGAGAAGTCAAAAGCTAGGTGGCTAGAAGAAGGGGATGCTAATACACATTTCTTCCACTTTTGTACTATAATCCACCGGAGATGCAACTATATTGATACTTTGTTGGTCAATCGTAGTTCTTAGGTTTCTGAATGAGGTAAAATCGGCCAGGCATTTGAAGATTATTATGTGAACTTCTTACCTCTCTTTTCTTGACAATTTGAATGGCCTTATCACTCCTACAATTTCTATTCCTAAGAGTGATAGTTTGTGCTTCATTCCTGCTGTCAAGCTAACTCTCTTCTCAATGAAATCATGAAAGAGACCCTGTTCGAATGATATATCGCTATATTTTTTTTAAGTCATATTGGCTAATTATTAGTGACAAAATGGTCAAGGTAGTTCAACATTTCTTTCAACATGGATACATGCTCAAAACTATGAATCACACTTTTCTCTCCCTTATCCGAAAAAGTGTAATGGGGTAAAACACTTTAGACCAACTGCGTTATGTAATGTAGTCTACAAGGTGATTACTAAAATCCTTGTCAACCGCTTAAAACTTTTGCTGGATAACCTGATTTCTCTTTCCCAGGAGCCTTTATTCCTAACCAAGGAATGAACGACAATATTATTATATTCCATGAGTTGATGCCTCTTGAATAACAAAAAAGAGAAGCTTAGTCTTATGGCTTTGAATTAGATAGATATCGGTAAGTCTTACGACAAAGTAAAACGAACACTCTCACTACATGTTTGATTAAGGAATTTATTTCTATGTCCTCCATCTCTATTTTGGTGAATGGTTCTCCCTTTATTTTGTCCATTCCTTCATAGGGCGTTCGTCAAAGGGACCCTGTATTCCCAAGTTTTTTCTTATTGTCTTCTTTGACTTATTATCTTAAATGATTTCTAAAAGCTGAATTGGAGAATAAAGTGCATGGTATTAGGGTCAGTAGAAGCAGTCCATCCATTTCTCATCTCATGTTCAGATATGACCTTATTTTGTTCTATCAAGGAAATCCAATAGAGGCATCACAACTCTTGGAAATTATGGACACTTATAGTTCCTAGTGTGGTCAATAAACTGTGAAAAATTAGTTGCTCATTTTAGCGGGAACGTGGAAGGGAATCTGAAGACAAAATTTTTCTCCATCCTGAAGAAAAGAGAATGTTTCGATGACAGTAAATATGTTGGTGTTCCATTTTGCAAAGGAAATTCAAAGAAGGAATTTGGATATATTGTGGATAGGCTGCATAAGAAATTAAGTGACTGGAAACAAAAGGCTTTATCTCAAGCTAGCAGAGCCATTTTGATTAAAATGGTTGCTCAATCCATACCTATTTAAACTATGTAGTGCTTTTCTCTCCCCAAGTCTATTTGTGATAAGATTGACAAATTAACTAGAGACATCTTTAACAATTTTAAGGAGGACGATAGACGTCATCTTTATCTAAGGTCTTGGAATTTAATATTTTGTCCTAAAATAGTGCGGGGAGGGTCAAGACTTTAGAAGGAGTGAGGATATTGGATGAGGCATTCTCTGCAAAATTGGGTTGGAAATTATATACAGAACCTCAAAAAATCTAAATATCTTGGAAGTAGGGATTGGAGAAATGTCTAGCTAATGCTTTATGGACTTGGAAAGATATATATAGGTACAAGGACATTATTCAGCATAGTATCTATTTTAAAATTAGTTTAAACTCTTTAAATTCAAATTTTCGATGACTCATGTTTCCCTGGGCTCCCTAATTTCCATTCTACTCCTATCTCTAATCAGTCTTCTTTAACTTTTCTTGTTAGAGATCTCATAGATAGAGAGTTGAATTTTGTTTCAACTAGAGTTAATGTATGTTTTTGTTTGTGTTCGAATTCCAAACACTTGACTGAGTTCAAATTGTTCAAGTTCATTTATATTTTAATATAATAAAATATATAAATATTATTAAAATATTATAAATATAACTAAAAATAAAAATATTATAATACATTTTAATATTATAAAATGTAGACAAATATAATATAAATTATATAATTAATATATAATATATTGGTAAATGATTGAATTTATTCGCGAATATGTTCAAATTTGTTCGTTTATTAATCGAATATAATATTTTGTTCGAATTTATTTGTTTAATAAATAAATAAGCTTTAATTGAATATGAATGAGTTTTAATTCATGAATATTTAATTCGTTTACTACTCTAATTTTTAACAACGATGCATCAACTAGGGAACTTGGCAATGAAATATTTTCTACTGGAACTTTTTTTTTTTTTTTCAGTTGAAGATGAAGATGAAAGCTTGAGCACATACTAGGACTGATTGCCGAATTATGGACAGCCTAACTCTTTGGTCAATTTCTGACGATGGACCTTAAATATGATTAAGAAAGAATTTGCCTTGAATAAGAATAAATTCAACAAAAATATATTCAGATGAATTTTGATCTTAGGTAAAAACGAAAATCGAACATGGACATAGTGGAATGAACTTCAATTTATCAAAGAAACATGAAGACAGATAAAGTTTTCTCTGCCTTGGAATTACAATTATACTAGGTTGTTGCCCCGTGCAGGAATATATTTATTTTTTTAAAATTATAAATACATTATAAAATTTTATTTTTGATGTATTTGATAGAAGGGTTTTAATAGTTATACATGTATTTGAATTTTTTTGTTTTTCTTTCAGGATATATTTTCAGAAAATAATGCTAACTTGCTAAAATACATAAATGAATGAACATTCTACAAAACCAAATCCACATTATAAATAAAAAAACATTTCAAGTTCACATGATTCTTGAGATATGTATGGAATTCATAAAAGTGTTTATTTCCGAATGAGAGTATTTCTAAAGGATTGGCCTTCGCCACAAAGGATTCATAAAGGTTATAGCTATGCTATAGAGTTTACTGCAATATAGGAAGGAAAGATCAGAATTTCATAAAGGTTCATGTGGCAGAATTGAGCACATGAACAAAATGAAATTGTGAAGGAAGGATAGGAATTTTATTTATAATTTTTTTTAGGATGAATATCGATGGTTTGTGGGCCTAACGATTTGGAGGTTGTCCGGTGGAGGATTTGCAGTAGGTAGGTTCAGTGTTGAATTCTATCATGATAATGCAAACACTTCACATACAAAGAACAACATAAGCATGGTAATGCTTACCTTAATTACCTTAAATGAACAATTATGCAAACACCCTGTTATATCCTTTTTTATTCCTTAATGATTTTCACTTCTGCCATGGTTTTATTTTTTGTGGTTACATAAAACCAGTGTGGGGTTTTGTCCTCTTTTCAGGAATAGCAATTGTGGAGGCACTGAAAGATGATGGTAGCAGTATGGGAAGAGTTTATGAACTCGGTGGACCGAAGATTTTCCCTGTGCATTATAGACATTCATTCTGCAATGGCTATATGCAATTACACAAACAAACTGAAAATGGATCATAAAATGAATTTGGAAATAAAGAAATATAAGAAAAGGATGTGAACATATTACAAGTATAGATTGGAAATACTCTGTAAAGGCCTGTGTAGAAATAAGCTTCCATTTTCAGCATGAAAAGTGGAAAACAACATAAAGGCTTCTTGAGAAAAGAGCAAGTTAAGTCATAATGAAATTATTACCAACCTCAAATCAAACAGCTATAGAACAACTCAAGCACTCTAAAAAATACAATGATTTCTTGTAGATATCGATATAAATTAAATCAACAATAATTCTATATCTTGACAAAATACTAAGCAAGCAGTGTCTTAAAATGGAATTTTTGCAAGCATTCCTCTGGATAGTCCTCAAGACAGTTCTTTTTTAAGAAGCCCTTGGATTCATAATAGTTATATGTCAACTCATATAAGTTCCCTATTGTAAGCACAAAGGGCACTACCACAACTTTAACATTTCAAATTTAAGGCACATTTTAATTTTCTTTTCCCTTTTCTTTCTTTTTTTGGATATATTATCAGGCCTAAAGTTCCATCATCCCATTTCAATTGCAAAGTGAATATGAGCTTTCATGAATTCAGTTTCTTATATCCAAAAGGAGTAGGAATCCCGTCACCTAAAGAGCAACTATGAACTGGAGAGCCAAGCTGGAATAAAGACTCGAACTTTACACCATTAAGAACAATAGATTTCATAGAAGACTCAGAGGAGCCATCCAAAATTCTTGGCCTTGAATCTGAGGCTTCTAATTTGTGTGAAGGAGAAAATGCTGCAGAATGGGGAAAGGGAAAAAAAAGTCTTTTTAAAGAGAAGAGATAGTATGAGTACAGAATGTAAAAACAAAGAGAATCACATCTGACAATTATTCTATAAAAGAATAGGCAATTAATAAGATCAGAAAAAGAATGAACAACCATTTGCTAGAGTAATTGATTTACCAATTCAAATGCATCGTGACGTACCTAGTGTCATATCACTTAATGATGAGTGCTCTAACCTTCTCTACAAGTCAGAAGTTGAATATTAGAAATGCTTACACCCTTGGAGAACCTACTAAAAAGAGACTTTCAAAACAATAAGAGAAGAAACCAACCAAAATTTGCAAGCAGACAAAGAAAATGAAGAAGAAGAAAAAGGAAGATAAAGGGGTAACAACATTCATAAATTTTCCAAGAGATCCACTTTCGACTCCCTTCAATCTTTGTCCCCCCACTTTTTTGATTGATTCTAATAAATACCACCCCCTTGTCACCATTTAACTACAAAAATGCAAACTAACTACTCTAGTCAGCATTGTTCCCTGATCACAGGTGCTTCCATTCCAAGGAATGAAGACAAAGAAGCAAAATTCATTAAGATATTGGGAAGTTTCATAAATGCTTCAAGTTACCATTCTGTAAAGTTACTAGTGGTAAAAAACCCCAAAAGGATAAATAGCAAAAGGTTCGACAAAAAAAGGGAAATACAAAAGGATTCAGCAAGTAGGGAAATAAATACATGTTTTACGAAAACACATAAGAGACGAATCACGAACAAACTTACTATTATCTCAAAACCATCTGCCACGTAGGGATTTATATAGCAAGAACCGATATATTACTTTCTCTTCAGTCGTTACATGAGAATACACCAAAGGGTTCCTTATATGCAGAAATTTGCATGCAATAGCACCCATACAATGCCACAATTAAACTCAGTCATACATGAAAATCTTCCTAAAATCATCCAAAATTTTGAAATTTTTTCAACAAATCGATTTCCAAATATACCATCAACAAACATAACTCTAAACAGAGTAACCTTCACTAAAAGACTGCAAAAGCAGTCACAAATGTCTTCATGATAGAATCCCAAACTCTCTATTGTGATTAAACAGTTACTTAAGCATGCCTCTAGCAAACACAATATAAAAAATGTAATAAATTAACACCCAACTACCAAAGAAAATTTACTCAACACATGTTCAACAAGTTAGTTCTTGTAACTGTTTTAATTTAACGAATGAATTGAATTAAAAACGACAGAAGCTTCGAACAGCAAAATTCTTCAAATAGGAGAGAACTAACCTGTAGAAGTCCATGGATTTGATTTTGCTAGTGGAAACCATGATTCCGGGGATGAAATTAATGAATGATTAGCAAATCTGGCGATAAAGACGATTAGCATTTATGAGCAAAGAACAAAATTTAGACCCACAAGTAGCAAAATTAGGAAGAAGATATTATCTCTTACAGAATATGAACTCTAAAAAAAAAAAAGGGAAGGGAAAAAGGAGAATACTTTTTGAGGCCTGAAGAAGACTTCTCCCGGTGAAAGCATCACTTGAAAATATACCATCTGTCCAAGGAACAAAGGTGGAAAAACAAATCAGAATCTGAAACAACCCTTTGCTCCTCCCAAAAAATAATAATACAGTAATAATAAGAACAAAATGTTTACGCATATTTCACATAAACTAGCAGGTACCCAGGTACCTGAAATGAAAGCGGAAGCAGAGATGCCGGCTAACATAGAAAGAAAAACAACAGCGATCACACAAAAATGATGGAGGTGAGACCAACCCATCATCAATCCTTCTCAAGGAACAAATCTCCTGATCCAACAATCAATACTCTACAAACAAAAAAAGGTAATAACCTAAGAACGTCTAGGTGAATAAAGCACTTTCCTCCCATCCCACCAAAACTTTTGTCCCAAAAAACAGATCTTTCTTCCCCTACTTTTATCTACCCAATGCATCAAGTAATTTCTAAAGAAACCAAAATCAGCTCAGTTTAACTTACCTTGAACCCTTCCTCTATTGGCGGACTTGCCTTTGTCATCTCGCCTGACGATTCACGTAAAAAGAAAAGTCTCATACTCTTTGATGAAGGCGTCCCCATTTTCACACAAATCAACAATCTTCACTTTAGGCTTGCATTCAGATAACACCAATTGAAGTGCCTCTACATTATCAAGTTCCCCAAATTAGGGCCCAACAAAAAAGAAAGCATAATTACAGTAAATTAAACCAATTCAAGAACACTTGCTTTATTCTTCTAGCCAAAGGCCAAAGGCGAGAGGAACGGAAGAGACAAGAACACTGGGATTCGTATAGCGGAATTCACATAGGTTTAAAGTGCCACATGGCATCGCAGGACAACACTAGGTGGCTCTCTCACAACTTTTTACAACTTCTATTATATATATATATATATATATATATATATATATATATATATATATATATATATAGATTTGTGTCCCCCGGTTATAGTACCATGTGGATATTTTTACATACACGAAGTAGAGGCATCCTCTTATTATTGTGGACATAATATGTGAATGCATCCTAATCGGTATTAGATATGCAATTCCAAATAAAATCCACACTGATACTGCATCTTCTTTTCCTCTAACATCTGTCTACCCATCTCTACCTCATTCACTCCAACAAACATTAGGTTTTTTAGGTGATTTGTAAATTTGGAGGTTGCATCCACTAATTTAAGGTACACGGTTTGAGATTTTTATTCCTGTTGGAACCCATTCTTGGATAGACTTTCAAGAAGGCCTCTCCATGTCAAGAAGGTAAATTGAGTTTTTTTTTTTTTTTTTTTTTTTGAAGATTTTGGTTGAATTAATTGTGTCCCTTGTTTGTGATAACATAAGGAATTTATTTTTCTAAAGTACATTGTGGTACAGTGTGTTGGAAGGTCAATATATTGAATTACTTAGTTTTTTTTTTTTTTTTTTTGGAATTTGTCAATTTCAACAATTGAAAAGAGTAGAAATTGGAAGAACATTTAAACTTTTATGATAAAATTAGAAAATATATTTTCATAATGTTTGTGTGATTAATGTTATTGGACAATTTAGGTCAACTATAAGTGAAGGATATATGGATGCAGATATACACTTTGAATTTTAAAAATAATTTATGACTATCCAAACTCAATCGAATTTGAGATGCGGAATGAAACTGTAGTTTATGTAATAGTCTTCTTTGGATTTGAGGATGATAGAGTTTGTTTTCTATAACATATAATACGAAAGTACACGTAGTTAGACATATGCATATTGATTTATTTCCCATAGCAAACGAGAAAATATTGTATTCTTTTCAATTTAAAATATTTATTCATAAAACTTTTTACACACAAATTAAATGTGTTAAAAATAATATTACAATTTAGATAAAATTCTTATTCTATTTATATTAAAAATACGACAGCTATTGATTGGTGAAAATTCTCAAGAAATAAGAAGAAATAAGAGTTTTAGAAAGTTATGTAATTGATTTAAAATAAATAGGGATAAGATGGGAAGAAACTAATCATTAGTTTTAGGGATAGAAATGGGGCTAGGTCGAACCGGGGATTAGAAATTTCAACTCCGTCCCTGCATACCCCCTATTTCCCCATTCCCGCCATGGGAAAAGACGAGGATCCTCCCCCTCAGTCCATCGGGGACAAAACAATCCCCGATTCCGACCTAGCAGGAAGCGGGGACCCACTTGAACCTGAAAATATTTATAAAAAAAAAATTTAGAAATTTTTTGCCTCCGATATATTTTTGTTCAAAACTTTTTAATCATTTTGAAAACTTTTGTGGTGTTTCCAATGGTTTACGTATTTATCATATTACTAAATTAATAAAATTAATAATTGATAATTTTTCTTTTTTTTCTTCTTTTCTATTTTATTTTACTTTTTATATATATACACATATAAAGGTCAATTATATATGTATATATATTATATAAATTATATGTATGTATATATATATATATATATAATTTACTTATATATACATATAATATAAAAATACGTGTAGCGGATCGAGCGGGCAAAGGCCGGGGGTGGAGATCATGCAATCCCCGCCCTTTGCCTGTCCCCACTTAAATCGGGGAATCTCCAGTTGGGTTGGGCCGAGTCTTCAATTTAAACGGAAAAATTGTCATCCCTAATTTGTTCTAGAAATATGAATATGAATATCTATTTTAAAATAAAATAAAAAAATTTTATGAAAAAATATTTTAAAACAGAGGGAATACATTATTATTTATAAATGACGTTTGATTGTTCCATAATGTTATATATCATGTTGTTCAACATTTTTATTACCTTGATGCTTGAGATGTCCATTGACACAATAAATATTATTTGAAATATTTTCAAATAAGTAATTATTAGTAGTAAGATAATAATTTAAATAGGATCAAATATTTTTATAAATTTTTAAATCAAGTTAACAACAATAACAATAACATGAGAGGAGAGCAATTGGGTAAATAGCCCATAGTACCCTATTGCTTTGTGAGGTTTTACTTAAAATATAACAAATCTCTTATGAAATACAGATATGAAAATCATGGTTATCCCACCAAGAGAGTCTACTGAAGATATTACATTACCAATATTCAAAAAGTCTACCCATATTACCAAATCATATTCGCCAGGGTTCAATTAAAAAGAGGCCTTAATTATATTGTTTGTCATGCGTTGAATGGGTCTTTCATTTTAGTCCTTTTTTACTACATAGAAAATTACAGGTTGCTTTTTAACAAAATTATTAAAATCAATTCATATCCTAATCTTAACAAATTTAGCGTTACAAAATTCAAAAGCCTATCATACGCTCCATATTCAAGGAACAGCGATGTAAATCAAAATATTTCTTTTCTAATAATGCATTCGCCAATATCACTCCAAACAATCACGTAGTTCAAAAGAAAAAATAAAATCAGTAGCATAATTGATTTGTAACTAACAGAGAATCAATAATGCAGAATTATCTTCCATATTTACAGAAAAACTGTAAAGAATATCAATGTTCATAAATTATTAAACATATTAAATTTAGTTTAATTTATTATTAATCCCCCAAGGATCACATCCTGCGTCTGCCCCTGCCGTCAACCCTAGCGTTGGGGAACGAAACCAAGCACTGATTCAATGCTTGAAAAAGAAGGATTCTAGATTGGGGCTCTGTGAAGAAGAAGGTGGGTGGGATTGACCGGAATCAGTTAGAGATGAATCATGGCTTATTTGATAGCTTAATTAATTATTTAAATTTATTTATTTATTTATTAAGTATATTTAATAATAGATAATATTAAATATATAATTAACTAAATGTGTTTGATAGTAAATTTTTTTTATTCAATTGATTAAGATATACTAAAATCTTATTATAAAATTTAAGTAAAATAAACGTTATTTAAATTCGAAGTGTAAATATATTAAATACTTATTTAATTATTAGTATTTTATATTTAATTTACATTGTAATAAATATATTGTAAAAAATAAATTATAATTAATTTAAATTTTAAATATTAGAATTCAGTTTTTAAACTTTATTTTTTAAGATTTAATAATTAAATATTTCGATTTCAATTTTACACTGTAAACGGGAGCAAAAATGGGAGAAAAGGCAGGAGAAGATGTATGTTATGTTGTAGGTGAATGCATTCTATTTAAAGTATGACCCCATCTAGAATATTTTCTATATAAAATAGGACATTGTAGATAATATGTCAATTATTTTTCAAATTCAAACTGTGAAGTACCTACAACTCATTACCTTATAACATCTTAGTTTAAGTGTAGGGCATGTTAAGGTAATGCGTCTAGTCCAAGGATAAAACTAAGAATTTAGGATTGGAGGTAAACTAATCAAAAGATATAATATTAAAAAGAATAATATTATAATTTTTGAAAAATTTTTAAGAGTGTAAAATTTAAAATGTTTTTAAAAAATTAATTTTACTAAGATAAATATAAAATTTTAAAAACTTTTGAGAGGCCCACCCCGCCACCGTATCTCCGTCTCTGTTCCAGGCCATTGTAGGACTTCTTAGCTGCATCAGGCCATTTGATTCCAAAATTTTAAAAAGTGCATCAAATTTAGCAAAAACCCACATTACTGCATCATAAAAGCCAAAGGTGGACTCCTTTTCATCCACAAAACAACTTATGTTGCTATTCTAAATGCAAGTATAGCACCGTTTGAAATAAAGGGACCAAAGTGAAGTTTTCTTGCTTTGATTAAAGGTTATGGTTAAGATCCACTCAACTTGTTAAGTGTATATAAAAAAAAAATTAAGGTGGAAACAAATTGTTAAAAAAAAATTGGGGGGCTGGGGTGGTTTCCGTCTCTGGGGCCTAATATGTCCTAATTCTAGGAATTTGAAGTTAAGTAGAATACTTATCGATCTTTGCTAGGAGTTTGCTATCTGTTCATAAGACTAAAAAGATACTGCTCGAACTTGTATACTAAGCGTTATGATTACGTGTTAGAATTTGACCTCTTTGAATCCTCCTTGGCTTTAGAGGAGGGACGGATAGAGGGTGAATAAGGGCATGCACTAATGGTCCTGTTTGAAAAAATAAATGATAGGGTAGCAACGGAGAAGTATTTTTCTCTCCTCTATAGCATCCCTAGCATTGGCAAGTGGGTCGGGCCGGGCCCACTTGACAAATCGATTACTGTTCACCGGTCCGGTCCTAGGTCCGGGCCAGTCCGGGCCAGGGGATAAAATCCCTGGCTCGTCACGGGCCGGCCCGCCGAAGAGAGCCGTTACCCTGCTTTTTTTTTTAATTTGATCCTTTAATATTTTTTTTTTTGCAATTTAGCCCCTAAAACGGCTAAAGTAATTTTTTTTTTGCAATTTGGTCTCTAACCCCCAAAACTCTATAAATACCCCACAATTCAACCCAAAACTCATCAACACTCTCCAATTCTCTCAAACTCTCTCCAATTCTCTCTTATTTCCATTCATCTTTCTCTCATTATCCTCAAATTTATTCATTTTCTCTACAAAGAGTATTAGAATAGAATTTATTTTTGTGTTAATACTTTTTCAATTCATCAAGAAAGTCTTCATATTTTGGAAGATTGTTAAGTAGCGGAATAGTGGATACAAGAAGTAAAAAGCTCAAGTGCTCAACAAAGTATTGTTATTCTTGAATTTTGGTCATCAACAAGTTAGTATTTCTTAATCTTACATTCTTTTATTTTAGCTTTATTAGTTGTTTATTTGTTTTAGTTATTTGTTTAATTTTTAAATTAATTTGTTATTTATATTTTTCAATTCTCTTATTTCATTATTTGTTAATACTTTTTTTTAACTTTTATTTGAATTTTGATTGCTTGTTTTTTTTTAAAGAAATAATGGATCCAAATCAATATCATCATTTTTCTTCATCCCAATCATCTACACATTTTGATTTTAATATAAATCCATCTTTGAATTTAATAAATAATGAAATAGGTAATGAAGATGAAGGTCCTAGTAGGCCTAGTGTTAGTGTTTGACAATCACAACCAACTCCAATAATTAATCCCGACGCATCTAATATAGGTGAAGATGATGTTGAAACAACGGATGTTACAACTAAAGCAAAAACATCTGTGGTTTGGAATCTTTTTGAAAAAGATAATGATAGTGATAGGGCAACATGTAAAATTTGTAGAGCGGTATATGCACATAAGAAGGGAGGAGGGACGGGAACATTAGTTAGACATATGAAAAGGTCACATAATGATTGGTTAGAAAACTTACTTAAACAACAACAAATACGTACTACAGGAGGTCAAATGGTTGGTAATTTTCAATATGATCATAGAAAAAATAGAAATGCATTTGGTAAAATGATTGTTCAAACTAAATTACCTTTTAATTTTGCAGAAAATTCACATTATGAACAATATATGCAAAATAATTGTCAACCAGCATGGAAAAGAATTCCTAGAACAATATTAAAAAATGATATAATAAAGATATATAAAGAAATGAAAGAGTATCTAATTGCTATGTTTGATTCTTGTAATTGGAAATTTGCTCTTACTTGTGATGGTTGGACTGCAATTACTAATGAATCTTATTTATGCATTACATGTCATTGGATAGATCATGATTGGTTAGTACAAAAAAGAACTATTTATTTTAAATTATTTGAATATCCTCATGTAGGTAGTAGTATAACTAGAATGATTACTCAAACATGTCGTGAATATAGGATTTTAAATAAAATTATTTCTATTTCTTTAGATAATGCTTCAAATAATGATTCTGCCATAACAATTTTAAAAAATATTATGAATCCTATGTTAGATGGTATTTTATTTCATACTAGGTGTGCTTGTCATATACTTAATTTATGTGTTAAAGAAGGATATAAATATATTGATGATATTGTTAATATAATTAGAAATGTTGTTTTATTTATTAAAACATTCCTAACTAGGCAACAAAATTTTAAGGCATTATGCCGAAAATAAGGTGTATCTTTTAAAAAAATTTAAATTAGATTGTAAAACTAGATGGAACTCAACTTTAGATATACTTGAAAGTGTTATACCTTTTCAAAACCAACTTATTGAATTTTGTAATAGTAATAATTTTCAACCTCCACTAACTGAAGCTCATTTTGAAAATTGTACTGCACTTTCAACATTTTTAATTACTTTCAAAGAAGCTACTGAACTTTTATCGGGATCTTATTATCCCACTACTCATCATATTCTTCCAACACTTGCTAAGGTAGCACATATTTTTGGTGAATAAATGTATCATCCCCAATATGGTTTTTTTATGAGAAGTATGTTTGAAAAATATAAAAGATATTATGAAGATATTCCTATTTTATATTGTATGGCATTGTGTATGGATCCTAGAGTAAAGACGTCAGGTTTTCATAGTATTATTGAATATTTATATGAAACATTAGATTTTGATGAATCACAAACACTTAAACAATGTATGATAAAAGACATAAAAGATAAAACAGCTAAAACTTTATCTGACATGTATCATTTGTATGAGTTTGAGTCTTCTTCTTCTAGTTCTCCTAGTTTAAGTAGGCAAGCTTCATCATCTAGTAGTCACTTTCAACCTCCGCGAAAATCTACCTCATCAATTTCATCAGTATTTAATCCATGGGGTATTATGAAACGTCAAAAAAGATCGACTACTACCTATAACGAGATGGCAATTTACGAGATGCAGCCATTAGTAGAAAATGAAGATCAGCATTTTGATATTTGTGGTTGGTGGAAGGCTCATGTAAGTCAATATCTCATTTTATAAAAAATGGCACGTGATCTTTTGACACCACCAATCTCTACAGTGTCATCGGAAAGCGTCTTCAGTGAGAGCGCTCGAACAATCGATGAAAGAAGATCTCGATTGGCTCCTCAAACTTTGGAGATGTTAATGTGTTGTAGTAGTTGGTTTGCAGCCGAAGATAGGACGGCTAGTTCGTGGATTATTGATGATGACTCAGATGATGAATGGGGTGAACCAAGTAGTTAGTTTAGTATTTTTGTAATTAGGAATTTAGGATAAGTTGTAATATTATGTATTTAATTTTATTTTTAAGATATTTATTATATTTTTAAATTTTAATCATTGTAATATTTTTAAGAGGTTTAGGCATCAAATCCCCCTCTTATGTAATCTTTATTTTATTAATTAATAAAACAGGTAGGGGTCCAAGCCAAACCTTCCACCACTTCAAGGTGGCTTTTTTATAATTTTAAAAAATTATATTAAGTAGAAAAAAAAAGAGGAATAAACCGCGAGCCGGCTCGCACCGACCCGTGGGCCACACGAGCCTAGATACCGGTCCTCAGGCCCGGCCCAGCACGGCCCGAAGCCGTGCGGGCCGACCCAGTTGACATTGCTAAGCATCCCTCTGCTTCCAATATCACCTCCAGTCATATCTCTAGTCTTGACTGGACGTTTTCATTTCTTTTATTGCTTTCCTTTTTTTTTGCCTTTGTATTCCGGTTTCGATTATAAATCACAATAATTTTCTTCTTTAATACTGTTTTTTCGAGAATTAAAATTCAATCGTCAAATTTTCTTACAATTTTTATAATCAATATCCGATGCACTACTTTCGTAGAGTTATCGCCTTACTTAAACTAGATTTTTAACTCTTTCTTAATCTTTTATCTTCTTTTGAGACGTTTTCCAAAACTATTAACATATTAGAGCCTTCACTATTGTTTCCTAAGAAAATAAGTGAAGTTAAACGCCCTCACTGCACACTTTCTATATATGTCTTCATTATCAGCTGCATGCTATCGGGGGTATATGCACACCGCCAAAGCGAGATTCTCTTTCAAGAGTGAGATCACCATTGGCTTGTTGAAAGTAAGAAGGAGCACTCCTAAAAGTAGCTGTTCTCTTATATACGATACCACCGCGCCTGCTCTGATTTTGACTTCAATTCGGGAGTTGGTGCGCTCTTATAAGCTCTAACTTGGCTCCGTATCGATCACTGAATTCAATTTCTATTTCTTAATTGCACGAGACAGACAGAAGGTAGCTTTAGAAACTTTTCTTGCCTATTATTTTCAAGGATGGTGATGGCCTGCTGAATGGGAACTAATATATTATTTATTTTTCTCTTTTATACTTTACTTATCTATGTATACTCTGCAGTATTTTTTTCTATTTATCGTGAACTTTAACTCATTGTGTAATCAATTTAATTTATATTGATGAATGTATTGTAATTTATTAAATATCAATGTATAATATACAAGCCAAAGATAGTCTAATTTGTATTGGCATATTGGCAGTCAAGCTTTGCATGTTCAAAAAATTTTGAAATTTTTTCATAAAAATTTTAACCCAAAATATTTATCACCATTTCAATGCTTAAAGCAGAAGGGGAAAAAAAGAATGCAATTGACATCATAGCTAGAGCAACTGAGCAAGTACACTCGCTGATGCTCAATGCTTTTACTAGAAATCAATGCCAAGTTTTTCTTCTTTTTTTTTTTTTTTCTAGAGGCAAATTCTAACTTACCCATAAGAGTTGCCTTCCCCCAAACAAAGGAAGTTTACACCCACATTGAAACAGGTACAATCATGTCTCCTCAGTAAATGAAAACTAAAGATTTATTTTCAACAACAAAAAATGAAACTTTCAAAGAATATCTTTTCCAATCTAAGATATCATATATGGGGAATGACAACAAACGGAACCCAACAGATCCGTCACGGTTAAGGCATGACAACAAGATCGTATTTCTACTTCTCCATCCCAAAAACCACTAATCTAGGATGGAAACCTGTCCAGAAATATTTAAAGAGAAAAAAAAAATGGTTTCATAACCAAGTTTTAAATCAATTTGGGATCTAAGGCATCATAACCAAATTGTATATCGACTCTTGACCACAAATCCCTTCTGGAAGGCCCATCAGATTCCTGATTGGGAAAATGGGTCCTTCCTGGTAGGGGATGTCGATCTATGTAGAGGAAACTGGTATGGTCTGATAATGGCAGCAGCAACTCGATCACACCTTCCATGATTTGTGTTCAACTCTAATGGTGTTCTAATGATAAGCGGTCAGAGAAAGGAAAACAATAAAAACTAGAAAATTCGTTCATTTATTAGAAAGTAAAAAATCTTACTTAGTAGCTTGATGCTTCTCCATATATCTCCTATTTTAAATGAGCAAAATCTCTATTCAATCTACATTTCTATTTATTTTTGACGCGATAAATCTTATTTTCAATGGACTGCTTCGCACTATTCTCCTTGCTCAATCCTCTGTCAATTAATAATTAGTTTTGCAGGGAACAATAAGAATATAAATGGATTGATTTGAAAAATCGGAGGACGCAAGGCACAGTTGTTCGTCCTCCATCTGTTCTAGCTAGTCCTTGTCTTCTCATAACTCATAAAGGGATAAGAATAAGTAGACTTTTTGCAGTTCACAGGCCAGACTTTTTGAACTCAATCAATTCTTGAGATGAAGAACAAACAAGTGTGGTCATTCCCCTTTGGATGGTGGATCCTAGAGGACCTTGACCATGATTTATGTTCGGTGTTTAATCCCATCATAATGCAGTTAATTGAACTGCCATCAATGCATCTTCCTGGTGCTCAACTAGCCATCTTGTCAAGCAATGATGAATGATGAGATTCATCTTAACCATTTCCTTCTTAACCCATTTCTTCACAATCTTTTAGCCCTTGGTTTGATGGCTTAAGATCTTCCATGAAATCTCTCAATTATAGCTTTTACCTAAGGAGTCATGAGTTGTGTCCTTATCTTCTTTCTCCCTTTTTTGAATTGGCCTTTATGCTTAGGATGATTCATATTATTTTTCCCTTCTTGATAAGGATTTGTCTTCGAATCAATACCTGCATTATAGTCTAAACAAGAGCTTTTATGTGAAGATAAAATGTTATGCCTTTGATCCCCATCAATTTCCTTGTTTTCTCTCTTTACAACCCAAGCTTTCACACTCATTTTGCCTCCACTCTCTTTTCCCACCCTCTTGTTGTGTTCACCTCTCCAAACCCAAGTTGGCACTCTTGTTTTATCTCCTTGCTCTACCTTTTATTCTTTCTACCCCTTGTTTTTGCTTGCATTTAAAGCTCTAAACTCTCAGTTTTCTATTCTCTTTTGCTCTTGTTTTGTCCTCTCTTGTTTTTCTCTCTCTCTATTTTTTTTAATCTCTCTTCTTTCTTTCTTTTTCTCTCAAAATATTTTTATCCTTACAAACCTCACTAGGAAACATGAGACAAAGTGTAAATTTCTTCCCATTCTTGTATAAAGAATAGGTATTCCTCCTCCTATTGTGAACCACATCCCTATCATATAGCCAATGTCTTCTCAACAATAAATGTCCAACATGCATGGGAAAGACATCGCACACAATCTCATCTTGATATCCCCCATGACAAATGTGGCTTTGACTTGTTTGTTCGCCTTTACCTCATTACAATTATTCAACTATTGAAGCTTGTAAGGCTTAGGATATTTTAAGATCTTCATTCCCAATTCCTCCATCAATATAGCACTAATCACATTCTTACAACTCCGTCTATTAATAATTATGTACATAGTGTTTGTTTAATTTGACACCTTGAATAGAAAATATTTTTCCTTTGTAAATCCCTTTCTCCTTTAATCACACTCATACCTCCCTCATAACACCAATCATTGAACATGGTTTCTCAAGTGTAATCCCATCTTTTCTATCCACTCTAATTTCTCCACTAGATTTAGTGTCATTTCTTCTTATTTATTTTTTCACCACCTAGCCAACTCTTCTTTTTCTCCTCTTGAAGTAACATTCCTCCCACTTTATAAGTACTTGAAGCATTTTTGGGGCCTTCATCCATAACACGCATTGCTTTTCAACAAATTTAACTCCATCATGCTCCATTCCTTCATGTTCATTCTCCTCCCACACTCTTAATGGATGTGACATATCCTCTAGAAAGAATAGAATATTGTAAAACTCCTTAATCACCTTATTTGTTAAACTCAATTGATCCACATCATCTTTTCCATCATCACTAAGCTTCTCATCAATCCCATTAACATTTTTCTCAACTTCTTCACTCTCTTCTTCATTCTTTTGATTAGGAAATTCTTGACCTTTGGCTTCCTTTTCTAACTCTTCCTCTTTCTCAAATTCGTGTAACTCATTTTGCACATTCTTCTCAACATTTTTCTTGGCTTCATTGGTTTCAAACTTAACCTATTGTTTTTCCTCATATTGTTTCTTCCCTACCTCAAATATTTTGTTCAATTGGCTACATTGCTCCTTAAAGGACTTCCAATGATAATATAATGAATTATGCCCGTAGCCACTATAATGGTCACAAGGAATTGCACTACCTTTTTGCAAATCAACACTTCTTCCTTAATCATTCAATCTTGGACAATCATATGTAGTATAACCATATCCCCAACAAGTAGAGTAAACATTAATTTTGTTTTTCCCTCATTCCACCTTTTCAAAAATTTTGCAATACACTTCCCTCACTAGGCTTAGATCTTCTTAGACAATCATAGGAAGTGTGAGCAAAGCTCCCACATATTTTGCACTTATCAGGTACTAACCGCTCCTTCATCAAATCTTTTACCTCTTCCCAAGAAACCACCGTTTGATACCTATTTCACCTTCTTTGTGTATTCATTTGCTTCCACTATTTTAAAACTTTATTGGAAAACCCCATCAATGCCCATTTCACCTCGTTTCTTCCACTGTACTCTAAGCATTTAAACAATTTTTCCCTTCTTCTTTCTCATCCATAATACTCCCTTAAATCTCTCTTCCCATAGAATAGAGGTATCAACTTCCTTTTCTCCTCATCCATCTAATTTTTTTGTAAGCTACCATTTGAATATTTTTGTACTCCCTCTACATAAACTCACTCAAATCCTTCCTCCTCATATTTTCAATTTCCTCTTCCACTTGTGCTTGGTCCTTCATCATAGCTATTCATATAAGATTCATCTCCACAATCAAGCAAGTCCTTATGATCACCTTCATTTTTCCAATAATCTTCTTCATATTCAAATTCATATTCCTCATACTCCCCATAATTACTTCTACTCAAACGAGGTTCCTTATTATAGTCATACCCTTTACTATCATTCAAACTAGCTATTATGAACTTTACTTTCAAGAGAAGTACCCACAAAATTTAAGTAGACGACACAAGAGAAATTCTTCACTCCAATCCCTTACGTGTTTACACTCAATTTTTTTTAAGTCACTCTTTACTCGTATTTGTACTCTTATTGACTTTTATTACAATGAACTCTCCTTCTTGCCTTTTTCAATCACTCAATTTCTTAATAAATTCTTTCCACAAATTCTCTCTAATTGCTTAAGAATTAGTCCAACTAGATAAGTCAATCCATCCCTCTAAGGACAATCAACTAAGGATCTTAGGGGAATTCAAATGAACTATTGTTGGTTACCAAAGGATTCAGCAAGTTCAAGTAAGAGTTTCAAAGAAATAAGAGTTCAACAAACTCAAGATTTCAAGAATGATTTATGAAAGAACTCACTAAGCAAACACCACAAGGATTCAAGGTAGGATAAGTTCAAATCAATTCCAAGTATTCTACCCACTAAAAGAAGAAATATATCAATGAAAAAGTAAAAGATGCAAGTTAAGAACCCATACAACACACAAGCATGGTGTAGTCACTTGAGCATTTCACCAAACACATAGTAAACAACTACTTAAATGGAGGAATTTTAAATGTTATGCTGCTACCAAAACCCCAAGGGTATACTCAAATAATTCGCTCAAAGAAATGATGGCACAAGAAATTCAAGACTCAAAAAGATAAATTAATATAAGCCAAGTATACACTTAAAAACTTCTTAAGCTATAGCATAGATTACTAATGAAGATTCTTACAAGCAACACAATGATATATCTCACTTAAAATAAATTATTAAGTAAGAGATCATAGAAATGCATCATAGGAAGCTTTGGATAGTCATTGAACATTCAAAAGTCATAGAAGCAACACATCAAACATTTTACATACAAACTCATAACTCAAGTTGTTCTAAAATTTTCTCCCTTATAACAGTTCTAAAAACTCAAATTTTAAAATAAAATTAATCCCTAATGATTATACCAATATCAATGAACAATTTCAAAGCAAGGACATGACCAAATTTTGGGTTGTAGGTCTCACAAAAATAACTTAAAAATAAGTTACGAGATTTTATTTATATTCAGAAATTTGTAGCAAAAACAGTTAATAAATCTCAAGAATTTTGTAATTTATCATCTCAAATAGCTACCCAAGTATAAATCAAACATATATATATATATATATATATATATATATATATATATATGTATTCAATTTCACAATAAACTCATGGCTGAAATTTGAATTAATAGCTCTCAAAAATAGCAAGAAAATTAGTTACAAGATTGAAAATTTGTAGTAATATTTTCCATTTGTCTTAAGCTCCAAATCAACAAATGTCCATTCCAAATGATTCCTCAAATATCATACAAACATATAAGATCAATTTAACATCAAATCCATTGCATAATTTTAAGTTTTAAGTATTCAAAAATGGCACAAAAATAAGTGATGAAAAATCTGAAATTTCACAAATGCTTGAAGAAGATACATTTTGCTCACAGAAAATTGTATTGATTAAAATCAACACAATATTGCTTTGATACCAGATTATTTGATACGAGCTCGTGAGCTCCAAATCCTTAATTCCAAATGTAATAACAAAAATTCAATGGAAAAAGTTGAACCCTCGGACAATAATAATCCTAGAACCGTAAGAACTAAGAATTGAACCTTCTCAATTAACCCCAATCACCTCCAACCCAACTAGGAGTAAAAAATAATATGGGAATGATGAATTTTGGTAACCAATTGATCTCTGAAAAGAACCCTAGATGAGTTGAAATCTAAGACGCATTTAAAAAGAGAATTGATCTGTCCAAGAGAAATTAGAGACTAAATTCTTAGGATGGACTAATGTCTAAGATTAGTCTTGATTGAAGGGAAGAATTCCCAAAAAGAAAGAACTCTCTTAAGAGTCTTTGAATTTCAAATGACTAAAATCTCAAAATTATATTTACAAGAACTATAAGGGGGTATTTATAGGCCCTAATTTACCCTAATTAATTAGAAAACAAAAACATAGAAATTAGGTAGGTTTAATACAAGTTTTTAGGTCCTAAAACTTGATACAAACCGTGGAAAATAAAATTACATTAAACCAACATTAAAACTAAGCAAAACAAGTCAAAATAGGGTTGTTCGACATGAGCCATTGCCGATTCGGTTAGGATGAGTTGGCATTAGCTGATTTCTGGAATCAATCGACTATTGAACAGCAACAAACTGGCATCGGCTGCCTTCTGGGAAGCCATCCCAAGTGTTGCTCAGTTTTCTCTCGCAGCGCCATTTCCTCATCAGTTTCCTTTATGTTTTGTACTCCAAATATTGTTCTTGACCTTCATTGTTATCTTAGGTATTTTCTTGACCCTCTAAATAGTTTTGAAGCCAAGCTTGTTTCCTTTTGATGTGTTCTTGGATTGCATTCCATTATTATCTCCCTTAATGTCCAATCATTGGTATTGTGCTTGCTTGTTCCTCCATAAGGATTGTTGGTCCCTTTGTGCTCCTTTGGCCCTTTCCTTCTTAACCCATTTCTTCATAATCTTTTGGTCCTTGGTCTGATAGGATGAAATCCTCCTTGAAATCTCTCAATTATGACTTTTACCAAAGGAGCCATGAGTTGTGTCTTTGTCTTCTTTCCTCCTTTAAATTGTCCTTCATGCCTAGGATGATTCACATCAGATTCCCACTGATATACTTAAGGAACAAAAATACAAGTAATTTTAGTCTTCAAGAGTGACGGCTAAGTCATTGAATTTGAAATAAAAATTGGTCCAATACTTCACTTTATTAACAAGGAGCAAACTTTTAAAAGTATAAAGTTTTGAATAAAATAAAATAAAAAAAGACGGCTATGACTTATCAAGAAAACTATTAAATCCTAGAGTTATAAGCTAATAATATCCATTTTCAAGAAAAGAAAAAAAAAATTAAACTTTTTATGAAAATAAGAAGTAGCGGTTAGCTTAGTGAGAAATCTAAGAAAAATAAAATCTCATTTATTTAGGAAAGCTAAAATTTAAAAATATGCTTAAGGTAATTTTTTTTGTTTAATTCTAAAAAAAAAATCATCCTTAAAAACTTGTCCTAATCTCTATTAAATTCCTAACATTAAATTAAACTCATCGTCTTACCTTTGCTGCCTTTTTTATAATGTGTTACAAAAGGCGTTTTATTCTGTTAAAAGAGGACTCAACTATATATTAAATCTCTTTCTATAGACATATGTGGTTTTGCAAGTTCCCGGGATTAATGTTACCATGAGTAGGGTGGTTAGTGTTATCATCTCTTGAATAGTGTCAAATACATGATTTATTTTCTCTTTGATAGGAGTAATAATACACTTACTTTTTAGTATGAGAATTTGAACATCATTAGTAGTATAATCTCTCCCAATAGTGTAAAGGGTGGAGGAGGAGAAAAAAAGATGGCATCAATTTTTGGCTCTCTAAAATTGGAGGCTTCGTCAAGCATGTTCACGTGGCAAATAGATATGTGTTAACTCTTCTTCTCTCACAGATAGCATGGATATTTCCACATGACCTGATATCCCAAACTTGTTGTGTATAGTATTGTAGTTTATGGACTTTAGAAGGTGGGGAAACCGTCAACCATTCCATTACTTGGAGAAATGGAAAAAGTAATAAGTGAGCCTGATAAAATTGTGTACAACATTATCATCAATAGAATTTGTAGGGATAACATATTTAACCAAGCTTTTTCATATTGTCTAAGATGATTGAGAAGAGTATCTACAGATTTCCAAGAAAATGGATGACTAAATGTATAGATTCCGAAGGAAAGAAATGCTATCATGCTCTCTTTTTCCCTTACTTTCAAAATTCTAAGTTAACGTGCAATATTGAATCATTAAAATTTCATTTTCTGAATATGGATCCTAGAGTTCTATTCAACTGAAATATTACTATTTGAAGAAGGTTGTAGTTTCCTTTTTTCCTTGACATTGATGGCTTTTATCTACAGAATTATTTATCTAAGTGTTTTGTATTACTGTGCAATTTGTTGTCACTGCTTTAGAAGGATCCATCTACAAATCCTTAGAATGCAATAGCATAATCAAGTTTCAATGCATAAAATTTTGGAAAGTTTTTTTCAAATGGGTACTAATTTTGTAGTTTGGTAAAGAGTAAATTGTCAAAGCCATGGTAACACAAGTGGAGAAAACTGATCTTAGAAGTGGTTTCCATCAACTTTAGAAAAGATGGATGCAGCAATGAAGTCACTTATGTTAATATGAGAAAGTCCTTGATTCCATCAATAAAAGCACCGAGTCGGTCCGTTTTTGTACTTTTCTCTTATAATGAAAAATTGTGTGGACAAAACCTTCTACTTTTAACTCTAATGCATGTTTGCTAAGGTGGTAGCTCAATTGATCTGGAGCTTCTCATCAAAGACAAAAATGGTAGTACGAGAGTATTCCACTGATTTAAAAAAAAAAAGGTGATTGTATACAACCATGTAAATGTACATTGTATAATAAAATCAAGATATTAAAAAAATAAATAAACAAAACACTTTAGTGCTTGGCATTACTTCAAAATCTATGGTTGTCTGTTTACCCATACTAACATGAATAACTTATTTGCTTCCTCTTGTTGGTCAATTTTCCAAAAGTGGTATTTAAGTCATGTGAAAGTTTTGTGCTGCTTTTGAAACTAAATATGGATAACAATGCACCTAAGAGTCTAAGAAGTATGAACAAGAAAAGGGAAAACTATGTATTAATGATTTTGGAAAAATTTTGGACTTCAATTTTTAATTTTGTTAGTTCAATAGTGTTAGCAACTTGTCCAATTGAAATTATATGACTACAAATAACATATAGATTAGTTTTACAAACTGATGGTAAAAGTCATGAATTGACTAGGCGCATTCTTCACAATGGTTTTGTGTCACCTTAAATGGAGAAAATATTTATAAATTGAGGGGACTAACCCATTAATTTTTTTTTTTTTTACTATATTTAATGTCCCAATTTGTGCTAGACTACCAAGAGATGAAAGAGTCTAGGCTTACGCCAAAAATGGCCACTTCATGGTGCGATTGGCCTATGACATGTACAAGATAGAAAAAAAAGAGTGGAGAATTTTAGTGAGGCTTTCTCGAATGCTAAAGCATAGAAATTCTGGAAAGGCTTATGGAGGACCAAAGCATCACCAAATGTTAGGTTGTTTTTATGGAGGTCAAGCCTAAATGTTCTACTACAATTGGAAATATATCTAGACAAATTGCTTGTTTTCCCAGGCAATATCAGTTCAGTGGCTTAAGATTAGAAGATCTCTACCACTGTTTAATGAACTGTTTATGGCAAGACAGGCATGAGAGAAATTGAATTTTGATCGAATCAATAGAATGGCTGCTCGTTGATGTCGTTGCGCTTTTAAGGACTTGGTGGCAGTGAAAAGTTGGACCAATACAAGCTTTCAACTTTCTCTTTCATGGCTTGCATCACTTGGAAGCTTAAAAATGATTTCATTTTCAGCCAAAAGTTGAAACTTGCTGAAGAAAGCTAGGAGGCTGACGGATGAATATCACCAACTGGCTGAATTTGCAGGCAATGTTCATACATTCCAATTGACCATGATGTTCCACTCCCTAGCTTTCCTCTTTGGAAAGTGTATATGGAAAGTGCATGGAAGAAGAATTCCATACCAGGAGAGACTGTTAGCAAAAAGTAACAGAAATACAAGTAGAATAGGGTTGAATGCCATAGTAATACAAGAAAAAGAATAACGTGAATTACTCAAAATCCTATCCAGAAAATTTCAGGAAAAAAAATTGATTAGAAAAATTAGCATAAAATCAGTAAATTAATTCAAAATAACTTAGTTGACTTATTCAAATTTTAAACTACTCTCAGCAAAATATGCATTCTTCTACAATCAGGTCTTCAAACTTGGCTTTAGATAAAGCCTTTGTAAGAATATCAGCTAATTGATCCTCTACAATTTCTCTATTTCTCTAAACTTCTCTAAGAAAATAATATTTAATCTTAAAATACTTTTTCTTGCCATGAAAAATTGGTTCTTCAGAGATAGATATAGAAGCTTCATTATCAACTAATATTATTGTGGGCTCCTTCTAGTTATGATTTAAATCTATCATTAGCTTTCTTAGCCATAAAGTTGAAGGCTTAAAATGGCAAAAATCATCAAAACGAAAGCATGCTAGCAAAACAAAAAAATTATATCTATGATTGAATGGCCCTCTTCGCACTGATAAAGAATGTTTGTACAAGGATACTTGAAACTATTTAATCATGTCCTCGTAAACATCTATTGCATCTCATTCATGCGAAGCCTTTGACCTTTTGAAATGGTGCTTGTAGCACAATCGGTAAAAGCTTAAAGATTGGATTTTGCAATACGTTTGGCTTCTCTGTGAATATTTCACAGACTTTGTTTCTGTGAAATGGGTTTGTTCTCTATGAAATGAAATGAACCACGAAGAGCACTGTACTTTCTTTGCTTACCAAAACCATGAACCACATCTCTTCATTTCATTCATTTTCATTAAATTCCCCGAGAAAGAATCCATTCGCAAGAAAACAGAAAGCATCCATATTTTCTGTTATCCTTCACGCGAAACAATACAGGATTCATCCCGTGTTATTTTTCTATTTTAATTAATTTATTTATTTATTATTATTTTAAAAATTTTATTTTATCATTGGTCTTATTCATTAGGCCAGATAAAATTATTTATTCTTGGGCTTGAATACCCATAAATAATAAATCTCAATTATTTATTTTTTGGACTTTTTTAAACAGTCCAATAAATAATTAACAAGTCTAAATAGGCCAATATAAAATTTCATACCTTTTATCTAGCTTATATCCAGATTAATTTTTTAATTATTCAATTTGGGCATTGGGCCCTGCATAATTATTTAACCAATTAAACTAGATAAAATAAATACTCTCTCTCTAGCCTTTTATTTTATTCTAATCCAATAATAAATTAGACTAATAAAATAAAATAAAATCTATAATTATCAAGACCAATTCCTTAATCCAAATCTTTTATGACTTAAAAGTCATTCCGATGACCAAAAGACACATCACATTGGCTATTAAAATGACCAAAATATACATATCATATAAATAGTTATATTTTGTATTTTAAATATTTTCTAATATCACTATAAAAAAATATTAACCCCAAAGATAGTATTACGTTAGCAAAGTTTTCGACCTATAGGTGTAATGACTAAAATATCCCTCTACGCATCGCCGTGCATTTATAGAGGAAGAATGTATTAACACCTCTCTAATAGACATCTACCATCTTTAAACCTCTAGTTCAATTATCCACGACTCCTGAAATATTTCTACTTTCCAAGGGAGTTACCCTAAAGTAAATATCCAAGTCATGTTTCTCAGAGTCTTGGATAATTAGATCATTTGAAGAGTCACAATAGGCGATATAGCATAGAAGCTATCTTGTACAAGTCTGTCTTAATTAACTAGTCACATATACCCAATATATAAGTATATCGGCTCTACAAAAGAACTTCAACTACAGTATATCAAAGTATATGCTTCTAGCTTCGTCAAACCACTAACTTATACTCAAGTGGTAGAGTATTAGTCCACATTATAGCAATAATAGGTTGGATTTCTTTTAAATAGTACTTTTAAAAGCTACTATTACAGGTCTTGTTCTATGTATTCAAAATACGCTCATGCTATGAAGTGAGTAGGCTATTCACCGGTTAAAGGTAAGACATTCCCTATTTGAAATTTATAATATAATAACTTAAACATGATGAGATTCATATTTTCATCAATTGGTTAAGAATAAACATTTAACTCGTGATCCATACCTTACTATGAATGACCACCATTCACGTGGATCATTTACTTAAACACAATAGGCCATTTCTAAATAAAAATCGTGCATAATAAAATGTAAATTCACAAACAAAGTTTGAGAATAAATTCTTTTATTAATAAATTCGATAATTATATCAAAAAAACTAGTCTAGAGGGTATATATTCCAACAATCTCCCGCTTGCACTCTAAGACTAAGAAAGTCCATAGGTCCCCACCCCTAGGCGTCTAAGTGTCTCTCGAAGACTCTTGTAGCCAAAGGCTTGGTGAAGGGATCTGCTAGGTTGTTCTCCGAGGCTATCTGTTCCACCATAATTTTTCGTCTCTGAATGAAATTTCGGATCAGGTGGTACTTTCTCTGGATATGCTTTCCCTTCTTATGGTTCCTGGATTCTTTAGATTGCAAGACTGTTCCAGAGTTGTCGCAATACACCATAATTGGTCTGTCCATGTATGGCACAACTCCAAGTTTTGAAAGGAACTTCCAGAGCCAGATTACTTCTTTGAATGCTTTCGAAGCTGCCACATACTCAACTTTCATGGTTGGGTCAGCATTACAAGATTGCTTGATACTCCTCCATAAAACAGCCCCTCCAGATAAAGAGATGACATATCCACTAGTGAATTTTCTCTTATCCTTATCTGCTTGGAAATCTGAGTCTGTATATCCAATATGAACCAAGTCGTCAGCCCTATAAACTAGTAGCATATAATGTTTTGTACCATTGAAGTATTTAAGAATATGTTTTACAACTTGCCAATGAACCTCCCTAAGGTTTAACTGATATCTACTAACTAAGCCTATGGCAAAACAAATATCTAGCCTAGTACACAACATGGCGTACATGAGACTTCCCACAGCCGAAGCGTAAGGGATCCTACTCATCATGTCTTTTTCCTCTTAAGAATTAGGACAGTCCTTAAAACAAAAAGACAACCCATGTCTGCAATGGCTTAGAGCTCTCTTGCATAAGTCCATACTAAATTTAGCCAGTATCTTATCAATGTATGTCATTTGGGATAATTCTAACATTCTCTACTTCCTATTTCTAAGAAGCTTAATCCCGAGAATGTAACTGACTTCTCCTAAGCCCTTCATACTAAATTGACTAAACAACCAAATCTTAGTAGATGACAATGTCCCTACATCATTTCTAATGAGTAGAATGTCATCCACATATAGGATAAGAAAAATCATATTTATACCTTCAAATTTTCTGTACACGCATGGCTTATCCTCGTTTTAAATAAATTCGTAAGACTTTATAATCTCATCAAAACGAATGTTCCATATTCTAGATGCATGTTTAAGTCTATAAATGGACTTCTTAAGCTTGTAAATCATATGTTCCTGGCCTTTAGCAATAAAACCTTCCGATTATGACATATAGATGTCTTCGTTAAGATGGCATTAATCCATTTGCCATATCTCCTAATCGTAATAACATGTAATGGTAAGGAGGATATGGAAGGATTTAAGCATGGCTACCGGGAAAAAAAGTTATATTATAATCGATTCCCTCTTTCTGAGTATACCCTTTCGCCACAAACCTAGTTTTGAAGGTTTCCACCTTCCCATCTGCTCCCATCTTCCTCTTGTATAGCCACTTACACCTAATGGGTTTTATCCCTTTAAGTAAAGCTACAAGATCCCAAACCTGATTGAAGTACATAGACTCAATCTTGTCTTTCATTACTTCATGCTATAGATTTGCATCGACATTAGTAATAGCTTCCTCATATCTGGTGGGATCTTATTCCTGATGGTCAGAAATCAACTTGAAAACCTTTCCTATCCATCTTTCTGGAACTCTAGATACCCTCCCACTACGACGAAGCTCCATTTGTACAGGTTCTTAAGGTTGTGTCTCTTCTTATTCCATAATTGGGTTTGAAGAAGTTGATTCCGAAGATAACTTCTCTTCGAGTTCCAACCTTGTTGAACTTTAGTAGAAGTATTTTGACCATCCTCCAAGTATCTAGCATTAGTACTTACCAGTATTTTCTTCTCCTTGGGTGATAAAAGTGACTTCCTTTGTCCCTTTTGGATACCCAATAAAGTAGCATAATTCTGATCATAGTTGTAACTTATCTCCCTTAATCAGTACATAAGTTTGACAGCCCCATATCCTGAAATGATTTAGACTTGGCTTATGCCCAGTTTACACCTCATAGAGTGTCCTAGGTACTGATTTGGAAGGCACCAAGTTCAGAATATATGCCGTTGTTTCCAAGACATATCCCCAAAAAGAAATCAGAAGAGTAGCATGTGACATCATGCTTCGAACCATTTCCATTAATAATCTGTTCCTTCTCTCAGCTACTCTATTCTACTGGGGTGTACTTGGCACAGAGAGTTGTGATACTATTCCATAATATACCATGTAATCCTTGAACTCTCCGATGAGGTATTTTCCACCACGATCCGATCGTAATATTTTTATCTGTCCAACGCTCCACTTCAGCCTTAAACTCTTTGAACCTATCAAAAGAGTCAGATTTGCGCCTCATTAGGTAGACATAACCAAATCTTGTATAATTATCCGTGAAAGTGATGAAGTACTCAAAACCTCCTCTAGCTTGAGTAGACAAAGGACCACACACTCAGTATGAATAAGACCCAATATCTCCTTAGCTCTATCAGCCTTTTGGGTGAACGACCTTTTGGTCATTTTTTCCATGAGACAGAATTCACACTGAGGCCAACTTTCTAATCTTAATGAGCCCAAGGAACCATCATGGATTAACCTCTGAATCCTGGTTTAGTTAATATGGGCCAACTTTAGATGTCAAAGATATGAGTCATTGACATTAGTCTTTCTCTTCTTACTTAAAGGTTCAGATTGAGCGTTATTTATTTGATTATTTGTAGGATTTAAAAAGAATAAGTTTTCATACATGTGCCCAGTACATAACACTTCTCCATTTCTACTGATAGTAAAACCAAAATGGAAAGAAACAGAATATCCATGATTTATTAGCTTTGCAAGTGAAATCAAATTTTATTTAAAATCGAGTACATATAAAATATCTTTTAATACAACTACTTTATTACAATAAAAAATAAGATCCAACTCTCCCACTGCAAGGGTCCATACTCGTGCTTCATTTCCTCCTCGTAGTCCATGTTCGTCCTTCTGGAGCCTTCTTATCTTCTTAAACCCCTACAAGGAGTTATAAATATGATCAGTGGCACCAGAATCAATAATCTAAGCGAAAGTTGATCAAACGATTGAAATATACTCTAAATAGAAAACAATACCTGTAGGGTTTTCTTGGCTTAAAGTTCTGGACACTTCTTTTTTCAGTGTTCCTTCTGCCCGAATTTGCCTTTGGGCTTGTTAGGCTGGTTCTTGGGCTGGGCCGGTGCGTTTCCCTTCTTTTTTTTGAACTTTCTGGACTTGAGCCTAGTCCTGGAAGAAAAGGTCCTAGCAATCATAGCCGTGAACTGTGGTTTTATGACATTCTCCGCCACCTGAAGCTCTTTCATTAACTCAGTTAAACTCATGTTTAACTTGTTCATATTGTAGTTCAACTTGAATTGAGTAAAAGAGCCCGACAGAGATTCGAAAACTATATCCACTTAGCTCTCGGGGTCAATAACAATCCCTAAGACTTTCGCTCTCGAAAACAGCAATCATTTTGAGCATATACTCCCTGACTGATGTTCCCTCAGCCATCTTAGTGTTTATGATCGTCCTAAGAGCTTCCTGCCTTACAGACCGACTTTTATCGGCGAACATTGTGGCCAATGATTGGCTAATGTCGTATGCAGTGGCCATGTGTTCGTATTTTGACTGGAGCACATTAGATATAGAGGCCAACAAGTAATATCGAGCCATCTCATTGGTCTTCTTCCATGTTTTCTCAGCCTCACGCTCCTCAATGATGGAACCCTCCCCGATAACAGGGTAGGTTTCAAAGAGGACATACTTATACTCCTCAACGGTGAGTATTATATCCAATTTTCTTTTTCAGTCTACATAATTTGAACTCGTTAGCTTATTATCACGGAGAATAATGGTCAAATGACTGAAAGAACCTCCACCAATTATTTCTAAAAAATTAAAAATAAAAAAAATAGTTTGTGAAAAATAAAATAATTTGTTACTTTATTCTCATATTAAATCCGATAATAGTTAACCTTATTACTATTATCTTTAATATGATTGATTTGGCTCTTAGAAAAACTGACATAGCTTCTTGGGAAGATTAACAGTTTTTTAAGTTAGGTGTATTAATCACTACAAATTAATTTTCCTTCTAGGTAATGATTTAGAAGAAAACTCCATCGTGAGATGACCATTTCTTTTTATTTCCTATGGACATTCCTCGCACTATAACCTCCAACGTGGGCTGGTCGATCATAGCACGTGTCCCGGGTTATTAATTACATACATCCATTAGTTCTAGATCTTTATAGTATCCCCATCCTATACGGGTTCACTCTCAAGGTGACACGAGGGGACCCACGATCTCTAATGAGGATCATGATGGAAGCCGTGGGGGTCGTTAGAACCCCTTTCCCACTTAATATTTTAAAATAAAGGTTTTTTCTTGAAAAATATCTTTTGGAAATTTTAATTAAGTTTTCTTTTAACTCAAAATAAAATATTTAAACTTATAAAAATTTCTATGTCAAGGTTTATACCCTTTGAGAAATTTTTTTTCATGGATTAATTTTATTTAAGTTAATAAACTTAATAATTTCAAAAATTTCCAATAAAACTTTCAAGAGATTTTGATCTCAAGATTAATTTGACAAAAATATTTTTTCTTTTTAAAATTCAATAAAAAATGGTTTTTTATTTTAATTCACAAAAATATCTAAATCCAAAATATTTTCTATGTCAAGGATAAAATCCTTTGAGAAAATATCCAAGAATTAATTTTTGTTCAAATTAAAATTAACCATTTGATTTAAGAAAAATATTTTTCTTTGTCAAAAATTCCCAAAGACTTTGGTCTGTGAGAAAACGTGCACATAGAGTACAAAAAGAAATAAGCATACTAGAAAACTGTAAATGTTTTCATACTTTTCTATTCTTTTAATCTAAGTGTCCAAATAATAGAATTAAACACATTAATTAATTAATGGACTTATTTAATTTTAAAATTTTTTTACTATTATTTTTCATGCAAAATATTCAAAAAATATTAACTATTATAATAAAAATAACTTCGCTTAATATGAGACCAAAAATTAAAAAAAAAATTATTCGAGTCCAATGCACCCGCCACAATGGATCATGGCTCATGAAAAAAAGCCGGAATCGAGTGGGTGCCCACGACCCCCCGCGCCTGCCCAGCTGTGCGGTCAAAATTGTTGATTGCGTAGCGAGAATTGCAATTTGCATTTTCCTTCCGCAAGGAAAGCTTTCTCGTTGGGCTGGAGCTGCGCAAGGCTTGGAACCGCGACTCCTCTCTCATCGAAAGGTGGCTCGGCTCGGTTGGTTTGGACCTTCTTCTCCAGCGTTTCAGAGGCTTTTTTGACGCGATTTTTTCCACCATTTTCAATCAAAACTCATCCAAACAACCACCCATACCCTTAAAAATATTGGACTTATACGATATCTATAAAAGTAATCAAAATACATTGTTCCTATCTTCCACTCGCGAAACTTACAGTGAAACTACCCATCAACTAAAACAAATATTTTCTTATTTTAGTTAAGCCTAGTATGCTTCCTGCATTTGCCAAACCATGGCTTTGACACTAATTGAAGGCTAAAAATGGCAAAAATCACCAAAACAAAAGCATGCTAGCAAAACGAAAAATTTACCTCTGTGATTGAATAGCCCTCTTCACACTGATGTAGATGTCTGTACAAGGATACTTGAAGCTATTGGATCACGTTCTTATAAACATCTACTGTGTCTCATTCACGCGAAACTTTTGATATTCTGAAATGGTACTTGTAGCACAGCCGGTAAAAGTTTAAAGATTAGGTTTTACAATACGTTTAGCTTCTCTGTGAATGTTTCACAGACTTTGTTTCTATGAATTGAGTTTGTTCTTTGTGAAAGGAAATGAACCACAAAGAGCATTGTGCTTCCTTTGCTTACCAAAACCATGAATCACATCTCTTCATTTCATTCGTTTTCATCAAATTCCCCAAGAAAGAATCCACTCGCATGAAAACAGAAAGCATTTATGCTTTCTGTTATCCTTCACGCACCCGTATTGTTTTTTTATTTTAATTAATTAATTTAATAATTAATTATTAGTTTTAAAAAAATTATTTTACTCTTGGTCTTATTCATTGGGCCAAATAAAATTATTTATTCTTAGGCTTGAACACTCATAAATAATAAATCTCAATTATTTATTTTTTGAACTTTATTAAATAGTTCAATAAATAATTAACAAGCCCAAATAGACCAATATAAAATTTTATACATTTTATCTAGTTTATATCCAGATTAATTTTCTAATTATTCAATTTGGGTCTTGGGCCCTAAATAATTAATTAACCAATTAAACTAGATAAAATAAATTACCTCTCTCGAGTCTTTTATTTTATTCTAGTCCAATAATAAATTAGACTAATAAAATAAAATAAAATCTATAATTATCAAGACCAATTCCTTAACCCAAATCTTTCATAACTTAAGGGTCATTCCCGGGATTAAAAGATACATCACCTTGGCTACTAAAATGACCAAAATATCCATGTTATATAAATAGCTATATTTTACATTTTAAATATTTCTTAATATCACCATAAGAAAATATTTACCCCAAGGATAATGTTGCGTTAGCAAAGTCTTCGATTAAAATACCCCATCTACGCATCGCCGTGCATTTAAAGAGAAAGAGTGTACTAACACTTCTTTAATAGATATCTACTATCCTTAGACCTTTAGTTCAATGATTCACAACTCTTGAAATGTTTTCACTTTTCAAGAGAGCTACCCTCAAGTAAACATCCAAGTCATGTTCCCTAGGGCCCTAGATAATTAGATCATTTGAACAGTCACAATAGGCGATATAGCGCAGAAACTATCTTGTACAAGTCTGTCTTAACTAACTAGTAACATATACTCAACATACAAGTATCGGCTCTACGAAAGAATCTCAATTACAGTATATCAAAATATATACTTCTAAGTTCGTCAGACCACCAACTCATACTCAAGCGGTAGAGTATTAGTCTACGCTGTAGCAGTAATAGTTTGAGTTTCTTTTAAATAGTACTTTTAGAAACCACTATTACATGTCATGTTCTATATATGTATTCAAAATACGCTCATGCTATGAAATGAGTGGGCTATTCACTAGCTAAAGGTAAGCCATTCCCCATTTGAAATTCATAACATAATAACCTAAACATGATGAAATTCTCATTCTCATCAATCAGTTAAGAATAAACATTTAACCCGTGATCCATACCTTACTATGAAAGACTACCATTCACATGGATCACTTACTTAAACACAATAGGTCCTTTTCAAATGAAAATCGTACACAAATAAAATGTAAATTTACAAACAAAATTTGAGAATAAATTCGATAATTACATAAAATAAACTAATCTAGATGGTATATATTCCAACAAAAGCTTGATTATCAGCTCCAACAACAGCAACATATTCTATTTCAGTAGTTGATTGAGTTATGACATCTTGTTTTTTCAAACTCCAGAAAAAAAAAAAAAACTGAACCAAGACTAAAAATGTACCCAAAAGTACTCTTCATATCACAAGATCCACCCCAATCACTATCACAAAAACCATGCAAATTTAACTTGTCAGATCTTCCAAACCAAACTCCAAAATCTGTTGTGCCTTTAACATATCTAAACACTTTTTTAGTAGTTTGAAAATGTACTTCACTTGCACAATGCATGAATCTGGACAAAAGACTTACAGAGTATAAAATGTCTAGCCTTATTGCTATCAGATGCATTAAACAACCCATGAGACTTCTATATAGACTTCATCCACTTTTGTTGTCCCATTATTTTCACTCAACTTCTCATTTTGCATCAGAGGCGTACTTACGACTTGCAATTTTCCATGTTGAACTTTTTAAGTACTTCTCTTGCATACTTAAACTGTCTAACAAAGATTCCTTTCTCTTGTTGCTAAATTTCCATGCCAAGGAGAAAAGACATCTCTCCAAGACCTGTAATCTCAAAAACTTGCATCATTTGATCTTTGAATTGTTGCACAAGTCCTACATTTCTACCAGTTACAAGTAGATCATCAATATCTAAAGAAATTGCTATGAGATCATCATAGAAATTTTTACATACAGAGTTGATTTACTCAAACTCTTCAAAAAACCAATCTTGAGTAGATGATTATCAATTCTACTATACTAGGCTCTTGGACTCTATTTTAGACCATACAAGGTCTTTTTAAATAGACAAACCTTATCCTCTTTTCCTTGTACTACAAAATCATCTGGCTGCTCAATAAAGCTCTCCTCCTCCAAATAACCATTTAGAAAAGCTGATTTAACATCAAGTTGATATACTTTCCAAGCCTTTTGAGCTGCCAATGACAAAAGCATTCTGATAGTGTTAAGCATTGCTACTGGTGCAAAAGTCTCTGAAAAATCCACCCCAAATTGTTGAGCATATCCTTGTCTTACAAGCCTTACCTTGTATTTATTGACAGCTCCGCCAGAGTTGAGCTTAGTCCTATATACCCACTTTACCCCCAATGGGTTTCTTTTGGCTAGGTTTGTCCACCAAGATTCATGTTTGGTTTTTCTCTATTATCCTCAACCCCTCCTTCATTGCATCAATCCACTTTAGATCCCCTACAGCTTCTTCATATCTTGTAGGCTCCAAAACAGTTAGGTTACATCTAGCATAAATATCAGCAATTAACCTTGTACCTCTAATAGGTGTATGATCATATGTTTCATTATAAATTATCCTCTTGCCGATCAATTGTGTCGTCACCACTTTGCTGCTCTTGTATTTTGAGTATAGGCCTTGAAGTTAGCTGACTAGGACTTGAAGTTGGTTGACTAAGATCCTTTTCTATTTTTTCCTAATTCCAAACTGAATTTTCAATGAACTTGATATCTTTGTAACCTTTGATGGTAATGTTACAGCTAACAAAAATTTCAATTTCTGACTTATAATCTAATTTCTCTCTTTTCACATCTGAAATATGTGTGTAGTATAAACTACCAAACACCTTCAGATTTTACAGAGAAGGTGTGTAACCATGACTACCAAACAGCTTCAGATTTTGCAGAGAATGTGTGTAACCATGGCAAGCCTCAAATAGTGTATTCCTTTTTAGAGTTTTTGTTAAAAGTCTATTCAGCAAATAGATTGAAATATTGACAGCTTTAGTTCAGAACTCCTTACGTATTTTCTTATCAAATAGCAAGCACCTTGACATCTCCATAATTGTCCTATTCTTCCTTTCACTTACTCCATTTTTTTTGAGGAGATTAAGTTGCTAAAAATTGGTGTTCAATGCCTGCATCTTCACAAAACTTGTTAAACTTTCTAGACGTATAGTCATACATATTATCTGATCTAATCACTTTCATTTTCAGACCACATTGATTCCCAATCCAGTTCTTAATTTTCAAAAAATATTAGCAACTTTAGGTTTTAATTTCATAAAATAAACTCAACACATTCTGCTAAAATCATCTATAAAAGCAATATAAGACCGCTACCATTCAAAAAGAGGGTCCTCATTAGATCACAAACATCTGTATGGACAAGCTGAAGCTTTTCACTTACCTTCAAGTTTTGTTGGCTGGAAATGGTGGTCTAGATTGCTTTCCACATTGGCAAACTTCACAAACTTCAGATTTAGGAGAAATTACTGGCATGTCCTACACAAGCTCCTTTCTCTACAAAAATTGCAATACAGAATAATAAAAATGCCCCAACCTTTTATGCCAAAGTTTTGATTCATCAACTGAACCAGAATATGCACAACCAGCATGTTTCCAATCTAAGGAGAAGTACTTATCTTTCATCTTTACAGATAATAACTCATAACCAGTAGAATCATATATCATGCATGTGTTGCCAGCGAAAAATACAAAATAATTCTTTTCTAGTAGCTGTCCTACACTTAAAATATTTTGATCAATTTAAGATATATATAATACATCTGAAATGAATTTAGTACCTTTTGGAGTCTCAATTGTTACAACTCCTCTACCTTTGACTTTTAAAGAATCTCTATTACCGAAGATGTATATCTTATCTACTTGCCTGAACATACTCTCATCAGAAGTCATGTGGTGACTACAACCACTGTCAATGAGCCATACATCACAGTTTTTGTTAGTTGCAAAACAGGTTGCAACAAACAACTGCACCTCCTACTAGTTTTCTATAGCTTGGAATTGATGACTTTGGTTCTTGTTCTTACATACCTTTTCCACATGTCCCATTTGTTTACATGACCTGCATTGAATATCAAGTTTGTACCAGTAATATTTCTAAGAATATGAAGTCCTTTTTCAGTGTGGAAATGGGAAAATCTTCCCTTTGTTTCCTCCATTTTTATTGTCTAAAACTCCTTTCTTACTTCTTCAATCTCCATTATGTTTGTTTTGCCAAAACTGCTACATTGTGCATTTTCCACTACAGGAAAAATCGGGATTTGCGACGGCAAAAAACCATCGCAAAACCGTCACTGACCGAATTTGCGACGGTTTTTGCCGTCGCAAAAAATGGCGTCGCAATTTGCGACGGCCAAGGGAAACCGTCGCTATTTGCGATGGTTTTATGAGGGCAAAAAAAAAAAATTCGTCGCAATTTGCGACGGTTTTGCGACGAATATTTTTTGTCAAACATCGAAAATTTGCTACGATTTTGCGACGAAACGCATTAGCCCTCGCAAAATTCTCGCAAATTGCGACGGTTTTGCAAGGGTCATTGCAGAATCGTCGCTGATTGCGAGGGCCAAGGCCCTCGCAAAACCGTCGCTAATTGCGAGGATTTTGCTAGGAACTTTTTATTTTTACAATTTACAATGATTTTATAAGGAATTTGTATACCCTCGCAAAATCATCGCAATTTGCGAGGATTATCGTTGCCATCGCAAAATCATCGCACTTTGTGATGAAATTTTCTAACCCTCGCTAAATCGTCGCAAATTGCGAAATTTTTGCTAGAATTTTTTTTATTTTTATTATTATATTTATTTTAAATTATTAATTCCCTATAAATCAATCTTGAAACATCATACAAACAAATGCCAAAATTATGTTCATAATTCAAAAAATAATATAAAAAATTAAAAATAAGTCCGAATAAATATAATTAAAATATTGAAATATAATATAATATAAAGTATTACAAAGTATGAATATATTACAAAATATCAATACTCGCAAATGTCATTCCAAAACAATTACATTTGTATAACACCAGACATATATATAGCCACCTTATGTTTTATATATCTCTTTTCATCCGGCCTGTGCAAGTCTAAACGAAATATTCCTGCAAAAATAGAAGAAGATGAAATTCCCGAAAATTAGACAAAATTAGTGTAAAAAATTATATGCGATGGAATTTAAAATAAAAGAAATTAAAAGATGTTGAAATGTGAAACAAATAATAATAATAAGGATTGAAATTCTGAATAAAAAAAAATTAAAATTTGACATGAGATAGTAATGATGTAATAGATAACAAAATTTAGCTCTAAAAGGACATATTTTGAGATGTGTATGGTATCATTCAAAAAGCAGGAAACTGTAGGAAGCTCTCCATGTGTTATTACAATTTGTACTTTGAGGAGAAGCTCTTGAGTTTGATGTAGAAGTAGGCTACCATTCACTCACATATTACTCAGAAACCAGTGTAGCCAAGAGACATGGATCCTGGTTCAAGTGAAAACCGGATTTAAAAGACAGGATAACTAATTGGATGAGGCTAGAAAGAAAAGCACAGAAAAGAAATATTTCTAACCAGAAACACCCTCCAAGTCGTTAGTAGGATTATGGCATGCTAAATTTGCCATTTCCCATAGACTAGCAGCTGGAAGAAAATTCACAAAAGCTACTATGCACAATTCTCCCAACACAAAATTCACAATAATATCCAACAAAATTTTCCAACTCACAACACAGTTTAATCCCCAAAGTATAACTCAGTCAATATAGCTCAATAGAGGCATCAATAGAAATTAAGTAGATAAACAACAATTTCCAATATCCACAAACAACTCAATTCAACATAGCAACAGCTCAATGCCCCAAATATCACCAATTTCAAGCAAATTAATCAAATAGCCAAACCAATTCAGCTACATCAACCAAATGACCACCAACTCACTGCCATTAATCAAATATAGGATACCAAATTGATAGGATCGAATGCCCCAAATATCACCAAGTTCAAGCAAAAAAATGATACCAAATTGATAGGATCAAATCAGTTTCCATATCTTTTACCTCAATCTATTCGTAAAGTTTTCTTTGAACCTCCATTTGCACTTGTAAAGCCTGAGCAATCTCTATACGCCGCGGGGGAAGACAGCTGGGGGAGAGAGATCCGGGGGGAGGGGAGAGAGCCGGCGGGGGGGAGGGCCGCGAGGGGGGTTAGGGATCCGGGGGGAGGGGAGAGAGACCCGGGGGAGGGCCGCGGGCGGGGGGGGAGGGGAGAGATCCGGGGAGGGAAGGGGAGGGGGTGCGTGGGTGGGCAAGGAAGGGGAGAGGGCGGCAGGGTTGAGGAGTGAAGGTGGGGCTGTGGGGGAGGGAGAAGGGAGAAGGGGGTGGGAAGGGGGCGGCGGGAGTGGGAGGGGGGACAGTCGCGGTGCTTGGTAGAAGAAGAAGAAGAAGAAGAAGAAGAAGAAGAAGAAGAGTGTGAGGGAGAATGAGGGGGAAAAAAAGGAGGGAGTGGAAATCTTAACGAAATTTTAAAAAACTTTTTAAATTTTTAGTTATTTTATCGTAATTTGTGGCGAAAAAATTAAATTTCGTTAATTTCTTATAAATTGATGCAAAGAATATTATAAATCGGTATCTATATTAGAATTTTTATTATTTTTTTAGTAATCTCAATAATAATAATAATATTTAAATTATTTTTCTTTATATATATATATACATATTATAATATATATATATTAAACCGAATAAATACTTATATACATTGTATATTTCATAAGCATATATATATACTTATATATTAGAGTAAGTATATAACATAATATAATTAACTATATATATTACAAATCGATCTCTACATTATAATTTTTACTATTTTTTTAGTGATCTCAATAATAATAATAATAATAATAATAATAATAATAATAATAATAATAATAATAATAATAATAGTAGTAGTATTTAAATTATTTTTCTTTATATATTTTATTTTATATACTATTTAACCAAATAGATAGATCAAAAAATTAGACATATATATATATATATATATATATATATATATCTTTATATATACATACATGTATATATTTTACTTTATACATCGTTTAATCAAAGTGATAGATTAAAAAATTAGACATATCTTTATATATACATACATGTTATAATATATATATTAAACTAAATAGATACTTATATACATTGTATACTTTATAAGCATATATATATACTTATATATTAGAGTAAGTATATAACATAATATAATTAACTATATATATTATAAACCGATCTCTATATTATAATTATCACTATTTTTTTAGTGATCTCAATAATAATAACAGTATTTGAATTATTTTTCTTTATATATTTTACTTTATACACTACTTAATCAAAGTGATAGATTAAAAAATTAGACATATGTATATATATACCTACATGTTATAATATATATATATTAACATGTAGGAGACGAAGAACATTACAAATTGATCTCTACATTATAAATTTCACAATTTTTTTAGTGATATCAACAATAATAACAGTATTTCAATTATTTTTCTTTATATATTTTACTTTATACACTACTTAATCAAAGTGATAGATTAAAAAATTAGACATATGTATATATATACCTACATGTTATAATATTTATATTAAACTAAATAGATACTTATATACATTGTATACATATACTTATATATTTGAGTAAGTATATAATATAACATAATTAATTATATATATTTACTTATGCAATACATTAGGTGTATAACATGACATAATTACATATACAAAATTATAATAAAATGCACTAATTGAGACATATTATTAAAAATATTCAAGTAAATTTTTCAAAATACACCACCACACAAACACAAAAAGAAAATTTTAAAATTTTAAAAAAATACAGATTAAAACCCTATTTTGTCGCAAAACCCTCGCAAATTCGTCGCAATTAGTGACGGATTTGCAACGAATTAGGGTTTTGAGATTTCCTATTTTTTTTTTCATTTATATATTTTTTTAATTAAAAATATTTGTCGTCGCAAAACCCTCGCAATTTGCGAGGGCTTTGCGATGGACATTGATTTTTAAAATTTTTTTTTAAAAAAACAATCGGGCGTCGTAAAGCCCTCACAAATTGCGAGGGTTTTGCGACGGCCATTCAAATTTTTTTAAAAAATATTTTTTAAAAAAATAAATAGCCGTCGGAAAACCCTCACAATTTGCAAGGGTTTTGCGACGGCTCTTAAGCCCTTGCAAATTGCGAGGGCTTTGCGACGGCCATTCAAAATTTTCTTTAAAAATATTTTTTTAAAAATAAATTATCGTCGCAAAACCCTCACAAATTATGAGGACTTTGCGATGGACATTTAAATTTTTTTAAAATATTTTTTTAAAAAACAATTGATCGTCGCAAAACCCTCGCATTTTGCGAGGGTTTATTTGCCGTCGCAAAACCCTCGCAAATTGCGAGGGTTTTGCGATGGACGTTCAATTTTTTTTAAAAATATATTTTTTTAAAAAAATATTGACCGTCGCAAAACCCTTGCAATTTTGCGAGGGCGTGAGGGCCGTCGCAAAACCCTCGCAAATTGCGAGGGCTTTGCGATGGACATTGAATTTTTAATTTTTTTTTTAAAAACAATCGGGCGTCGTAAAACCCTCGCAATTTAATTGCCGTCGCAAATTGCGAGGGTTTTGCGACGGCCATTCAAAATTTTTTTTAAAAATATTTTTTCTAAAATAAATGGCCGTCGCAAAACCCTCGCAATTTGCGAGGGCTTAAGAGCCGTCGCAAAACCCTTGCAAATTGCGAGGACTTTGCGATGGATATTTAAATTTTTTTAAAATATTTTTTAAAAAAACAATTGGTTGTCACAAAATCCTCGCATTTTGCGAGGGTTTATTTGTCGTCGCAAAACCCTCGCAAATTGCAAGGGTTTTGCAATGGTTCAATTTTTTTTAAAAATATATTTTTTTAAAATAAATGACCGTCGCAAAACCCTCGCAATTTGCGAGGATTTTGCGATGGACATTTAAATTTTTTTTAAAAATAATTGGTCATCGCAAAACCCTCGCAATTTGCGAGGGTTTATTAACTGTCGCAAAACCCTCGCAATTTGTGAGGGTTTTGCGATGGACGTTCAAAAATTTTTTAAAAAATATTTTTTTAAAAAAATAATTGGCCGTCGCAAAACCCTCGCAAGTTGTGAGGGCACTTTAGCCGTCACAAAACCCTCGCAAATAGCAACGATTTTGCTACGAATTGCGACGGATATTTTGGCCGTCGCAAAACCGTTGCAAATTGCAACGATTTTGCGACGGTGTTGGTCAACTCGCGAGTTAATTGAAAATAGTCGCAAAATGGTCGCTATTAGAAACGGAATTGAAGCCGTTGCAAAAAATTCGTCGCAAAATGAGATTTTTCCTGTAGTGTTCTTTTGCTTTAGCTTGAAGACCTTCAACCACTACTTCTTTTCGAATGTCCCTTCTTTGTTCCTATGCTTCCAAGGCATTGATCAACTCCGTAAGGTTGATTTATGAAAGATCTCTCGAGTCCTCAAGGGAAAATATTTTTGATTTAAATCTTTCCAACAAACTGACAAGAACTTTCTCCACGATCCTTCTATTAGTCAGCTCTTCCCCATGCGATCTAATCTTGTTGACTCTGACTTTGAGTTTGTCTGCATAGTCCTTAATATTATCAGATTCCTTCATCATTTGAATCTCAAACTCCCTTTTGTGATTCAATAATTGCATTCTCCCAATCTGGTTATTATCTTGGTATTCTTGCCTAGATGTATCCCATATTTGATTCAGCGTTTCACAATACAGTATTTTTGTGAAAACTTCCTCTAAACGAGTTGAGAAAATACAAGCTTTTGCTTTGAATTTTTTGGATTTCTCCTCATTATGATGTTTGATTTGAGCTAAAGTTGACTTAGTTGGTAATGCTGTTGGATCCAAGTTATTATCCACCACTTCTCATAGGTCAAAAGGCTTGTAAATAAGCTTTCATCTTTATAGTCCGAGAGTTATAGTTCTCCCCAAAAAATTAAGGAGGTGAAGAATTGAAATTTGAGGCCATTTTAACTAATAAGGTATGGATAAGTCTCTTATAGGCCCTTAAGGACAAGAAAAGCTTTGATACTAATTTGTTGGCAAAAAGTAACAGAAATACAAGTAGAATGGGATTGGAAGAGCACACATTTTTTCATTAGCTATGATGTCATATTTATACAAGAAAAAGAATAAGTTGAATTACTCAAAACCCTATGCAAAAAATTCTGAAAATGAAAAAACTAATCAGAAAAATCAGCATAAAATTAGTAAACTAATCTAAAACAACTTAGTTGACTTATTTAAATTTTAAACTACTCTCAGCAAAAGATGCATTCTTCAACAGATCAAGACAATACTGGGACAGGATAACTGCCACGGCCAAACAAATTCATATGCTAATCTCAGCTGAACATGCCAAAATAGCTGCTATCATGGAAGGAATTGGCGTTGCAAAGTCTAAAGGACTTGGAACAGTGGTACTCGAAAGAAGATTCTCTAGGCCTGATCATCCTGCTTAACTCAAACGAAGAGGATTTATCTACAACATGCCATCTAATCCAGTCCATCGGGTAAGAATTAAGTAGTGATCAGGGTTTATCACCTCATTTCTCACTTTGTAAAACCCTCAAGAAATTTCTTTCTCAGCACACCTTCTAGCCTAGCAAGCTTTAGGCATCACTGGCCGTGCAGTTTGTTTACCATGGTTGCTAATAAATCTTCCAAGCTTCTAGTGCAGATTGTTAATGGGGTCATTCATCCAATTCAAGGTGCAATGAGATTCTTGGATTTAGGCTTCATTTTACATAAATGGCACCATATCCGAGTCTCTCTTTGTCTTTCTAAATTTCCAAACAAAAAGAAAGACTATACTTTTTTCTTTTTTATGGTTATTTCATGTTATACAAGATTGATTTGTAATTATCAGATGAATATTTTGTATTCCTTTTTGTACTTAGAACAATAATTGGCAAAAATAAACAAAACTTATTTGAATATATATGCATTTCCGTTAGAAATTCTTAACATGATCTTGTCATAATTAATAGAAAGAATACAAAAGAAATTAAAATTAAAAAATAAAAAAAGAAACCATCCACTATATAGGATAAAACCTCTTTCCCGCTGTAGGATATACTATTTAACTCTCTGGTAAATTTATGAAGATGAAACTCAAAACGTTTTTCCAACTTCATGTAAAATGTTTGTTTTACACATTGCTTGAAAATTTTTCATTAATTTTTTTTCCCCCCCAAAAAAAAAAAATCTGTTTTAAAAATCTATAAGTTTGATAGTGGCAAACTGTGGAGACGCCTAACGGGACACCGCCCAACCACCCGTAGTTTTCCACGTGTCCTCCGTACAGTCGCATGACGTAATCAGCCCCAACTCCCTTTCTTTCTCGCTTTTTAACATGCCTAGATCAAAATCTGGGCCATGATTGGTCCGGCCCATGTTATCTTTGATGCAAAGAAAGAATGCGGGGACACGCTTCGGCTATCAGCGGATGCTTAGCTTGGACACCACGCGATGTTGGCCTTTCGGACAATGCTGGTGACTTTCCGTTGCCGGCTCTGTATCTCCAGTCATAACGTGTGCCCTCTATTCTCCGTTAACTTCTATGCCACGTGTAGGTCAATAACAATGGTCAAACATTGCTATGGGAAGGTCTAGAATTCTGACACGTAGCCACTAATAATACTTTGTTCGTCCCCATGATGATTTGCCTCGGTCCAAGGGCTTCAATTGGCCTAAAAAATAATAATAATAAATTAAAAAATCTACTGCATCATGGGACGATTTTTTTTAATAAATTAGATCAATAATTTAATTATATGAAATTCTTAATTAATACAATAAATTTATTTATAATTCTAATTTAGGATTTAAAATCTAGACTCTACAAAAATTTTAATATTATATTAAATTAGTTATCAAATGACTTATTTATTATATTTAAAAAGAATAATGTGTTCATATTTATACGTTTAGTCTTTATTAAATAAAATAATTTTGTTATAACTGATTAATCGTACGAGGACTATAAATTTGAGATATCTCATAACATGAGAATAGAGTAATGAAAGAAACTTGACATAAGACTTGATCTTTTTGTTAGTGTTAATTGATCATGGCCTATCACTATCTTCTCATTGTTCCTAAATTTTGTGAAATGAATTGAGCAGTGAGTTGAGAGTACTAGAAGAAGAAATACTAAAGACTTTGCATGAGATCATCATCTAGCATTTAGTAAACATCTGGTGGAATTGAAACTCAATTGATTACCTTTCATTTGTTCTCACAAGAGAAAAATATCAGAATAATATCAAGGCTTCCTTGAAGATTCTTGATTCCATCTCCTCGACACTTAGTCATAAAAAATCAGTGCTTCTTTGGAACCCCATATGCTGCAAGACACGAATACAAACACCCCCTCCCTTTTTCCAATCTTTAAGGTGTTGGATTTAAGAATAACTTATATTGTGATGCAAACTAATAAATGGATAGATACATCTTCACCAATATTCATCCCTTAGTAATGTAGACATTGGTGATCAAAACATATTCAACTTCTGACTTGTTTAAGTTTGTTTTTATTTCTTGGTATGAACATTTCTTATGCAATCTCATATTGCAAGACACGAATATCACCCAACACAACTTTGTCCCCTCCCCCAACTTAATAGTCCCTTTCCAATCCTCAACCACCACCTCACAATTCAAAGAAGGGAAAAAAGGAAAAAGGAAAACAAGCATGGTTGGGTCATTCTACACATGATTTCCAGGGCTATTCAATCTGAGAACCATTCTTAACTTTTTGTCCACTTGCTAATAATTCAACCAAATTCTATAAGAAACATTATAAGGGAATACACCACAATGCTCGAGAGACATTGATTAAACCTACTAAAAGTACTTTAACTAGTTAACAAATAAATTTTTATATAGGTCTAATTTTTTTATCACAAGCTTTAAAGTATTTTTTTTTTAAAAATACAATTGTAATGTAAATAATACAAATCTCTAAATTTTATGATTCATAAAAATCAAGACTGTATAAGAATTATTCAATAAATAATGTATGGTTCTGTTAACGTATTTTGTGATGTTTAGATCTGTAAAACTAAGTCCATTTCATCATTACTTAATAATTAAAATAATTTTGTAAAGTGTCTTAAGAGATAGACTTGAAAATCAAATAATTGATTTTGGCAATTGGAATGAGAGAGTTGTTGAATTTTAATCCAAATATAGAGTCCAATAATTGGTCAATCCATAAAACTTAACCAATTAGCCAAGTCAAATACCTGCTTATGCTCTCTTCTCTCACATAGCATTTGACCCTCTCTAACCATATACTTCTTCCGTCCTAAAAATTATGTCCAAAATTTCTATTTTTATTATATTAAACTACTTGTCTATTTCACAAATCGAGAATACATTTATTACTTATATTTCTAATTTACCCCTCCTTCAATCAAGAATATGTGCATTCTTAATAAATCATTAATGAATGTATAGAGGAGAATAATTAATGAATATTTATTTTTATTTAGGAGTAAAATAGTTATTTTCTATTATAATTATATAAATTTTAATAATTTCTTAATCTTTATATTTTGTCCTAAATTGACATAATTTTTAGGATAGATGGAGTAAAATATAACCTCAACGCCTTGAATTTTTCTTTTTTCTTTTTAATTTTTTATTCCTTTCCCATTCTCAAAGTTAAAATAATGTTTCAAATTCAATGTAACTCTATTTAAAATTTCAAATGTGACCTCAACCTATGAATTTTCTTTTATCCCTTTTTTATAATTATTTAATCCTTTTCATTTTTGAAAGTAGTTAAATATTATAATGTGCCAAATCCAGTAAAGATTTAACATATGGGGGTTGTTTTTTTGCACCAAGCTGGTTGATGTGGCCCACACTGGGGTACAAAAGCTTTTTCTTCATTATATATTTCGAATACATAATTCAAAGAGATGGGCCGCAAGCAGAAAGGGACACTCATGCCCTTTATTTTTTCCACCACCCACTCTATTTTTCCCCTTTCAAAATTATTATGATTAGATTGGTCTGTTCGATTTCAACTATTGTCATAGAATAAGATTTTTTATAAAAGTTGAAATTGTAATATAGTAATAATGTATTTTTATTTTTTTCCCTTCTAAATGAGTATATATATATATATATATATATATATATATATATATATATTCTTAACTCTTTCATTTAATATGTACTCTATCCATCTAAAATTGAATCTTTATATTTTTATTTTGAGATATTCAAAAATGAATAAATGCATTTTCTCCCTAAACATCTACAAGAAACTTTTTTTTTTTTTTAATTTTAAAAACACAAGTCTTACTAGCTTATAGATTTATACCACTTGACCTTTCTAATTATTAGGAGTAATATGATAACTTACTCATAATATATTTTTAAAATTTACCCTAAATAAAAAATTAGATATTCAAATACAATATGAGTTTCACTAATAAATAGTTCGATAGCTAATCTCTTGACTTAGTAAATCAAACTGATAACTTATTTAAAGTCAAATTTCTTTTTAAATTTTGTATTAAGTCAAATAAAATAATCACTGATGAATAAAGGAAATAAATACTACTATTAAATTGTTAAAAAAAATAAAAAATTTCAAGTTCAATCTTTTATGCTATACTTTTAAATCTAATTGTATAAGAAAGTATCTCTAACAAATTTAATTCGAGTACAACAACTATTGTACCGGGTGGTGATATTCCACTCTCATTTTCAGTACGGCTATCTAGAATAAGCCAAAATAATGTTTGAAGCGATCAATAGAGTTAGCTAGAAATAGACTAGTTTTGAGTTAAGGCCAGTGGCGGACCTACGTATGACTTGGGTCCAAAAATTTTAAAAAAAATTATATACGGCATTCGTTTTAAAAAAAATATCAATTTAATAAATAATACACAAATTAAAGAATTATTAAAATTTATATAATTATAATAAAAAATAACTATTATGTCCCTGAATAAAAGTAAATTTTCATTAATTAGATTAAGAATATATATATTTAGTGAGTCAAGTCTTTATTGAATAGTTGAAGAGGGGTAAATTAGGTATATACATAATAAATACATTCTTGATTTGTAAAATTGACAAATATTTTGGCACAATAAAAATAAAAAATTTTGACATTCTTTTTAAAACGGAGGGAGTATATATATATATATATATATATATATATATATATATATATATATATATAAGTATGTTAAACCCCACCCCATATGGCCTTCTAAGAATTTGAAAAAAAAAAAAAAAAAAACCCAGACTCCACATTTCCTTTCACATTTTCATATCACTCCAAACTCCACCGGCCACCCCACCTTTCCGTTTCTCGGAATTATGATTTTCCTCTCATTTTACAAAACTCCGTAGAGTCTACACTCACCCATCCCACAATTCCTTTTCAATTTTCACATTTCTTTTTTACTCCAAACCCCACTCCATGTTTCCATTTCACAAAATTTTACAACATTGTAAACTCCACCCATAATTTCAAAAGCTCATTATTTTTCGAAAAACGGAAACCCACGGTCCCCACTACACATAAAGCTCATTTGGTACATAAAATTTCAAAGATTCTAAATTTAAGGCAAAACTCCACTGGCCTTATCAAAAGATTCTAAATTTTACTCATCAGAAAGTTTTATTTTGTCTAATTTTGTTAAGGTAAATTATGGGTTTAATTTTTAATATTTTATTGAATTTTAATTTATATTGTTTAAAAATATTTAATTTATATTTATATAATTTTATAACTTTTATACGAATATATATGTAGGGGGTAAAAGTGACATACTTGAATTATGCTGTCTCGAGATTTGTTTTGGTGTATTTAAATAAATTAATATATTCTAAGTATATAATTCAGTGAGTTTGGGTGGTGACTCCCAATATATCTGGGTGTCTATATATGTGTATATGCTATATTTTTATATTATTATCAATTTTTCGCATTTATGAATATGTATTTGTTTATTTTTTTTGTATTAATATTTAGATTTGTGTAGATATTTTAACTAATTATATCTAAATTATACATTAAAATATTGTAATTTTTTTCCCTTTTTAAATCGTAAATAAAAAGATCATGTACGATTGATACATTCTTTAAAAGAAAAAAGTTAAAATTTCAAAATCTAGGGAAAAATCACACTGCGTTGATCTTGATCTTTCAAATTTTGAAAGTCCTCTTGTAAAAACTCCACGAGTAGTTCAAGTATGATTTGATATCAATTCTTTGGAACGTGATCTAGGATTACGATTGTAAATATGTGAATATTTTGTTGATAATCATGATGAAGTTTGTAAAGTCTATATTAAGGTAGATCCATATTAATATTTGCAATCTAATTATCCAAAATCATGAGGAAAACATTTTCGTAACTTTCAAGTATTATGGTTTAAGTCATTTCCTTCATTGTTAGAATATTCTCTTATTAACGATGTTACATATTGTTTTTCTTGTTATTTATTCTATAAAAAATATGGACGTTTTGGATAAAATTTTTTATAGTTGGGAACTATTTTGGTTTGATTTAATATTACTATGTTTATAAATTATTCAACATATAAATTTTAGTTTAGTTTATTATTGATCTCCCAATAATCTAATTTTGGGTCCGCCCCTGGTTAAGGCAGCAAGCCTTCAACAGAAAAAAATACTGTGGGCAATACATTCATCTTCCTTCTGGTTATAATAGTGCAGAAACTTGCCAAAACAAGAAACGAAAAAGGAAAAAAAGACTTTATTTTGAAGGTGAGATTAGCATGAAGTCCTATACACATGTTGACAATGCAAAAATCAGGAAAACATTCTTGCCCTTTCCTCGACGACCCACTATTAAAATTGGAGAACTTTCTCTTCAAAGTTCACAAGAATTCTGAATTAACCAAAAGGCCAAGAAAATGCAGAGAAAAATTGGTGCAGTAAACAACAAGCTCGACATTAAAAAAACCCAGAAAATGCCATAATAAATTATTCCTAGGCGGGGAGAGTTCATATTCAAGAACAAGAATTAGACCAAAACAAAAAAAAAAAGAAGAAAAATCATTGCTTAAGTTGCAGAAGATCTCATGAATCCCAAGAATAAGGATGCTCAAATCTTTCATTTTCCACATGAAAACAGAATCGAGAGGAAAAGAAAAGAAAAGGTAAATGAAACCAGCCAGAGGAACTAGAGTTGAGGGAAGGAAGCGTATGACCTTTAAAAGGTTTCATTCGGCGCCATACAAAAGTATTGACTTCTTGTCCCCATTACCGCTCAACATTCTAACAACTCTACGTTATCAGCGCTCTGCTCAGCTGTAATTTTTTATGCTATAAATATGTAGAATATGCGTTGCACTCTCTGTTTAAAAAGAAAAAAAGAAGAAACAAAAGGCCTTTTTGCTCTGTAGCGTTTCTTGATTTCTAGAATTATTCTCTCTCTCTGTGGATGCTATAGCTATCTACAATTCCACTCTATGTTGAAGGTTGAACCTTCTAAGACTTGCCCTTCTGCTCCCTTTTTCTCTGTGTCTCGTGTTCTACTCCAGCCTTTCTGTTTGTGATCAGAATTCTGTTACATAAAGAAGAATTGAGTTCACTTTTGATTTTGTTCAATTCAGAGTGTCAACGACTTGTCCAGTTTCCCCAAAAAAAAAAAAAACCATCTTTCGGCTTTCTGTTTTTTGCCTTCCTTTTCCTGGGTTTTTTTATGGGATTATTTGTGTCCTCTGTTTTGTATCAGGTATAATTCTTGACTATATACTTTTTAAATTGTCTGAATTTCCATTGTGGTTAGAAATATATAGTTGTGGTCAGCGATTGCAGAATTCAAATGGTTGATTCTTGTGGCTAGTTCAATTGGGTCTGATTGAATTTCTATGCTTGTTCGATTCGGGTTTGGATTTTGTTAGCTGGTCCACTGGCAGCCCACTTGGGGGTAGCTTTAGGAATTATTTTTACAACTAATTACTGTTGAATTTAAATTTAACAAAGTATTCCAAAACATGGTTTTGCCTTTTAGTTTCTCTTTGCTTCTTAAAATGAGCTTTTGTTATCCTTTACTCAAAAGTCTAGTTCCAACAAAAAGTTTCCCTTTTTGGTTAGCAAACAATTGGTTTGTTTTCAAAGCAGATTTTGAGTAAGCCTTAACTAAAAGAGGGAACTTTTATAACCGGTTCAAATACTTTATGCTGCTTTTTTCCTTTAATAATTTGGAAAGGCCGTTTCAGTTAAATTCTGGAAAAGGCATTGAAATTAGTGTTGAGAAGTTGCAGGAGAAATTAAGAGCATTGCGCTGGCAATATTCATTCCTTTCTTGTGATATTCTTGCTCTTCTTTCTTTAGTTTTATTTTCGCTTATTTTGTTTGCATTTGCACTTCTAATGCAACTTGTAACTCTTGCAGAAAGTACTAGAGAATTTGACCCTTTAGTGATCTTGTGATTATAAAAGATCAGGTAAGAAAGTCCATCCATCTTTGAAACGTTGTTTACTTGTATGGATGAACTCTTGAATTGACAGAGTGGTTCTACTAACCATCTCTGGGATATTGCTCGTGAGTGGCCAACTGCCTTGCTGGTTGTTCATTAATGAATTCTCAACCTTTTGACTCTGATTGATCTAGATTTCCTACTTTCGTCTGATGGTTGTCTCTGTGGCCATCAGAGTGTCATGTGCATCTAGTTTTTTTCTTTTTGCTTTCAACCACAATTTTGATGTTCATTTCTCGGGCTTCCTGATAGCCAAAAAATGGGATGCCTGGTTTCAACACCAAAGGATGATGGTGGAAACAGAAGGCGGCCTGGAAACATTGGAGAAGTTTCTGTCTTTGTTCCCGGCTTACGGATTCCAAAGCCAGTGGATTTCTCTCAAGCACTGGGCGACCATTTGTCTAAAAGTCTAGTGGAACGTCTTTCTGCAATTAGAACCAGAATAGTTGTCATGGCTGGTCAAGAAGCTCCAACAATTACTAGAACACGAAGAAAAACTGCTACTCAACATGGTTAGTAGTATTGCAGCATGCACAAATTTCATTGCTTTTGAGATGAGCTTATGCTGACACATCATCAGTTGTCTCCTGCAGGAGGTTCCACACTGGCTGATCTTCTGCAAGCTCTTGAAGATTATTTGCCAGTACTTCTTGGTTTGGTTAAAGATGGTAAAGCATATTGACAGCAGGTGTAGATTAGAATAATTTCAGGGTTGATGGTCCTGAATAATCCTCTTTTTTCGTTATGCAGGAAGCCCATTACAACACAAAGCACAATTTGTTTGGATCAATCAGGAGGATGATGCTGAGGTGAGATTGGAATTCCAACTTTGTATTCGTGGGTGTCCATTCTAGTCATTACATTCTTGCCATGAGATGGTCTTCTTAATATACACTATTAATGATCCTAGGAAACAGCAATGTATAGTGCTTGGTATGAAGTACTATCTGTATTGCACTTGATGGCAATGCTGTCATTATCACAAGCTAACTTACTACTCCTTCCAAGGACTTCGGCTGATGGTTATCAACCAAAGGTATCAGAAGGTGTGTATCATCTCTAAATTCATCGAGCTATGCTTTTTCATGTTTGCTCTGCAGTTAACATGATACTGCTTCTTGTACACTCTGGATACTGTCTTTACCTAATTATTGTTGGCATTGGACTATCCATGGAGCCATTTGGTTTCTAATTTCCAGAAATCCAATAAAAAGTAAGAGATTTTTATCTCACTGAGGCAAACTGTTTTGAGTTTGGGGCATCTAACTAATGTTAGATTATCCAGAGATGAAGACACAATTATTTATCTATTTCTGCATCAGAATATCCTCATCTCTGAGCAACATAGTATCTTCATAAGTGTACTCACAAATGTTAAAACTTCTTTTGTGGATTCAAGTTTGTTCTTTAACATCTACTTCTTATGATTGCACTTACCTGTTCTTTTAACTCCATTCTTATCCATGCAGAGAGCAGAAGATCTTCTATTGATGTTTTTCTGAAGGCAGCTGGATATCTTGACTGTGCAGTTCGGCAAGTTTTGCCACAGTTGCCTAATGAATTAAGGTTTATTGATCAATGATTTCCGTACTGAACTGCATGTTTATCATTTGAAGCTCTTTTCAAGTGCTAAATAGTATATCCTGTCGACAATCATGGTTTAGGAGAAATCTACCAGTAGATCTTGCAGAAGGAAATTTACGGGCACTTTGCCTACAAGCATTAGGACAGGTAGTTTCTCATCCCAGTAACAATATTGCTTATATTTAAATTGCAGTTTCCTGTTATTTCCTTTCTGTTCTAGGATTAGTGTGGAGCCATATTTTAGCAATGTTTCTGATGGAGGGGTGCAGTTTTGTGTTTTGAACATATTGCACATATTACAGACACTGAAGAAAGAGATATTAGGAAGAAAATTTAACATTTGCACATTCCAGTTGTCAATTTATTGGAGCTTTTAGCATAAATTTGTAGGGTTTAGAAGTTTTACTTACCAAACATTCATCAAAACCTTTATAAGACAGAAGTCCATCTACTGGACTCTACTGAATGGACTTCCCAGATTTTGTGAACATAAGTTGCATATACAATTTGGATATTGTTCATATCAGTCAGCAGATATCCAGTGAAAGCATCCAAATGTGCATATTAATAACTATTTGACAATCTTACCCTTGCTTACTTTTATTGTTAGTCATATTTTGTGGATTTGCTGAAATGAAATGAATTAGAAAGATCGTATATAGGATATCCGCAATCATAAATCTGTTGACTAAATTATTCCAAGTATTAGCTTGGGAGCCAAAAGAAATTAAAAAAAAAAAAAATCTCAGCATCTTAGACTAACATAAGATTAACCTTTTAATAACATGTCCTAAAAATGAGTGAGGAGAGATATAATTGCTTAAGAATTTTAGTTCTCTGTGTAAGTGTGTCAACAAACCTTCAGTTATCTGCTTAATCAGAACAGTGACACAGTCAACTTTAAAATTTTGGAAGAGGTAAGCCTTGGGATTAAGTGGATAGCATGATTTCTCGAGAAGTCTTACCTGGAGAATATTAGTTTCCTTTAAATGAACGTATTAGATTGGTTTCTTTGGAACCCATGCTAATTTTTCACTAAACATGCTCCTTTATCCCAATGGACCTGCATATCTGGAGGTCCACACATTTGTTATGCTGAGTTTCATCTTAATAAATTTACCAGAGAGTTAGGCTTTTAATATTCTGGAAAGCCACTATTTTGATTATGAGGTGGATTGACAATGCAAAGGATGAGAACAATTATTCACTTTATTCATTTTATGGAAAATTTACTTTTGAAGTATGGTGTCAGTGTCAGTTGCATTTTATTTATTTATTTATTTTGGTTGAATAGCTTCCTTTAGGTGTTCGTGCGATACTTTTATGTTGGTGTTCTGTCTGCAATTTGAGGGCCTAGTTTTGATCAAATATGCTTGATTAGTACTGCTATTTTCTGTTACCATGACTGCGTTCATATGTCATTGAATGTTCTTCTGTTTGTTTACTTTTTTTTTTTTTTTCAATTATTGGTAATGTAGTGACAACAATGGCATTGTAATACCCTATACCTGTAATTTTTCAAAAGGTCTAAAGAAGGTTGTGAGAATGATAATAAATCTGAGATTTGTTGATGCCAAAGTAACCATAATTTCTACGGCTGCTACAAGCATAACTTATAAACTAAACTTATTTAAAGGTTTATCCTGGATCTTATACTTGTTCATGCCCTATTCTTGAATGTACAGGCTGGCACTGTCTTTGTTGCATATTTTCCCAACACTAGTCCTAAAAACCTAGTCTAAGGCTACATTTGGGAAGAAATTCTTTCCAATCCAAACCAAAACTCCAATTTAAAATAATATTAATTTAAATAATTTTCGTTTTCCGAGAGTTATCATATACTCACAAAACATCATATTTTCTCTCTCTCACTAATTATTGGGCCTCACATTTAATAATATTTTATTAAATTTTAACAAATTCATTTTAATCCAATCTTTACCTAAGTTATTTTCAAGCACTTTGTAGCTTGGTTGTGGCTGAAGAAATTACTTTCTGTAACTATAATTTGGACAGACCTGGGCTCTATTTATGGCTGTGGGTAATCCAATTTATTAGTCGGATCTTATGAATTTGCCATAAGTCTAGCAAGCATAATGGGAAAGAAACATTTACTTGCTCTTTAAGTAACCTACTATAGGCTATCTTTTGAAGTATTTTCTGTATGTATTGGACACTTTAGAAGGTAAAGTGCACTTTCTTAATGGGAGACTTTCATTGATGAACTCCATTGGCACACTGTAATTACAAGTTCAGAGACTTCTTCTTTTGGAATATTTAAGAGACCAAGCCAGTTGAGATGGTAACGTTTGCAATTTTACATGCCTAGTTTGCCTTGATTGCAATTCTTTGTTGCATTCTTTATACAATTATACTTCTGTGGCTGCATCTCAAAATCCCATAAAATACCATAAATTTATGAATATGTCTAAAACAACAAGTTTATGCAGTTGAACTAATGTATCTTCCTCGTATTGTATTTTTCATCTTTCTTTGGTTCCTTTTTTTTCCTGATTAGGGTGTTGATATTCAACTTGGACTTGCAATTGATAGTACTAAGGCCACCCTAGCCGTGAAACGAAGGCTGGCATGTGAGATGGTGAAATGCTGGCAGCAGGTATTGATGGATATTGCCCACCATCCTTAAGCATGAATAAAGTCCTCAGTAGAATTCTCTTTTTTAATGATTCTGTATTCAAGTTGCCTGTTCATCTACCATAATTCCCTTTGTGTATAATGTCTCATGCCAGAATGCTTTTGTCTATGACCACTCTACCCATTTTTGTTTTTTGTAGTAGTTGTTATATTGATTGGTATCATTACTTCTTATGAATCTTGCTTATTGTTTTTGATTCACATCTGGAAATGATTAGTTTTGAATATACAAATTGAGAACAAAACTGTAATACCGATTATTGGGGAGGCAGCGATTTTTGAAAGAACTATTGTAATTGTCATGTAAAAGGAGGCAAAACAGCCTTTACTTTTCCAGAAGAGCATAATAAAATTAATATGCCAAGTAATAGGTAGATCACAATTTTGTAATTGAGTGAAATAATTAAGTTATTAAAAAACGTTTCATTATCTCCTTTCCCTTTTGAACTTTAACTGGTAAACTTTTTCAGGTCAAAGATAGTTGCCTTTCAATTAGTACCCTGAATGGGGTTAAGGAAATGAATAATTGTTTATGAATGTAAAAGGACCTATTTTATAGTTATCGATACTGTGTTGCTTTTTATCTAGGCTTGTTGGGAAAGAGTCACAATCATACACATATATGTAAAGCATGAAGTCACATGCTTCCCTTAATGTACCTGGCAAGTGCATATGCTTCCCTTGTATATAGCAACTTTCTTGGGAATCTACTTATTGTTACTTCACATGTCCAAATAGCTTATATGAACTATTTGTGGAAGTAATGTTTGAAGAAGAATTGGATAAATGGGGTGGGGTTTGATGATGAAAAATCAATATGTGAAACAGTTCTCAGACTGGTTCAACTCATGCTTTCATTTTATATAGGGAACATTTAACATGATGTTAATGAACATGGACGAATCAGTATATATTTCCTGGATAGCTTTGTTTTCAAATTCACATATTTCATTGATTCTTCGTGAATTGATGTTTAATAGTGTGATAAATTTGTCCATGCAAGTTTTCACCTCTGTTTGTGTTTGTTGATAAATTTGTCCTATTAGTCTTGCATTTAGCTTCTTAAAAATAATTCTTGTTTCAGAATACAGAAAATTGTTGATAGCCATCATTTTGTTCAAGCATCAATAAGTACTTTGAATATTATGGATGTTTAACTGTAGCATTACAATCAGTTTTTCCGCCTTCCTTTTTGTCTTTTGAAATATAGGCGCAAGATAACATCATGAACCTTCCGTTGACAAACGGCTGGGGAGAAAAACATAGGCTCTTTGTGAAGTGGAAGTACATTGAAGCAAAGGTATCTCGTGATTGCCCTTCACATTCCGCTAGCTGATCCTGTTCCTATTAAAATTTATCTTTCGATTTTTTCCCCATTTCATGGATTTTTTGTGAACATCATTGAAGGAATTACAACAGCTACTTGCATAGCAATCTAAACGTCGCATAATATTGCTTATTTCATGCTTAGAGTCGATATTTTGGATATTTATCAATGCCACAACATGTTATTTACAAGGCAATAGACCTTCTGGCAACAAGGTGGGCACACTCCTCCCAGATGTATTATTTTTGTGATTAATTTGATTTCTTGAATTAATAGAATTAGGGGGGAAATTGGAAAACTTCAAAATTGCAGGAAAATTTTTACCCCACTGAAAAAGATAAAGAGAGCAATTTCAATAATGTTAAGACCAATTGCTCATGTTTGATGTTCCACCATTGGGCAATTAACAGTTCACAACAGCCATCAGGTAATAAAATGCTTTTTGGAGTCTGGCGCATAATTGAAGTGCATAATCTGCAATGGATCAATGAGGGAGAAGAAAGCTTTTGTTCATTGAGGGTTTAGGCAGCTGCAGTGACTTAAATAAGTTTATATGGTCTATGAATTCTTTTATTTATTTAAATAGGAATGACCAAATAGTGCCTGCAAATGTAGAAAATGGAGAGAAAATTGCTAGTGGTTCCACATCAAATGGCAAATAGAATTTTGGTGATGATGAATCAAGTTGGTAAATGGGAGTAGGTTTTTTCTAAGAGGTACCACGAGAAAAAAGAGCTGTGCGGTTTACTTTTCCAAGAGGGCTGAATGGATGTTTTTCAAAATCTTAGGCAGGCAGCTGCAGCATGGCAGTTGTTGGGAAACATTTTATATGCTTTACTCCTATAAAGTTGGAAACTTGTCTCTTTGGGTTCTGCTTGCACCTTATGGAGAATCTTATTCCATTTTTCTTGTCTAACCTTATGATTTTGGAAGTGCTTTTGCATTTTCTCAAAGTAATACTTCTGTTTCTGTAACAATCTACATTTGATTTGATTGTCGTGAAGGATTATTTATTAGCAAAATTTTTAGATAACTAATCAACTATGGTTTGTGGTACAACAGTTCCTTTGGTTTTCGAGATGAAGTAGATTTTCTTGGGTCTTTTAGATGGAAGAATTTTTATCATGGCTTTTTTTTTTTTTTTATTGTTGGTATCTTTTTCATCCTTTGCTTTGATTACTTACCACCAATATATGGGAAAAAGAAGATAGTTGAGTGTGTAATGCAGAGCACTAGATTCTGTGGTGTGAAAACAGAACTTTGAAAAGTGGGGAAGGGAAGGAACAAAAGAAGATATTCATGACAAATCAATAACTATATATGCTTGTGTTATTACCATCTAAACTTGAAATCTTGAAGTTTCTCTTCTCTTTGGTAAGCATGTTTGTTTTGACAATTTTGTATATTATCCTGGGGTTGATATGGGTTGCCATTGTTTCTAGGCTGCAGCATACTATTATCATGGTCTGATCCTGGATGAGGGTAATACAGAGAAGTCTCATGGAATGGCTGTGGCTGCCCTGCAAGCCGCAGATGAGTATCTAAAAGAAAGTAAAAAGGCATGTGAAGCTTTTAACATGGCTGTTCCTCTGTCCAGGTATCTTCTGATGCCTCTTTTTATTTTTTCACCTGTATTTTCCAAGCAATTGCTTATGTAATTATTACTATTTGGTCCAGATTTATGGATAAAAGATTCCTTAGGCATTGGGTTTTATGGTGTTGTCATTCAAATTGAAGGATTAAGCATCAAGAGGAGGTGTAGAACAAGTAATAAGAGGGGCAGAGAGGGATAAATGTAGTTAATGATTTCAAGATGTTCAGATTCAAATCAAATATCGGCCAAATTCCCAATTTCAATTTAGTGTTATAATTGCTACCTGAAATTAAAATAAATTAATTTACAAAGTACAAATCCTTTAGCAAAGATATCATTGTGTGCCTCTTTCCATTGCCTGTTCATTTGCAATAGTTGAATAATGTACTGCTCTTGAGATCTGAAAATTCTCTCAAGCCATAACATGACATGCTAATTACCATGTAGTAGCAGATCATCTTTCTATGTGGAGTGCATCTTTACGATCTATCTAATTTTTGTGTTGGAGATAGTTTTCTGTGTCTGTATTTATCCTAAAACAATCAGTTTCCATGTCTAATATTGTAATGCCTTTGGTGAACTGTCATGGTTATAAACATTGAACAAGAATCATGTACCCTTAATTCTGTTATTAGGTTGCTGATTTCTATTGCGTTTGGGTATGTCATCCGGAAAGGAGATTAAGAATGGGGCTCACGCTTAAATCTTCCGGAAGTTTGAAAATCGGGCAAAGGAAAAAAACTCTTATCGCCCAAATTAGAAGATAGAGAATACAATATCTTGATGGCAGGAAGTTTGAATTGGTCTAAGTTTCATTTTTAAATTGCAGAAATCCACCTCTTTGGGGAACCATGAAATTTCTCTCTGAGAAGATTCCAAAGGATACTTCTAGCAAGGTGCGGATCAACAAGGATCTATACTCCGGTGAAAAGTAAGCATCTAGCCTAATAACTTTCTGAAGTTTGTTAATAAGTTGCTTGGGTAGCAACAAAATCTTGAAATAGGGAAGGATGGCATTGTTGTTAGAGGAATAGCAACCATGGAATAATACATTACTTAATTTGTTATCATTTCACGTTACATGCACCACAAACTAGAATTGCTTCTCTTCTTGGGAAACACTTAACACGAAAAAGATTGTGACTACAGAATTATGGAGACGGCGCCGACATTGCCTGACTTTGCTTTGGCCCTCAAACCCGATGACTATCAACTTCCCGTTGTGCATGTCTCTTGGAATGAAGAAAACACTAACAAGGCACAATTCAGCATAAACAAGCTTAAGGGATGACTTGATACAATATGCCAAATTCCCTGGCACAAGGTGGTAAAGAAACACCAAAGGGCCATCATTGAACGATTCTTCTGTTTCCGTCCTTTTTCCCCTCTTTAGCTCTTCTTGGTTTGTTTTTGCTTCTCCTTTTCTTGTCCATTGGAGCTTTGGCCCCTTTTCCTTTGAGATTTGACAGGACCCTGCAGGAGAGATCTGTACAAAATCGTTTCTTGTGTAATCTGATGATTTGAGGAGAAGGGATCTTTTCTTTAGCAACTCAAAAAAATAAAAAAAATAATCTGTATGGTCTTGTTCTGGAGAATGTGAATGCAGAAGTTCCAATTGTTTGATACAAAAGATTTGTACAAGTCCTTGTAATGTGTAAAAAGTGATGATTAAATGAAAGAATGATAAATTCCTTGACCAATATTCGTCTTTCTGGATTTGGAGACAAAACTGGTGTTCATCTCTTAATGTGTATTTTTAACTTTTTATTTTATTTTATTTTTATACATCTCGAAAGTAGAATGTTAACTGAACTTAGAACTTATTATCTAATGAAGGATGGTTATAACTAATTGAGGTGTTATTTTATTACGGGATGAATATTAGATATTATGTTTTTTTATCTTTTAATGCTGTGTAAATAGTTATTTTGTTAATTAAATTGTTATTTTTTCTTAACAAATGTAGGATAATGTAAGAAAATAAAAATTCCTATTATTACTGTTGTTATTATTGTTGTTGTTGAAAGATTAAAAATTATTCTGTAGGCCAAAAACGTGAATATTCAATTTAAATAGGGAGAGTATAAACTAAGGGTGTATTTGGATTGTGATTCAACTCAATTCATAATTTCAATTCAATTAAAAATAATTTTAATTTAAATAATTTTTATTTTTTGAAAATTATTATATATTTACAATACATCATATTTTTTTTTCTTATTAATGATTCAATACTATATTTAATAATATTTTATTAAATTTTAATAAATTTATCTTAATCTAATCCTTATTCAAATACAATTTAAGTATTAAAAAATAAAATTAAGATTTAAAAAGTAAATAAATTAAAAATACGTGGAAATTTTATTTATTTATTTTTACTATTTTGATGTAAGGAAAAAAATAGTAAATTTATTGGCCCACATGGTTCAAACCATAACAATCTCCGCAGTCCGTCAAAATGCCAAGTTGCAGGCTCCTCTGGTTCATATGGGCCCAGTAACTAATATCACCATAAACAGAAGACCCGGCCCATATAATTTTAAAAAGCTGCCTCTTTCCCTCGCCGGCTCCCTTATCTGTTATAGAATACTCTGCGACTGACTGTGGAAAACCTAGGGCTTGTGACCGTTATCGATTCCATTCAAATAGTTTCCCCAGTTACAAGAGTTGGAATTAGCAGGCATTTCTTCTTCTCCTCAGCTGTAATTTCCCATTTAGTCTTTCACTTTCTTCTGCTTTGCTCCATATTCATGCATGTTAGAATCTGTAATCAGTATAATTCTGACATGCATTGTGGTCTCAATGTTCCCAGATTTAGGAGAGTAATTTTTTGATCATAATTAAAGGAATTTAAGGGAATCTGGGCTGCCAAACTGTGGGAATTGTTTTTGATGTTTGTGAGACTGCAGGGTGTGCTTAATTGTGTGTATTGTCTATCTTTCAGTTTTTCCCAACAAAGGATTCTTGTTATACACCTCGGCTTCCAAAATTTGGGATAATTTTTATGCGCCCCCCCCCCACCCAAAAGGAAATCCCGTCTCCACAATTGGAGATTGATGGCTGTTATTAGTAAAAGAATATTGATAGTATCAGGCTGACAATTCTAAGTTTGAAGATTGGAGAGAGAAGGCAACTTACTTGACAAAAATGATGTAAGAAAATGAAGATCAGGAATGTGCTGCCTTTGTTTCTGAATGAGGGAGGAATTATATGAATTACTAATAACTGCTTTGGTAAGGTATTATTCATTGATTTCTGAACCATCTCCCTTTTACTTTCTCATTTTACTTCATTTTGTTCGAAAAGTTTGACCTTTACAAGACCTTCTGGCTTCGGTAATATGGTTGACAGTTATTCCTTATTTAGCTTGCAAAATAGATGAATTTCATTTATGAAGAAAGGAAGGAATAACCTTGATGCTTTTAACCCTTGAATTTTTGGATATGGTCATTTATAAGCTGCTTCTGCAAATAGGCCCAATTGACTCATGAAAAGGTTGTTTTCCCTAATTATTTCACTGCACCTTCAGTTGTTCTCTACTTATTCCATTGATGCAAATAGTGCAGTGTCATTTCCCATTTATTTGTGTTTGTTAACTGTGATCTAGATTTTGTTACAGAAAATATCTCCACAAATTGCATTTCTTCATTATCACCTCAACATTCAAGAAAGCAAGGGTTTCTTGATTGTGAAATATTATATGGCAATCTTTACGGGGAGCTTGTCCTACCGTGAATTTGCAGGATCTGACATAGCCCCAGAAAGCTCAAATATTATATTATGGAGTCTGCAATTGTATTAAGCTATCTGTTTCTCTTGTTCTTATTTGCAGCTTCATTGCTTCATCAATCACTTCATTCACACGTGAATGCATGACAACTGTAAATTGCTTTTAAATATGTTAATTTGGTTTGTGCTTAAAGGTCTTGATAACTTTTTGAGTAACAATATTTTGAGCTTCTTTTGTTGGGTGCTACAGGTCTGATATTTGGCAGAGTGCAAGTGTTTAGTGGGTTATTCTTGTGAAAGTGTCAACTCTACTGGTAATGGTTATCAGAAAAAGAACTACATAAATAACTTCTTCTGCCCATTTTGGGAAGCTTACCAAATGTTAGCTTTATATTCGAACGGTGAATTTTTGAAATCTGTTTATCCAAAACTTTGAAAATTTACTTGAGGTTGATGATATTCATCTTTTGCACTTATTCTATTAGATTAAACATGGAGCACACAGAATATAAAACATCTGAACAGAGTGTGGATTTAAAGGGTCAGAGTGTCTTAGCGGAGGTGAAGTCAAGTGTTACTGAAAAACAAGGGACTGTGGGAATCCGGGATGTGAAATCAGATCTTGCATCTGTGACACCAGAAAAAACTAGTGGGTCACCAAGCATTAGTTGCAGTAAAGAAAGTAACCAAATTCCTGAGAAGTGAGACACTCAACAGAGGCTTGTTTCTTACATTTTTCCAAGTTCTTTTCTCCCCTTACCATCTATTTTCAATTTGCTTTCTGTTGCAGGTACTGGTGCATATTAGAGTTTTTTAATCGAATGACTTCTTCTCTGAGGTTACTTGGTTTACTTAAAAAGACACCTACTTTTCAGAATATTTGCAGGCAGGTCGAAATACTTACTGGAAGGTAGTTCATGCCGTGGACATCTCTTCAGTTTCTGTAAATCTATAAAAAGATGCTGGTGGTAGCTTTTTAATGAATATGCAGTCTTTTTCTGTTGTTAAGTTTCCAAGCAATTAGATAGTTACCATGTTTATGTTTTGTTCCAGGAATCTGTATCTACCTTTTGTTTCTTTGGTTAAAAATATTATCGTTCATTGTGGAAGTTTGATGTTCTAGTTTTGTAAACAAGAAATGTAAAGTTTGATGTTTTTGTTGGCACACCAGAGATAATATTTAGCTGCAGCCAAATCCCTCTCACTATGAACTGGCTTTCCAAGTGTCCTTCTGAAATAAGTGCCTTATTTTGCTTTTTTCCTATTCTAAATAAAATTGAATTGGTCCTCTTGATTGGCAAATGGCAAATTGAACTAAATTTTGTGATTTTCGGTGGTACTTCTAGACCAACACATTCTATGAATTGTAATTCTCTAGTGGGATAAACGATGCAGTTCCTAATCAGTGTGGTGTCTGATATACTTTTCAGCATTAAACTGATTTTGTTTTACTAACTAGTTTTGACGACTGAGGTTGCAAGATCTGACATTTTTCTTTCCTTTCCCTTCAGAACGTTTGAGTACAAGCATCTTGCACAGATAAAATATATTCTTCCTGAGGCCATTCAGATTAACAAGATACTTATACATGATACAGAAACCATGTGCATGAAGCCGGATGTCAATGTTACCTTGCTTTTTGATGTTGTTGAACATCACAGTGAACCAACTGTTTTTCTTGCTCTGAGCCATACTTTTGCTTCTAGGCTTACAAATTTTTTAAGTACCCATCCTGAGGTAATGCTTTGCCCCTCTATTTCTTTGGTTGATTTGCATCTTAGGAAAAAGGTAAATAAATTAATATGGAAGATTGTTGTCTTATTGAAAAAGGAAAAAGAGACAACATTGTAATAAGTTCCTTGGTAAATCCTAATTGCTTATTGATGGCCTTCATAAGGGTCTTGGATTCATTATATTTAGAACAACAAATTGTGAAAATTGAAATATTTCTGTGGAGAATGGTCCAAGCTTCTCTTTTCTCAAATAGAATTACGCTAAAAGTGAAGTTAGGATATTGGGGAATACTCAAGAAAAACAAACCCACAGTGATACACTCTTCATCTCAAATAGAATTACTCTAAAGTGAAGTTAGGATATTGCAGAATAATACAGAAAAACAAAACCAAAGTAATACCCTCTTCATTGACTCTGTGTAGAGTCTTTTCATGCAACTATGCACAAGGTCTTTATTCAAAATGCTTAGGACGTAACTCAGGAGAAAGAAAAAAGGTTTAGGTTTCAATCAATGATGCATGGACATCCTGAGATACTGAACGCGGTTTTTAACATTACACAAGAAAGGACAAGTTTGGCTGATATTCCTTCTTCTTTATCTGTCTTTCTGCATTTGCAACCCCCTTGCCTAAACAATGTTGTTGTGATAAAAAGTTTGAGATCAACTGAGCTCTGAGTACCTATTATAAGATCCCTCAAAATACATCCGTTCTCATCTTAAATTATGACCCAACTTCTTGTGGCAGCATTGATGAGTATGCACTGGTGTTTTTTCCTAATTACTACCTGGTAATGCATGTCTAATGAAACAGTGGTTCTCTTTTCAAGGACAGACCTGTGACATTCCTGAAGCGGTACTGCCTGAACCATTTAACCAAATGGGTATCACCATCAAGGCAGATCGATTTCCAGTGGAATTATCAGCCTCAAATAAAACAGAGCAAGTGAAATTTTCCCATTTTGATCCTTCCTTCAATAGATGCTCTTCTGAGAAGGCTGTTGGTGCAGAAATAGAGAAGATGAGAACCTTTACCTGTCCTTTAGCTTGTTCATCTAGTAACAGTGATCATGTGATTGATCAAGAAATTGAAAAACCAGTGACAGCTCCCTATGTACCTGTCACATGCTTAAGGAACAGAAGTTATGTCCAACCAACCATGTCTGGATTTGGTGTACCTGATAGCAGCACTCCCATGAAAGGTGCCACAGAAAATGGTGATTTACTGCTTGAAACCCCTGCACTGCCTACTCCCAAAAGAGCAATGCTTACCTGTGAAGACAAAGAGAAGACTATGATAAATGAGTTCTCCAAGGCAGGCAGTCAAACTGCAAAAAGGTCTTTAGATTTTTCTAAGTTGGATGATGAAGAAAGTTCTTCAAGCTTGATCTCATCTGAGATGGAGCAGAGTACAATATTACTGAGTACTTCTGGTAAAATGGAGGTGAGATCATGAAAGATGTTTTTTTTTTCTTTTTTCCCCTTTGCTACTACTCTCAGTAGCAAATGACTCTTTATACGTCTACTTTTATTTTTACTTTTTTGCATAATGCATTTCTTGAAGTTAAGATTTCAGAAACAATATTATAAGCTGTTTGTATTTTTTTGAAGAAGAGTTATGGATCAATCCCCTTCCAGCTTACCACTTAGGATTAATTAAGTTGTTATTGTTTTTTAAGATTTTAATCAGATAATGATATAGCTAGGATACTGATGCTAGATACCCAATTTTGAAACTCCTGGACTTTTTAGTGCTAGTTTGCTGGAACCTTTGTTGCTTGGTCAAGGGAGAGAATTCCATATACCTATAGGACCCTTAGAAGAGATCTCTGAGAAGCGGAACGAGTTATAATATCCTTTTTGTGTGTGTTGGGTGCATATTTATTTGGGAATGGGGAATCCAGGATTAAACCTTTGACCATCTAAACTTTGAGTGAAGTACCCAATGTTGAGCTATTAGTTGAACAAAGGTTAAAATGTACAAAATAAGCATAAGCACTATTCAGTAAATATCAAATAGTGAAACATGTGTTTTTTCTAGTAGGATTTCATATTGTTACTGTACATTCTTTAATCTTCGTCTATTCAGAATGTGCTAAAAATGTCTTGAAAATATGTATATTTTATAATTGCATATGACTTGTAGATGAATAAATACTGTCTCTTATTTGTTAATTCATTTATTGTTCAAAGCCCTAGCTGAAGGAGTTTGTGATTCTAGCATATTAGAAATTGGGAAGTAACATTTGAGATATTTATGAGAAGTAGGAGTGTTCATGAGCATACATTCTTCATTCTCTAGGCAAAAAATGTGAGTATATGCTTTAATAGAATCTCTACCAATTTTGACACGTTTTATGCATTCATGGATAAAACTCTGCAATAATTTATGGATGGTGGCATCTTTTAGTTGATATTGCTCTTCAGCAGAATAAAAGGTACAAGCTATTGGCTAACCAGGTACTGGAAAATGCACCTGGAGCCATATTTTTAGAAAGTCAATTCTTTTTCTTCTTCCTTTTATTTTAAAATAAATGAACAGAAAGTCACTTTATTATATTACTTATAGTTGTCCCCACATTTGTATTGATAGGGTGAGAAGGGCAATTTTTGTAATGTCAAGGGCCAAACGAACAATCAAGGCTATATACACGCAGATGAGCAAACATCAGTTTGCTTGTCTGACCTCATTCTCACAATCCAGCATGTATTTCAGTCTGTGAACTGCCGCTCGATCACAAAGGAGGAGCTTGTTCATAAGATCATCATGAACAACTGTGATATTGACGAGAGCAGTATAGTCAATGCCATTCATCTTTTCTTCCATGGTTTTCCTTTCTATCCTTTTTCCTATCTCTAAATGATTTTTGAGTTAATATTTTCATACTTAGGCGACATTGAAGTTCAGTTAGAACGTCTGGAGAAACTGGTCCCTGATTGGATTCACAAACAAGTGACAACCAGTGGTGATGTTTTATACAAGTAGGTTATTGTTCTATTTGCTTTAGTAACATGTCATTTTTGGGTTGTCTGTAGAAAGACTCAATTTTTTGCTTAGGTAAGATTATGAAAGTCCGGAATCTCTATTATTTCATAATTTTACGTTTGGGGAGATCCTCACTAGTGAAAACCTCCATGTAGGGAATTGATTTAAGAAAACTTTATCCAATATATTAACTTCCCTGACGAGAAAATTTGCTTGCCAATGGTTATAGGCATCACACAAGTGATTTTACCATCATACAACTTAAACTACACTGATACTCATCACAAGGAAGAAGGAACCACCTCCTTGCCTTAGTTTTCATCCTTGCCTCTGTTTTCATGTGTTCTCAACATTCCTCCATTGTGGCTCTTTTTCAAAACAGATATTTGATTGCTGATCCTTGAAGTTGTATGGCCTACGCTGTCGGTGTTTAAAACTTAACTGGACATTTTGCTTTATCTTTTGTATAATTGGTTTTGCTAGCAATACTCTTCCCGCTACAGCCATTTTTTAAAAGTTATTTCTATAGACACGTTTGATTTGCTGACAGAATTATGATTAAAGCATTAGTTGTATGTCTTGGTTAATAAATGCTCTACTGCTCTGACTTGAAATTTGTGTCATTTTCACAGAGTTAGCATGGTGTCAGATTTGAACTCTGTTTGTGAAAGGGTTGATAGCATTTGATAAACTTACAGAGGTCAGTACTCCCATTAGATTAGATGCATTTTATTCTTTCAGCTCAATGCAAGGGCGGACACAAGGCTAAGGTGCCCCCCATTTTTTTAATATCCCTATTAGTAGTACTATATTAAATTAAAAATTATAAAATATTTATACATATGGCTCCGCCTATTTTTTTTGAAATCTCTTCTACTAATGTAGTATGTTAAATTATTTATTACAAAATATTTGTATACATATTATATTATTGAATTCTTTCCAAATCCATTAATTATTGTTTTCTATATTTACTAAATTTTAAAATTTTTTATATTTTTTAACCTATCAAAATGTTTAAAATAGTTGTTTAGGCTCATCCACCAACTTAACTACTTAAGTATTTGGAAGGCTGGAAATCCACCAATTTAAACTACCTGTGAGGCCCTAAGGCCCACCAAAGTATTTAAACTAAATGTGCATTTTTTTGTTTTGTCATTGATCCTCTTTTTATGCCAATACCAGATAATAAAAAGAAAGCTGTGTCATTTATTCTTGGCATTCTTGCTTTGCTTCAGTTGTGTGCCTTGTGCCGTCCATATCGGCCCCCTACAACAGATTATAAATTATTTCTAGTTACTGTAACATGGGCCTTGGCACCCTGTGCGCAAGAAATTTTACTCTCCTCTTTTGTTAAATTAATCTCTAATCATTTCAGCTTATTTTTTTAGCCATATTTGCTTCGATGCACTGGGACAAGTTGTGATTGATTCAACCATTAACAGGAGTCTGTTCTTCCAGTTCTTGACACTTCCAGTCCTGGTGATTATCATCCAGTTTGATGGTGATGAGGAATTGAAAAATACTTGTATCTCCTAGACAGGCAGCCGATGAAACTGCCAATTTATCAGCTTTATTTTACCAGTCCAATTGATAACTTGGGGAGTCCTGGTGATTTACCATTCATTGGCTTTAGGTAATCCTGGAAGTCATTTGTAAAGTTGATGTAACAGATGGATGCATTTTCTGTGCTATTTTAGCCTGATGTATATTGGCTCAGTTGTTCTAAACTCAAATCTGTGTCTCATGCTCAGTCTTGAATATTTATTTTTGTTGAAAAATATTTGCATATATTCGTTTTTATTAATTATTAATTATAATTTATAAAAAATTACAAATTTTTAATGCAACTATACTGCTCACTTTAGTATGGAAGGGAAAATCCACTCTACATTGGACACCATGCTACATGTATAGAATAGTTTTCATTCTCAAGGTCACCCTGGCTGGGTACAAAATCAAAAACGTTTATGCTCACATGGGATCCACATCAATAGCGGCACGAAGTTTAGCTGCTTATTACCTAACTGAAACTGTATATATCCACAAGAAATTAACTTACAGAATATCGGAATAGAAAATATGTAGATAGACCACACATTTGGTTTTATAAATTATTGTATTAGGTATTTTTAAAAAGAGCATAAATTTTTAATACACATAATTAAAGGAAAGTATGTAAGTATTTCCCGTAATGGAGTTTGTGATATATACTTTTACCTGAAAAAGAAAAAAGAAAAAAAATAAAGTGTTGAAATTTTTTTTATCCATCTCAGTAGATTAATAGTGTTTGATTTTATGCGATGTTTAATGGAAGAGTTAAAATTATAATATAGTATAATTACTAAAAAAAGGAAAAACAATAGAAAATAAAGTGTGGGCAGGAGAAAAAATTCTCCTTTCTAACTAAAATTAAATGTGTTTGATTTTATACGAAATTTAATGTAAAAATTTAGTATTGTAATATAATATAAAATATAAAAAAAACATATACATTAGTGACTACTTTATACTAAATTTAGATACAATAAAATAATTAATTGAGGAAAATATTAACTTTTCATTTGAGTATATAATATATTAAAAAATTATTTAAAAAAAAAAATAGAATTACTAGTTTTTATGAGACAAAAAAATAATTTTTTTAAGACAGGATTGGCAGGTTAGACGGGAAATTGGTACTATCACTAGTTCGGTCTATTACTTTGGATCGTTTTTTTTTTTTTTTCGAAATCGTGGTAAATTATTTAAACGGTGTTGAACCGATTAGTTAGACCAGTAAACTTTTGAACCGACCAGTTTGATATTAGTCTGATTAGTCTGTTTTAAAAAATAAATTAAAAGTGTAAAATTTAAAATGGTGTGTTATTAATAAATTAAAAATAATTATTTTATTTTTTAATTATGAATTATTTATTTTATTAATAATTTATTAATATATTATATTATATTATATTATATTAATTATGAATTTAAATATTTATATTTTTTATTAATTTAAATTATACTATATTATTAATAATTTAATTTTAAAATTATAATATTATTAATTTAATTATTAAATTATTAAACTATGAATCAATAAATTTCTGCCCATTTTGAAAACATTGGACAAAAATAATTATTTGGCCGCACCGCGTGCAATGGAAAACGAACAAAGTAGCGCATCGGTGATGGCGGGAAAATCGTCTTGAAAGCCAACCGCACAATGGAGCTCAGCGACAGCCACCATATTCGTACCTTTACAGTGGCAATTTCTGAAGAAGAAGACTACTTCTAGCTGCAGCATTTGATCAATTCACGGATGAAAAAATCCAACGGAAACCAACTACTTCAGTTAGCCAGCCTCAGAAATCTAATACAAGAATGTGGAAGCCACCAAGCCTTGGTTGAACAAATCCATAGCCGCTCCATCACCCTGGGCCTCTTGCATCAACAACACTTGGCCTGCAAATTGCTCAATACTTATTCGAAGCTGAATAAACCTTCGGAAGGGCAGAAAGTGTTTGATGGAATGTCAACACCAGACATTGTTTCGTGGACCTCTCTCCTTAATCTTTACCTCAACGCCCAACAGCCCACCAAGGCTTTGTCTCTCTTCTCTCGATTTGTCAGCTCCAGTTCTTTCAAACCTGATCCCCACTCTATTGTGGCCGCTCTCACTGCCTGCTCGCGCTCTGGTAATTTGAATTTGGGTAAAGCAGTGCATGCAATGGCGTATACGTATTTGTCTGGGCCAGAAACCATTGTGAATAATGCTTTGATAGACATGTATTGCAAGGCCGAAAGAATCCATTTGGCTAAACGCGTCTTTGATTGTATGCAGTTGAGAGATGTGTCTACTTGGACTAGTTTATTAAATGGGTTTGTTGTCTATGGTGACATTGATTCTGCTCGGCATATTTTTGATGATATGCCCCAAAGAAATGTAGTTTCTTGGACAGCAATGATTGTGGGCTATGTACGTTTTAAGAATCCCATTGAGGCATTGGAATTGTTTAGACAAATGAGGGCTGAAGGTAGAGATAGTCCTACTTCGATCACTGTAGTTGCTGCTCTTTCAGGCTGTGCTGATATTGGGGCTCTTGATTTTGGGATGTCCATTCATGCGTATGTTAATAAAATTGCCGGTTTAGGTGCAATTGTTGCAATAAATAATGGTCTGATTGATATGTATGCAAAGAGTGGAAACCTTGACTCTGCTGCGAATTGTTTTGCTTGGATGTTGAACAAAGATTTGTTTTCGTGGACGAGTGTGATATCTGGATTGGCATTTCATGGCAGAGGAAAACGTGTACTTGAACTTTTCAATGAGATGGAGGTATCTGGGATTAGTCCCAACGAGATCACATTCCTTTCTTTACTTTCAGCTTGTTGCCACTCAGGGTTGGTATATGAGGGGAAGACCATATTTAAAAGAATGATATTCTCTCATAATATTGAACTCACAGTTCAACACTATGGATGTATGATTGATCTTCTTGGTCGAGCTGGACTTGTAGTGGAAGCAGTAGGATTGATAGAGAGCATGCCCTTGAAGCCAGATGCTGTAATTTGGAAATCAGTTCTAAGTGCTTGTTTAGAATGTGGGGATTTGGAATTAGCTGAAAGGGCGGGGAACAAATTACTTGGACTTGCACCTGATGATGATGGGGCATATGTGCTTCTTTGGAATTTATATCGCTCTAGAAACATGTGGGAAGATGCCTTACGGATTGGGAAGATGATGAGAGATCTAAGAATTAAGAAAAAACCTGGCTGCAGTTGGGTTGAAGTGAATGGTGTTGTTCATGAGTTCCTCGCTGATGCTCCCACATGTCATGCTTGTGATGATATACGCATTGTTATTGAAAGAATCACAAAACAGTTGAAATGGGATGATTTAGAGTGTTTCGAATAAATAAATCTTATAGTCAATGAGGATCGCTAAGGAGATAGATTATCTACTGTTCCTGTAATTGAAGAACATAAGTAGCCAAAAGTTAGGCAAGAAAATTAGTAAAGCGACTTGTACCTGAGAAGGTTCATTTATTTGATTCTTATCTTATCCTATTGTCTATGTATTTCTTAAAAGGTAATTTGGCCTTCTTACATTCACTTTACCTTTTTGTGCAGTGACCATAAAAGTACTGAGGCTTCAGATTACTCAAGTTGGACGATGATTTTTTCCAGGAACAGCTAATAACTGTTATAAGGTTAGTTTAAGGCATTGAGAATCTGTTTATGGTGCCATCTCTGGAAAGTACATAGGTCCCTTTGTTTTCCTTTTGACTGCCAGTAGTATTAGGAGTTTTTATCTAACTGCATCAATGGCCTTTGGACATGACTATTAAGTACTAGCTTGTGTATTTTGAGGTTGTCTCATTTTATAATCATGATGTTTCTAGTTGAGGTACATATCAGAGTTTTTGACTGTCTTATTGGCCTTCTGTTTCATTATGTCGACTAGTATTCGGTTTAAACACATATAGATGAGTTGGGCCACAGAAACCAAGATCTATGGCTGTCGGACATGGTTTCCTTGTTTGAATAAAGCAAATATTCTTCAATTGTCTGTTTTTCATGCCTTCCAGTATTTATTATCTGATGTTGAGGGATGGGGGCATGATGGGTTGGACTGAGGTAGAGGAAGGCCTAAGAAGATATGGATGGAGGTGATTAGAAGAGATATGTTTTGTTGGATTTGGATGAGAGTATGATAGTGGATAGAAAAAAGTAGAAGGAGAGGATTTATATGGATAATCATATGTAGTCTTATATTGGTTCATGTAGCCGACCCCAAGTCTTGGGATTAAGGCTTAGTAGTAGTAGTAGTAGTTGTTGTTGTTGACTGGGCTGGAGGAATGCATAATGTTATGTATCTTATTTTTGTTTTTTTTTAGCTCCTTTTGTTGGTGATATCTATTACATAATGGAAATATTTTTGTATGAATTTTAATGTGTATTCGAAAGATATTTGTCTCTTGCTTCAACGTCCTGTTCAAATTAGAAAATGCAGTTGAGTCAATAAAAATTGTCGATAAATACGTGGATATATTAAAACATTCATAAACAATTGGGAACATCGGATGTGGCAATCGCTTAAATCCTCATTTAAAGACCTTTATTTTCTTGATATTGTGATACTTTGTTTCCTTATTTCTTAACAAAAGAGGAAGATTATTACTACTTGTCTCTAAAGCATCACTAAGGAAAATGAACGTTTAGACAGCCTGGAACACCACCTCAAGTGGCCCCTCCGCAAGAGCCAAACTTGTTTGCCCATCTTTGATAAAAATGCCAATGTCTTTTCACATGACTTTGCAATAACTGCACCCTGTGGGGCAATAGACAAACTTGTAGCCTGATCCAGATTTTTCAATCTTAAACCAGTTTTTAATGGTTCTTGAACTGGGATTTCCTTCTTCATAACCTGTTGCTGATGGTTCATAGTGGTCAAGCATCCATACTTTCGGTTGAGGACAAAGAGTGAGAGTGTCGGTGACAATGTTATGAGCAGTTAACACTGATTACTTCTTTCTTGTAATTTGTAGGATAAAATTTGGACGGAAAGCCAGGGCCATAGTCAACCTTGACAACATCCATTGGATAAGTTTTGTACCATGACGCCACCATCAGCACCAGGTAGGTGGAAAAATGAAGCAATTGCAACATACCTGAATTTTCTTCCCTGCAGTGTCAAGCATAGGTTCAGGTGTTTCAGCAGGGAAGCAAAATAAAGGGCTATAATATATTGAAAAGAGAACAGTAAGGAGCAGCATCATTCTTCTTATTGTGGACAGTGAATTTGAGTTACTAAATATCGAGGATCTTTCTATACATGAAGGTTGGTGAAAGAGATGTTTTTATAGTTGCATCGCATTGAATGTTCCAAGGGAGCTGAAATTTTGGTAGGATCTAACAATTTCAAAACTGTTTGTTGGACAAAATTAAAATTTTTTATACTGTTTGACACATACATATGGATTCATAGATGCATTTTGACTTGATAAATTGTAACATTTCTGCTGTAACAAACCGTCAGCACTGTAAGTTGGATACGTGATAAAGTACTACTACCATATGCCTTGGCAAGTATTTCGCTTTGTATAGAGGCTACGAATTTAATGAGGCACTGCCATAGCAACTCAATCCATTGGCCTAATTGTCGTATAAATTTTATCTTTATAGACTGTAATCACAGAATCTTTAATTATACAAGAAGATAAAAAGGTGCAACATATCAATGAAAAGTCAATAGATTTTATTATTATTTTAGTAAATCCTTCTGCTATTAAAAGTACTAGGTCGGACGTTCGAACGTTGTTCGGAATCAATAATATTTTTAATAACTATTGTTATTATTTTATTAATTATAATTTATTATTTTTCAAATGTAAATTTATTTTTTCTATTCTATTCTTTTCGAAATATTAATATTGACAACAGTGTATTGAACAAATAAAATCCATCACAATTGCTTCAAACTTTCTAATCCAAGAAACTACAATGGGAGTAACATAAACCAAAGGTCAAACTTTGACCAAGAATAGGACCAAACTTAGAAGATACTGTAATCATCATTTTTGTTAAACCGAAATATCATAAAGTCTAGAGAAGTAATAGGATCTGCAGGTAATGCCTTTGTTGTGGCAAAAAAACACAATCTGTGCTATTTCCAATCCCAACTCATCCTTCTTGAAAACATTCCTACAATAACCATCCTCAAATTAGTGACAACAAACGTAGAATTATGAGAAGAAAACAGATTTCCTGTTAAAGAAACGTTAACATGCAACAATTCCACTTCGTATTAGTTTGTATAATATTTCAACCATAAAAATAAACATCAGAGGTGCATAAAAGTTTGCATTTCAATTTCAAAACTTACTAGATGTTCTTGAACAAACTCAATACAAGGTTCTTTCCCATGCTTCTATCCAGATACCGGAGATCACTATTGATGGTCATGATAATGGCAGTCAAACTCCAAAATTTACCTAAAGCTTACAGCACCATCGCCACCAAACAAATTGGGCAAAAAGATGAAAAAAGAACCCAATTTGACACAAATACAAAAGAAAAATGTTAATTTCTCATTTTAGGTTGACCCAAAACCAAAGAAGAACCACCTAGTAACTATTTCCAAACTAGCAAAGGAAGGAAAAAAAAAGACAGAAACTTGAAACCACAAAATCTCAATAAAAGGTCCTTTCTACCTAGAAAAACTTCAAGAAAGTAGAAGAATTGACGAATTCTTGATAGAAAAGTACTGGCAAGATACATGCAATAGAAAATAGAATTCTTCTAAACCGTGCATTTGACAAATGGATATATGAACCTTCCTCAATAGAGACAACCCCAGGATCAGAAAGTAATATGATAGAGACGCACGCTATGTTATTTTGAACCTTCCACACCTTTCCCCTTCCAAGAAGAAAACTTTGATTTTTAAGAAACAACCTACACCTAATCCCAATCACCCAAATTAAAATTTATATTCATTTTGATACCAACTAAGCAGAGAGCAGACAAAACCTAACTACATCATTATCATTAGGCATAATGTGAAAAGATTATAAGGTACAAAGCCATATGAAGCTTAACCCAGTTTCTGAAACTAAATTTTCATTTTTTTAATTCTTCCACTATCTAATCCCTCCAAAAAAAAAAAAAAACAAAAAAAAAAAACAAAAAAAAAAACAAAAGGAAAAATAAAAAAGAAATATTTATCAGGGATAATTCAACTACTTAATTCAAAAGACAAAGTCATATGACATTTTCTTCTTCACATCCTACATAACTTGCCTGTTATTAAAGAATTCCTCTCAATAAAATCTTGTATGTTTTTGATGATTTTCTTTTTCATCCTTCAAAGGAGGAGCTGAATCAAAAAATGCATTGGTTTTTGCGTATGGCATCTCTTCTCCAAAGCCACAGCATAATCAGCTAGCTATTTTCATTGAATGAATTTATATCAAGCCATATGTTGAACCTCCAAGTAATATCAAAATACTATATATATATATGTGCTATATATATCATCTACAGAAATAATATCAAGCCAGAACCTCCAAATAATCTTTGCAGGGCCAAAATGAAATTCAAATCCTATCCCATTTCATATTTGCGAAAAGGACAAATCCATAGAAAAACCCAATTCAGATGCATCAATTAGTTTCTTCCTTACTTCAAATCACTAAAAATGCAAAATTATAAAAAAAAAGTAGTACATCACCAAACCACATGGTTGACGAAAATAAGAACCATATATGCTGCTTTGTTTATGGTGTTCATTGCCAGTTTCAAGCCCGGATAAAGGAGGAGAGTTGCAGTAAGGCTTGTGATGGCTAGCGTAAAATATAGTCGCGTCTATGGCATGAACCAATTGATTGACTTCGTGGGGGCGTTCCCTACTCAACGATACGCTGCACTTCCTAAACTCGGATGTAGTGATAAATATGTGAGAGTGGCTAGGTCGTTCCCCGGAAACAATGCGCTGTGTCAATCCCCGGATACGGTGTCAAATATGCAAGGGTGTAGGGTAAAAAAAACAATATATAGTGATAGGATCCGTTTAGCTACATGAAATATATGATCTTTGATTGGTTGATTGACAGAATTAGTTAAGGTTATGCAGAGAAGAAAGATTAGCATTTTGTGTCTTCAGGAAACCAAAGAGGTAGGTGAGAACATGAGAGTAGCGCATTAGGGTTATAAGCTTTAGCATTTAGGTAGAGTTAGGAATAGAAATGGAGTCGAGATTATTATTAACCGTAAGTTTATTGATGATGTGGTTGAAGTACAGAGGAAGAATGATAAGATTTTGAGCATTAAGATCATGATTGGCAACGAGATTACTACTATTATTAGTGTGTATGTGCCACAAGTGGGATTTGATGATTCGGTTGGGCAACAGTTTTGAGATGATTTAGATGAGATTGTATAAAGTGTACCATGTGCAGAGAAGCTTTTCATTTGTGGTGATCTAAACGGACATATGGATACTGATCAGAGCGGGTTTGAGAGTGTTCATGGAGGTTACGGTTTCGAAGTTAGAAATGACGCAGGAATTGATATTCTTGACTTTGCCTTAGCCTTTGATTTGACTATAGCAAACACCTGATTTAAGAAGAGAGATTCTCACTTAGTGACTTTTAGAAGCGAGTCAAATGCTAGTCAGATAGACTTCTTTATTATGAGGCGTAGGTTTCGTAGTTGTTGTATGGATTGTAAAGTTATTCTAGGCGAGAGTGTAATTATGCAACATAGGCTGTTAGTTCTCGATTTTAATTTTAGAGAAAAGGGTAAGCAGCGGAATCTTCGGGTTGACCCTAAAATCAAGTGGTGGAAGCTACAAGGGGACGCAAGAATAGCCTTTGTCAATAAGGTAGTTCAAGCGGATGACTGGTCTTCTGATATGGATTTAGATCCAGATACTATGTGAAGAAAGATGACTCATTGTATTAGGACAGTAGCTAAAGAAGTAAAGAAAGAGTACCTCTAAACAAGGGCATGTTGTGGTAGAACAATAAAGTGAAAAAAGTCGTAAGGAGTAAACGAGAGTGCTATAGAAACTTGGGGAAATGCAGGAGTGATGAGAATTTTAAGAAATATAAGGTCGTGAGAAGAAAAGCTGAAGAAGCTGTTAGAAAAGCAAGATCCACAGTTTATAAGGATTTATATGAAAAGTTAGATACTAAAGATGGGGAGAAGAGTATACATAGAATGGTGTGTTTCAGAAAGAAGAAAACGAGAGATATCGGTGTGGTAAAATGTGTAAAGGACGAAAACCACAGAGTTTTGGTAAAGATGAAGAAATCAATGAGAGATGGAGGTCATATTTTGATAAGTTATTTAATAGGAACCAAGTTCAAGTTTCAATTGTGGGTAGCCTTGCGATTTTGAATGAAGAAATTAACCGTGCATGTATTCGTCGTATTTAGAAACATGAAGTTCGAGAGGCCCTCAAAAGGATAAGACCAAAAAAGGCAGTGGGCCCAGATGGTATACCGATTGAGATTTGAAAGTGTTTAGATGAGATAAGTATTGCGTGGTTGACTAGTCTATTCAGTAAAATATATAGAGCTAATAAGATGCCTACAGAATAGAGGAAGAGTACTCTGATTCCTCTGTAAAAGAATAAATGAGATATCCAAGATTGTGCCAATTATCGTGGGATTAAACTCATGAGTCATACTATGAAGCTTTGGAAAAGTGTGATTGAACAGAGGTTAAGGGGCATTATACAGATTTCAGATAATCAATTCGATTTTATGCCTGGGCGTTCCACTGCGGAGGTAATTCATTTATTACGGCAGATGATTGAATATTATAGAGAAAGAAAAAAAGATTTATATATGGTATTTATTAATCTGGAGAAAGCCTATGACAAGGTGCCTAGAGAAGTACTTTGGTGGGTGTTGGCTAAGAAAGATGTCTTGCTAAAGTATATTACTCTCATTAAAGATATCTATGAGGGAGTATGTACAAGTGTAAGGAGTTGTGTCGGAGTGACTACAGAGTTTCCTATTACTATTGGGGTGCATTAAGGATCAACATTTAACCCTTTCCTCTTTGCGTCTTTTATGGACGAGTTGACTTGTACTATACAGGAGGCTGGGCCATTATGTATGTTATTTGCTGATGATATTGTATTGATTGATAAGACTAAAGTCGGTGTAAATGCTAAATTAGAGTTGTGGCAACAAACATTGAAATCCAAGGGTTTTAGAATTAGTAGGAGTAAAACAGAGTGTATGGAATACAAGTTCAGTAGTAGAAGAAATATAGCTCAGACTGTAACTTTGGATGGTAGAGATATACCGGTAGGTGATTACTTCCGATATCTAGGATCTATTATTCAGAAAGACGGAGAGCTTAATGGTGACGTTGCATACTGAGTTACGACGGGTTGGTTGAAATGGGGGAGCACGACTGGTATTTTATGTGATCGTAATATACCATTGAACCTAAATGGAAAATTCTATAGAACAGCCATAAGACTTGTCTTGCTATATGGCACGGAATATTGGGCAGTTAAAATGTGTCTTATTTATAAAATGAAAGTAGTTGAGATGCGTATGTTATGGTGGATATGTGGATATACTAGAAATGATAGAGTCAGAAATAAGACAATTAGGGAAAAGGTGTGGATGACATCTACTACAGAGAAGATGAGAAAAAGCCACTTGCATTGGTTTGGACATGTATAGAAAAGATCGAGAGAGGCACCTATTAGGAGGATTGAGGGAATGAGGTAGGATATGTTAGATAGCGGTAGAGGCAGGTCTAAAATAATATGGGTAGAGGTGATTAGAAGATATATGTCTTTGTTAGATTTGGATGAAAGTATGACGGTCGATAGAAGGAAATGGAGAGAAAGGATTCATATGGATGATCACACGTAATCTAGTATTGGTTCATGTAGTCGACCCTTAGTTTGTATATTCTGCTTTGGGGTAAAGTATTTCAGATTGAAAAAAGGCAAATGATATCATGATTCAATTTTGAAAAATTGGACAACTTGCAGTATCCAAATTAAATAATTCGATCATAACTCACTTTTCAGCTTGCTAAATCTCCGATCAAGTTGAGATCTACAGGTCTCCAACATTTCAGCAACTTCCTCACCAGCAGCTATAGCCTTGTCCAAATACTCCTTAATGGCCGTAACAATTTCCGCCAAATCCTTGTGCCTTACCACAATACTCATGTCAGAAACTATCTTTAAAACCAAACCAGGTTAGAAGTCCTGAAAGAATTCCATGACATTGCTTCCCCAATTCATTAAACCATAAAAAAGAGAGAGCTATCTAAGGAGAAAGAAAAATCATATTACATGTGAATAAAAGAAGAGTTTGTACAACTTCCCAGTGCCATATCAACAAACTTGTGTCAATGCTGTCTAAAACAAAAGGCAGTCAGATTAAGCACAGATCCATTGATTGAATTTATTGAAGTCACATCCCAAGTTATGTTATATAACAACTTTCACTTTTACAAACCAAAATATTGTATCATGATATCATCTAATTGCCGATAGAATAAATTGGGGAAAAAAAATGTAATAAAGACAAATTAAAATCTGGTACCTAGCCACGGTAATTCCTCAAATTCACATTAGCTCAATTCTCAAGTAATAAAGCAACAATCTGAAAACCACAAATCCGAAATTCAATATATATATATAAGGCAAATGCCCCTAGAAAACAAAATCCAGATGTAAGAAAGTATTGATCAAAGAAACAAGTAGGTTTTGAAGAGGAAAAATAGCAATAAAAGCCAAGTTCAAGAACAAATATAGAACTCATTGTGGCCATTTGCTGCAACAAAATGCAGAGGAAAGTTGAGGACACCAAAAGTCGAGTACTTGGTGAGACAGGGATTGCAATCAAGCAACATCTTCGCCTCCACCAAAAGTCGACGGTCCATGTGCCGCTTTAGAATTACTGAATTAGCATTAGCAGTAGCTATGGCCTTTTATGAATTTAAATTTATCTAAAAATTCCTTATATTTTCATCTAATCTATTCAGTTTTTGTATCCTTTTATATGTAAAAAGGATAATTCAAAATTATCTCCTTCTCCTAAGGCCCGAGCATTGCGAGATAAATCGTTTGTTATTTTTCTATAATTTTAATAACATATTGTGTATAAACATATCATTTTAAAATTTAAAGTATAAACATAATATGCTCTAAACAACTTGTACAATCATTTGATTCCAACGCCTTTGAAATACATCTCGAATTCTGTGGTCAAGAAGATTGTCCCAATTCATATCTTTAGTGCAGTTTGCATCCAACTAATAAAGTGCATTAATTAGGTGATGGCCATCAGCATCAGACCATTTGCCTTCAGCAACCATAGTGATGTTAATTAGTTGTACCATTTTCAAACAGCAATTTGCATAATCAAGTAAGCATATAGTCCATGGCCTCATTTTCTATTCGATGCTGAATATTAACCTCGTGAAAATCGTGTTTTTTTTTAAATTAAACAAAAAAGGCTCATCAAGTAAGGAAACAACAAAGGTAGCTTTGAATGTGAAAAAATAAAAGAAAATCACTCTCTTTATGCTATTAATCACCTACCATGCAGTACCAAAAAAAAAAATAATAATAATAAATAAGTAAAGAAGTAATGATATAATGATATCAATATTGCTAGACTATAAGTATCCAAGTATTTCTTTTTCCTTTTTTTTTAGGACTAATTACTCAAAACTCATTAGAAGTTGTTGAAGTTACACTCAAACTATGCCTTGTAAACTTTTGCTTTTATTTTTGAAGTCGCTGAATTTTTTAAGTAATTGAAGTTTTATATATAAATAGATAAAATGTCTTTGATTAAGTGCACGTAGTGATAAAGGGTACAAATAAATATCCTAAATCCATGAACTAATGATTCTTCATAAAGTTCTTATAGCAATCATTTTATTGGATCGTGTTACTATACTTCATTATTTGAATTAATGGATTCTTCCAATCCATACAAAGAGGATAAAATCAAATAAGCACCTGATTTCGAATCCGCCCTCTCTATCTTCACATATCTTCTAAATAGTCACTCAACATCATATTGGCGTGCATCAAATTCCAGATTACCACCAAAGATGGGCCTCATATTCCTGGAAGTTCCCAAATATCAACTTTGATCCACTGAAATCAATTTGCAATTTAGATAAATCACACATCAAACCACAGTAATCATTCTATGATAGAGAGCACAATACACTAATAACAACTACATGAAATGTCACAGCATAAATAGATTATAGAGTGCATGTTCTCAAACAGGTTTGATAAAATGTATCAACATCAAGATCCTAATATATCCACCAAGATCCTAATGATATTTTTTTTTTAAATGCCAAAGTGAAAAGGGGGGGGGCAAAAGCTATAAGCTGTGGCATAAGAAACTTAATAGTTAATAGCAGGAAACAAAATTTGGTATCTTCATCAAGATCTACATGTTTCTATCCTAATAGTAAAATCATGCTCCAGAAATGATAGGGATTAAATCAACATCCATGAGTAAAGTAAATAGGCAGCATCAACATTAATTACTAAAGTCAATATAACAGTCTCCCCCACCCTTCCAAAATGAAAAAATCTATAGTTAAAAAGGCTTGAAATGATGCAGGAATAAGAGGAAAATCACATATACTAATATAAACCATAAGCCACATTCATTAATTAGGTGATGAACCATGATAATATTAGAGCCAGAGTAGAATGCTTTGCCACTACACTTCAATAAGTTCAAATATTCTATTAATCACTTTGTTAAAATTCCTTGCCTAACATTTTGATTGCAAAAATGCACAATAAAAGTAAGGGATAAAAGTGCAAAAAGAGGAGTAAGTTAACATTGTCTTACCTTCATAAAAACAAATCTAATATTCGTATTTTCTTCACGTGACACATACAATCTGTTCAACCTAGCAGCTTAACATCAGTAACACAAAAATTTAGAATTTCTAGCAACAGGATCTATAATATACAAAACTATGAACGAATCCCACATAAATTGTCACGAATTCTTTCCTAATAAAAGAGTGGGGTGAGTTATAAGCCATATCAGTAGTAAGAGCATTGAGTGCAGAAGGTCTATTCAGTATAATTGTTCTTGATTTAACTCTTCCTTCTACTAAAATATGAAATTACAGACATCAAGACAACATTTTAATATACAAAAAGAAAAGAATCAACATCAATTACTAAAGTCAATATAATAGTCTCCCCCGCCCTTCCAAGAATAAAAAATCTACAATTAAAAAGTCTTGACACAGTTAAGATAAACATAGAAACAAAAAAAAGCATTAATCTAATGTAGGAGCATGAACAAAAACTTTTCCTCAGTTCCTTGAGAAATGAAATTATCCAGTTGGACTGTTTAGTCCATAAAATAGTAACCAATAAAACTCTGTCCTATTAATGACACACACATTCTGAGTCCTAGAAGATTAATGTAGCAGGGTCTAAAGAATTTAAGTAAAATTCAAAGAAAAGAAACATAATAGAAGGCTCCATGTTGAAATGAAAACCACAAAAATAGATCCTGCCTTATCTGATTATAATTAAAAGGAGAAAAAGAAGAAAGAAAGAAAACAATTGCTTCATTTTCAAAGAAAATCAAATACAGATCCTAAAAGCAATATTTTCTGTACATATTTCTTGTGAAAGAGACAATCTTTAATCTAATCAAAGGACCAAAAAAGTCCTGGGTATTACCTTGATTTGAGGTATGGAATCGACCAAATTTCCCAAAAATGACATCCAAGGATATAATCTAGCTTCCGACAATGGCACCTTCTGAAGCAGCTTTGTAATGAATCTCTATCAAAGTCTACCTTTTCGTCATTATCGTCACTAATAGCACATACATCACACTCTTCATCACCAAGAGTGCATTTACTGCTCTGCTCTTCATGGTTGCAATTCCCATATTCTTCTTCTAGGTGTGCTTTGATCCGTACATCACCGTCATCTTGCTTCCACATAAACTTAACCTGCAAAATCTTGAACACACAATTCCTATTCTGCCTTCCATTCTCCCCACCCCCTTTTCCTCCTTGTCCTATTTTTCGTCTGCCAAAACTACATCATCCATAACTACTACAGCGTCGTACCTGTTTTTACCTCCTCTAGGCTACAAAGATCTAAGCAGGTACCTAAAAGAGAATCCCTAGGGAGAGTTCCTCTACGATGAAGACACCGATGGCTTCTCCACCAAAATTGCCGTCGACGAATGACCCACCACGGCAGTGCTAATTTGAGAAGGATTGCTTGTACGGAGTTCTAAACTTTTGAGTCCACCCACTGCGATCGGCAGCACCATCCCGTGTATCCCCGCCTTCAGACACAAACTATCCATCTGGGATTCTATCTTTCTATAATATTTCAACTTTGATGGGTTCTTTGTGTTGAATTGATTTCTTCTTTGTAGTTCACCACGATATAGAATTTAAAAGAGTTCTCTAAACCTATGTAGTATGTATAGCCTTGACTTCCCGACAGATAAAGTAATGGAAGCTTGAAGGCAAACGTAAAACAAAATTAAGAAGGACAGGAGATATTAGATTCATTTAATGTAGAAACAAAATCAAAGAGCCAACCAAGAAGGAAGGCTGGGAGCCATTTGATTGTCTTCTAAAAGGTCAGGAGAAAGGCATCGTTAGAAAATTGAGGAGCAAGGCTGCCTCATGTGAGGCTGGTTTGCTTTGCTAATTCACATGCCACGTGTTAGCCTGTTAAACAACTTCAAATCCAAATGGCAACACCAGAGGCTTTCCCTTTGGCTTATATATATATATATATATATATATATATATATATATATATATATATTTCTTCGAAATGTATATATGTTGTACCATGATCTTTTGTTCATATTTTTCTTCTCTCACATCTCATTCACGAATGTTTAAAAATAAAATAATATGATATATTATTTAAATTTTTATATTGAGTTGGTATTATTCTCATTATCATACTATTAATGAATACATTCTAAAATTAAAATTAAAATTGACCAACTCATTAGAATTAAAAATTATTAAAAAATTAAAAAACTATCAAATTACATGTGTTTTGCAATTTGCACGCTATGGAGGCTTGCATTTCCATGCATTTCTTTCAATGGCTTGTGACTACAGAAAGGTTTTTTTCGATGCATTTTTTTTTAAAATTTATATATCAACTGTTGTGCATTTAATAGAAAGACAAGCATACTTTGCGTGTTGGTTCCTTTGATGTATGGACAAAATTTTCTAAGGGCACATAACAGATGTATGAGTTTTGTTTTATTTATTTAAGAATTATTTTCCTTGTTAGAAATTCTTTCAGGTCCCCCAATGTTTTTTAAAATAATTTTTTGTTTCCAATATAGTATAGTGACTATTTTACTCGTTTTTAAGGTAGTGGCGACGACAAATGAGACTAAAAATAACTACAAAAAAGGGGGGATTTAAAAATTAATAACAATTACAATTACGTATTGAACTAAATTTTCTACAAAATTTTCTTTAACGAATACAATAAATAAATTTATTAATTAAAAAGCTTAAATGAGAATATAGTTTATTAAAATTCTACTACAAGAGATTGCATTTATGTGGTGCTTTTTTTTTTTAGAAAAAATATATTGTTATTCAAAATGATTTCAGTTAACTCCAGTTGCCTGGACCTCAGCTGCAACTAACTCAATTTCCCTTAAATCGTTTCGAGAGTTTCCTTCATCATTTTATAATACTTAGACATGTAGAAAATTGAAAGCTTAAAAATGAGAGAACAAGACTTTTATATATACAAATTTCTATTTGTGAACACTTCACTCTTTGCTCTCAAATACAAAACAGAATGCTAGCTGCCCTTACACTATACTAAGCACCACACTCATAATTCATATAATTTCCTAATGCCACACACACAGCAAAACTCACACAATATGATTACATAAGCACTCACACTTCACTTCTCACTCACGAGCACACCACTTACTATACGCACACTTTTTGATCAAGCACTCTCCACACACACAATTGCATCACTTCTTGGCTCTATTTATAGAGCTCTTTAGACCGAATCTTCAATGTCGGTTTGCATTTTTCAAAGCTACAAGTTTCCATAGCAACTTGTTGTTCCAGAATTTTCTTTGCAATAAAAAATTGCAAGTTGCTTGTTTTTCTAAAAATTATAGAAGCTTCAAGATCTTTCAATATTATTGGCTGCAATTTGCTATTCTAGAGCATTCCAAATGGCGGTGGGGTGTAGCAATCATTGTTTTCTTCAACACTCCCCCTCAATGACTACTTTCTTACTTCTCGTGAAGTCATGCTAAGTTACCTTCGAATTTTTTTGAGTTTTACTCCATTAAGTAGTTTAGTGAATATGTCTATCGTTTGGTTTTTTGTTTTGATTTGATGCATCTCAATATCTCCTTGAAATACCTTCTCTCGAATATAATGATGAAATACCTCCACATGTTTGGTGCGAGCATGAAATACTGGATTTTCAGCGAGTTGAATAACTAATAGATTATCACAATATAACTTTACTAGGTAGCTCATCTCTTGATGGAAGTCCTTCATTAATTGAATAAGCCAACTAATTTCCTGTGCTGCTGAAGCCGCTGCTCTATATTCTACTTCTATGCTAGATAGTGACACCATTGGCTATCTCTTGCTGATCCAAGAAATTACTCTTGATCTAAGATTGAAAGCATACCCTGTAATTGATCATCTTGTGTCACAATCTCCAGTATAGTCGGCATCATAGCAACCTATAACTTCACATGCCATGCCTCTTTTATAATGGATTCCATAATCAATGGTACCTTTGATATATCTCAAAATCCGTCGTACTACTTCCAAATGTGCCTTCTTTGCCTGCTGCATAAAACGACTGATAACTCTAACTACATATGCTGTGTCAGGCTGTGTCAAAGTAAGATAGATAAGACTACCTACAAGTTTTTTTGTACATAATAATATCTTTCAAATCTTTCCCTTCAGATGAACGTAGTTTTGTATTCACCTCGAGTGGCGTAGAGATAGGCTTACACTCTAACATGCCAAAATTTTGCAGCAACTCCTTTGCATGCTTGTGCTGGCACAGGAATAATCCATCTTCAGTATTCTCCACATTGAGCCCTAAGAAGTGTCTTAACTCACAAAGCTCATTCATTTGGAAGCATATAGAGAGATTAGCTTTAGTCTAGATAATCTTATTGTCGTTATCTCCAATGATGATGAGATCATCCACATATACCAGGACGATAGCTAATTTTTTATCTCGAGCCTTTATAAATAAACTTGAGTTTGCTGAAGCTATTGTGTAACCACTCTACAGCAAGAATTCTCCAATCTTCCGTACCAAGATCGTGGTGCTTGCTTTAGTTCATAAGAGTTTTCTACAGTTTGTAGACATGAGTTGGATATGCCTTACTCTTGAATCCCTGCAATTGCTCCATGTATATATCTCTGTCTAATTCTCCATGCAAGAATGCATTCTTTACGTCCATTTGCTAGAGCTTCCACGATTTACTTGTAGCAAGTGCTAGTAGAATTCTAACTGTAGTAATATTTGCAACTGGGCTAAAGGTCTCGTTGTAGTCGAGCCCATATTATTGAGAGAACCCACGAGCTACTAGTCGTGCTTTGAATTTTTCCATCTAGTCTCCTCTTCACTTTATAAACCCATTTATATGATATGGGTTTTATTTGTCCTGTTTTAGGTACCAAATTCCATATCTCATTTTGTCTTAAGACTTGAATCTCTTCTTCCATGGCTTCAACCTATTTCTTATGCTTAAAGGCTTCCTCATATGTATCGAGTTCTTTTATTTTTTCTATTAAAGATGCATTAGCATAGGATTTGGTTTATGTACCCTTGTGGACTTTCGAAGTGCTTATGTCACCTCTTGTTTCGTCAATGTCTTTTTGTTGAGTTGTCCTTTCCTGCTTTTAAGATGTCTTGTGTACTCCAGTTTGCCATGAACCTTTTTCTTTGTGTTGAAGACTTGTTGTAATACTTCTATCTTCATAAGGATGCTCCTTTTCGAGTTCTGGCTCTTTTTGTAACTTCTCATCCAATTCTTCTTCGATCTCTTTTGAGTCTAGTAAGAGAGCCACTTTTGACAACCACCATGATGATACTTCATCAAATACCACATTTCGAGAAACATAGCATCGTCCTGTTGTGGGATCACAACATCTCCATCATTTTCTTTTATTATCATATCCCACGAATATAAATCTGATGGCCTTTTTATCGAACTTGCTTCATACATGATCAGGAACAAATACATAATAGACGTATCCAAATACTCAAAAGCGACTTACTGTAGGCTTAGTTTTCCAGAGCTTCTCAAATGATGTGATGAATTCGAGTCTCGCCTGTGGTAGCCTGTTGATTATATAGACCATTGTTGTTAACCTTAAGGGCTTTTTTTTTTATGTTTTGACTTATGAAAAACATTGATATGGACTAACTTGTTAATCTATTGTGATAAAATATGTTTGACCACTGTTCTTCAAAAGCATTCAGATAAGATTATTTTGCAACTCTTTAATGATTGAATTCAAGAATGGAAGATCCAAAGAGAAATAATGAGGTATATAGAGTTGCATATCAAGAAGTCTTTTATGAAGATCGTTAGATTAGGAAGTATTATTAAGATATATCTATTAATTCCTATGTCTCTTTATCTCTTGATTCATTTGACCTTACTTTAAAGCATCAAATGAGAAGATTTCAAAGTTTTTTAAAATTTCAGAATTTTGGATTGAATAGTTTGAATCCAAAAGATTCATTCAAAATCCTGTATACTGTGTTGAAAAGTTTCTATCTGATAAGTGCCATTTTGGACTTACTTTTTCGATGCATCGTCGTCCGAAACCTGAGTCCAAAACACGGACAAGTTTAAATAGAAAATTATAGCATTTTCATTATGACCGTTGGCACTCCACTTTTTGGCTCTATAAATAGCCTCTAAAGCAAGGTTAGAGACAAAATTTTTGAAACATTCATCTTAGAAATACTATTGCTTAATATTTTTAAAAATCTCCTTTTATCAAGCTTCAAAGTGAATTCATTTTATATCAAAGGTAAAAGTATTTGTGTTTTGTATTCGAGTGAACATCTACTCAAGTAAGTAAGCTCTTTACTGTTCTATTGATATTCAAATCTCTGTTGTAGTGCAAGGTTGTGGTGTAAAACCCGTTGGGGTGAATCTTGTGTTGGTTTATGTTCAAGGTTGTGTGGTAAAACTCATTGGGGTGAACCTTATTTTGTGTATGTATTAAGGTTGTGATGTAAAACCTAGTTGGGGTGATCCTTGATATGGTTGCTTGATTGAGAGGTTTTGGAAAACCTAGTTGGTGATCCTCTCTTGTATGTTATATTGTTTCATTAAGTGAGGTTAATGAAATCGGGTTGAAAATCCTTAAGTGTGAGCTTAAGGTAGTGGACGCAGATAATTGTTAATTGAACCACTATATATCTCTTATCTCATTTTCTTCAATTATTCATTTATTGTTTTGAGGTTCTTTTCTTGTCTAAATCTGGATATACATTTACGAGTTCTTGGATAACTTTCTATGTTTCCATAAAGTCCGTCCAAGCATCTTAGTAATCATCATTATTCTGTTTTTAGACAAATTGAAAAAATTATTTTTGTTTGCCAAAAACCTTATTCACTCCCTCTAAGGTTTTTCATTTGGTATCAGAGTTTGATCTGCATACTCTTGGTTTAACAACCTTGTAGAAAAGATCTTAATGACAAGCTTATCATCTCTTCTATATGTTGAAGGGTCTTCAACAAATCGTCCTCCTTTATTTAATATAAGTAACTATACTTTCTGAAAAAATAGAATGAAAATTTATGTGTTCTATTAACTTCGTGTTATGGAGTTTAATAAAAAATAGTCCTTTTATTCCATCAAAGATGATTGATGGCATAAAAATACCTAAACAGAATGATGAGTATAGTGTGGAAGATAATGCAAAAATGACTCTATATTTTCAAGTTATGAACATTTTATGTTGTGCACTAGATGTGACTGAATACAACTGTGTTAGTGGTTGTGATTCAGCCCATGAAATGTGAAAATTACTTGAAGTCACCCATGAGGGGACAAATCAAGTCAAAGAATCAAAACTGGAGTTTCTAATTCATGACTATGAATTGTTTACTATGAGGCCAAATGAAAGCATCACTGATATGTTCATGTGATTTACTAATATCTCAAATGGTCTTAAAGCTTATGGAAAGGTTTATTCCCTTGGGGAACAAAAACGAAAAATTTTAGATACTCTACCAAAAAGTAGGTAGCTTAAAACTCTTATTGTAGAAGAATCCAATAATTTAAAATCCTTACCTACTGAAGAATTGATCGGATCTCTTCTAACTCATGAAATGAAATTTAAAAGATTTCATGAATCTGATGATCATGATAGAGGCAGAAAATGGATAGCACTAAAGGCTGAAAATGAAGATGAGGAAACAAGCCTATCGGAAATTAGTGAGGGCATGAAAATGGACAATGATAATTTGGCAATGATAGCAAAGAAATTCAGAAGGATGTTCAATAAAGGAAACTACAAAAGAGGAAAGAAATTCATAAGAAAGAAAGGACAAACCTCTGGTTTCAAATCTCAATATTTTGAATGTAAAAGCATTGATCACTTTATCGTGGACTGTCCTGTTGCAAAAGGTAAGGAAGGAAGATCATCTAAGAAGAAGAAAGACCTGAAGGTAAAGAAAGATAAAGGTTTGATGGGAACTTGGAACTTAAATGAAAGTGAGTCCGAGGATAGAGATTCTGAAGAGGAAAAGGCCAACATTTACTTCATGGCATTGAAAAATGAGGTAAACTCTTCCATATCTGACTGCATGCCAAATTCGCTTATATCTATGACTGAAAAGCATGTTGATCCTAATGAGTTGCTATGTGATATGTTTTATGAATTAAAAAACTGTCTAGAAAAAATAAAGAATTAAAGTTGAAGGTCAAATGTCTGTTGGAAGAAAATGAAGCTTTGCTAAATGACTATAAAATGTCTCTTAAAATACATATGTGTGCTATAATTGAGAAAGATATGCTCATGACTGTCTTGCATCATGTATCTTTGAAAAATAAAAAATTGTGTGATAAAATTCAAACTCTTGAAACTATGATTAGCACCTTTGATGATATGAAAATTAGAGTAAATGATCTTACCAATTGCATTGAAAAATTCACAAATGGTAAAAGCAATCTGGAAAAGTTACTCGGAACTCATCATCAAATTGGTAACCGAAGTGGCTTAGGATATAGACATGAGGATAAAGACAAAATTTGCAAGCTCAAATTTATTTATGCTGGAAATCAAAGTGGCTTAGGATATGAATTTGAGAATAAAACAAAAAGAACAAGTCTCAATATGTTAAACTTGCTTCTTCTCACAGCACACACAAAGAATGCATATATTGTGAAAAATCGGGACATATAGTTTCAAGATGCTTTGTTAAGAGAAAAGTGGAAACCGGTGGAGTTACATTCTGGAAAATCAAAGAAAATATTACTAACCTTCATGGACACAAGAAAGTATGGGTACCAAAAATCATTCCTCCTTCTCATGTATAAGCACGATTTTTAAGCTTCACCAAGTGGTTCTTGGACAGCGGTTGTTCAAGACACATGACTGGAAACGCAATCTTGTTAGAAGATATTCAGACCACAAATGAAGGATTTGTTACATTTGGCGATAAGAAGAAAGGAAAGATTCTTGGTATTGGTAATATTGGTAAAGATTCCTTGACAATTATAAAGCAAGTTTTATTTATTGATGATTTGAAATATAACATACTCAACATTAGCCAGCTTTGTGACAATGGTTGCAAAGTCATTTTTGAAAAAGATTCTTACTCTATACTTGATAGTGGAAATCTCGAAACCATATTTACTGCCAAATGTATAGGAAATGTATATGTATTTTATCTTAATGACCTTGTAACTAATGGAATTCGGTGTCTATCCGTTCATGTCAATGATTGTGATGCATGTCAGTTTGGGAAACAAATTAAAACCTCTTTTAAACCAAAGAAAATGATTTCTACCTCAAAACCACTCGAATTAGTTCATATAGATTTGTTTGGACCTATAAGGACTACTAGTCTTGGAGGTAAGAAATATACATATGTACTTGTTGATGATTTTTCGAGATTTATTGGGACTTTGTTTCTTGGACAAAAGGATGAAACCTTTTTTAAATTTTTGAAACTGATTAAACGCGTCCAAAATTCGATTGGATGCAAACTTATAATGGCAAAAAAATTTGTAACAGTGAATTTACTCATTTCTGTTATGAAAATGGAGTCTTTCACAATTTTTCAACAGCAAAAATTCTTCAACAAAATGGTGTTGTTGAAAGAAAAAATCGCATTTTGCAAGAAATGGTTAGATCAATGCTTTGTAAAAATGTCCTTCCAAAATATTTTTGGGCGGAAGTTGTTAACACAGCGTGTTATATAATAAACCAAGTTATGCTAAAACCATTTTTGAGAAAAAAACTCTGTTTGAACTTATGTTTGATAAAACTTCTTCTATCTCTTATTTTAAAGTATTTGGATGTAAATGTTTTATTCTAAATACCCGAAATAATCTTGGAAAATTTGATAGTAAGTCTGATGAGGCCATCTTTCTTGGTTATTCTTCCAACAAAAAGGCATATAGAGTATACAACAAAAGAACTTTTTGTGTGGAAGAATCAGTGCATATTGTGTTTGATGAATCTAACATTTTATACTTCAAAAAGAGATTACGATGATGTAGGGAGTTCAAAAGAAGTTAAGATAGATCAAGCCAAAGCTCCACCGTTTGACACTCATGCAAAAGAAGAAGAGATTGAAGAATTGCAGATTGAATAAGAAAAAGAACAAATTGAAGATTCTACAAATCATCAATTGCCAAAAGACTAGAAGTACAAAACAGGACATCCGAAAGAACAAATTATTGGAGATCCAAACCAAGGAGTTAAAACTAGACGGTATTTCATTGACAACTTTGCTCTTCTTTCAAATATTGAACCTAGCTGCATTGATATTACATTACATGATGAATTTTGAATTATTGCCATGCAAGAAGAGTTAAATCAATTTGAAAGAAATCAAGTTTGGAAACTTGTTCCTAAACCACATGATCGACCTGTTATTGGTTCTAAATGGGTTTTTAGAAATAAGCTTGATGAAAATGGGGTTGTGATTAGAAATAAAGCTAGATTAGTTGCCCAAGGATTTAATCAAGAAGAAGGTATTGATTATGATGAGACATTTGTACATGTTGCTAGATTGGAATCTATACGAATGTTGCTTGCTTTTACATCTTTAAAAAATTTCATACTCTATCAAATGGATGTCAAAAGTGCCTTTCTAAATGGCTTTATTGAGGAGGAAGTATTTATTGAACAACCTCTTGGTTTTGTTTATGAGTACTTTCCAAATCACGTTTTCAAACTTTCTAAAGCTCTCTATGGATTAAAGCAAACTCCAAGAGCTTGGTATGAAAGGTTTAGTGGATTCTTAATTTTAAAAGGATTTTCTAGAGGCTTAATTGATAATACCTTGTTCATCAAAACTAATAATTTTGGTGATTTACTGATTGTTCAAATCTATGTTGATGATATCATTTTTGGTGCTACTAATAACTCTTTGTATAAGATGTTTGCTAAGATTATGCAGCAAGAATTTAAAATGAGTATGATGGGAGAATTAAACTTTTTCTTCGGACTGCAAATTAAGCAAACTAAGGATGGTATCTTTATAAATCAAGCTAAGTATGCCAAGGAGTTGCTCAAAAGATTTGGAATGAATGAGGCAAAAGAAATCAGCACACCTATGAGTACATCCATAAAACTTGATCGTGATGAAAATGGTAAGAAGGTAGATGAACATAAGTATAATAGTATGATTGGAATTCTACTCTATCTTACTACTAGCCTACCAAACATTATGTTTTTGGTATGTCTTTGTACTCATTTTCAATCTTGTTTGAAGGAATCACATCTATGTGCTGTAAAACGTATACTCCGATACTTAATTGGCACATATGATTATAGATTATGGTATCCACATACTAATGCATTTGATCTTATAGGATATACTGATACAAATTATGCAAGATGTAAAGTCAAAAGAAAAAGTACAAGTGGCCATTGTTAATTTCTTGGACATTCTATTGTGTCTTGGTACAGTAAAAAGTAGGCGTGTGTATCCTTATCCACCACTGAGGCTAAATATATTGCAGTCAGAAGTTGTTGTGCTCAAATCTTATGGATGAAGAATACGTTGCTAGATTTTAATCTTAATTTTAATTGCATACCTATATTGTGTGATAATACAAGTGCTATCAATTTGACAAAAAATCCAGTGCAGCATTCAAGGACAAATCACATAGAAGTTAAACATCACTTCATCCGAGATCATGTGCTCGAAGGTGATATGTGTGTTGAATATATTTCAATGGATGAACAACTTGCAGATATCTTTACTAAACCTCTAGCTGAGGATAGATTCAACAATCTGATAAGCGGTTTAAAAATTACAAGAATTTGATAACTAACCATGTGGCATAAGTCTTCTTTGTGCAGGATTTGTAAAGAAAAAGGTTTTGGAAACAAAGTTCTACATCCAAAATGCATCGTCCTCTATTTTGGACACAGTATTAGAATCCAATTCCTACATCCAAAATGCATTTCTAGAAAACACTCTTTTGGATGATAGTTCGGATCGGGTCTAGTTCCAAAATCCATCTTTAATATTCTTCTTATTCCAAATTTTGAATATAAAAAAAAATTAGTTTGCGCATTTTTCTAAACTTCTCAAAAAAACTTATGTTTTCAAAGCACTTTATTTTCACATTACTCCAGACATTCAAAGTAATCTGATTCTCTCCTTTGAAACCCTTGTAACCGCCTTCTTCCAAAATCATCTATGCTCTTCTTCTTCAAAAATCAAAACCCCAGAAAAAGCTTCAATCTTTCGGATGGCTAAGACTAAATCTTCCATTCCAAAACCAAAGAAAAGACAAAAATCGTCTCCTGTGATGAAGAAAAAGGCTTCGGGTTCAACTAAGGCGAAAGTAAAGGAAACTTCATCTCAACCAAACTTCTTCGCATCCCACTATGATTCTTCCGAGTCGTCTGCAGAACAAGTGAGTTCTGAAAATTAGGTACCTCACTTCCTTGATTCTAAATGTGAGACTGAATACAATGACTGGGTGTCGAGAAATTGAACTATTATATGTGGCTATCGAGTTAACCATTCTGCTTTTTTAAATCTGTCAAATATCTTGGACATGTTTAATCACATTGGGTGGGGGAGTTTACTGTCTGTTGATGAGAAAATCTACATCCCTTTAGTCTGGGAATTTTATGCTAGCTTAAGAAAAGGGAAACTGGAAGAAACTGAAGGTGGCTTTATGATTCGATGGTATGTGTCGAGAGTGAAAGGCAGAGATATAAAGTTTGATTATAGGCTGTTCAATAGAATTTGTGATGTAAGAGATGTCGGATTTCAATATTTTGAGCTAAACAAATTTCCCGAGGGAAATGACATTTTTTATCTGAAAAATTTTGAGAAACTATTCACTGGTGGAAAGAATTTTGGAAATTCTGGAAATAGGAGTTCAAAATGGCTAAATGGTGTTGGTAGAATTCTGCATCATATGATGTCGACCATGATAGTACCTAGCTATGGACATAAGACTTCTATAAGTATTCTGCAAATGGTGATTATGTTAGCTCTAACTAAGGGAAGGTAGATTAATTTTGGATTTCTGGCAGCTAAACTGATGTTACAGTTAAGAAACATATCAAGTAAAGCACTCCCATTTGGAAATTTGCTGACAAAAATTTTTAGATTTTTTGAAATTGATTTAAATTCTGCTCCCTGTGATACGTCCAAAACAAATGTTTACAGTTTTGATTCTTTTGAAAGGATGGGATATGTTAGGGAAGATAATTCATGAAAATTATTGAGAGAGACTGAAGGAAAAGAGTGGGAAAACTTAATGAAGATTAAGGAGGAAGGGAAGTCAGTTCCGGGTTCAGGAACAAAGAGGAAACTTGATGAAGTTCTTTAGGCAAAATCTTCTGCCAAAGGAAATGATCCGGACACAGGCATGTCTGAAAGCATTTTGGGAGCAATCAGTTCTTTAGCTGAAAAATTAGACTTTCTCAGCTCAGAAATTCAACGCCTTGGAAACAGAATTTCTGCTGTTGAAACCTCTGCTCAGCCTACTGCTCTAGTATCTTCCCCTTTGATATTTGATCATGAAAAAGCTGACCCTATTTCAGAGGACAAGTCTGAACTACCTACTGATGAAAAAGCTCCTTCTCCCATAAAAGAACCAATAATTCCTTCTGCTTCTCCTAAGCCCAAACCTTTTGGAAAACGGTAGAAACATGTTGTGGTAAAGAGAAAGTCAAACAGAATTATAGGGCAACATTCTAAGAAAGGTGTTAGGTCAAAGGCTGAAATAATAAATATATCCTAGACAACACTGTTGGGCAGCTTAATTTTCTGATAATCTCACAACAATTTACTTTCTACACAAATTGAACAATTTACTTTTTATGTCCTTTACATTATGCTTTTGGATAATTACTACTGGATACTTGTTTATTTTCGCTCTCCTTATATTATGCATATTCCTATCTTTCTGATATTCTTGTTTTTTATTGATGACAAAGGGAGAGAGAAAGAGAAATTAATATGATGCACTGATTTGTTAATTGCTGTGGCTGAATGAATATATGATGCACTGATCTGTTAACTGTTGTGGCTGAATGAATATATGATGCACTGATCCGTTAACTGCTGTGGCTAAATGTTGAACTGATCTGTTAACTGTTATGGTAGAAAAAATGATGAACCATTATGATGAACTGTTTTTTTTGGAAAACTGTTATGGAAAACTGATTTATAAATTGTTTTAATTTGTTATGAGAAACTGATATGATGAACAGTTGTGGGAGAGTAAAAGACTGTTGAATGGAGAGAAAAATGAACTGCTATGAAAATTGATATGATAAACTGATGTGATCTGATATCTGCATGAACTGTTATGAACTGTTAGGAATGGAAATGAACTGCTATGATTGATAACTGCATGAACTGTTACTAATGTGAACTGCATGAACTGCTATTGATATGAACAGTTATGCACTGAAATCAATTATGAACTAATATGAAAATCACTGATATGTTTTAATCTAAAACTGGCTGATTTACTATATATGTTCACTAAAAATTTTCTAAACTTCTGATTATGACATTCAGTTTACGACTACTTTATTCAAAGAAAATTTTCTGATTATTAAAGGTATCCTTGAGACTAGATTCTGTGATAGATTCTCGTGCATTAAGTCAAGAGGAGTTTTGGACTCAGAAATTTCTGATCCAAAACAAATGTTCCTATAAGAAGTCATATTTTGTCATCTAAAATTCGCATCCAAAATGGATTTCTGAAAACACTTGTTTTATATATTCTTCTAAAACCGTTTTGGACGTATAAATCTAAATTTCGTTCTTATGTTTAAAACATTCACATAAGCATATATTTAGGGCGAGTATCTTATCATATGACTTGTCTACTATCTCTTCTTTATTAAATCATTTTGAATATTTATTTAAGAGATATGAAAGGTGTTAGGCTCATTGAGATATGTTTACAAGCTAATGTTCATAAGCTCTCTTTGAGGCCTATTCTGTAAGATTGCATTTATTTGCACCTCTTTCATTCAACATGTTCACTCATTATATATTATTTATGATATGTTTGTTATCACTCAAAAAGGGAGAGATTGTTAGCCCTAAGAGCTTTCTTCTATGTTTTAACTTATGACAAATATTGATATGGACTAACTTGTTAATCTATTGTGATAGAACATGTTTAACCACTATTCTTCAAAAGCATTCAGATAAGATTATTTTGCAACTCTTTAATGATTGAATTCAAGAATGGAAGATCCAAAGAAGAAGAATGAGGTATATGGAGTTGCATATCAAGAAATCCTTTATGAAGATTGTTAGACTAGGAATTATTATTAAGGTATATCTATTAATTCCTATGTCTCTTTATCTCTTGATTCATTTGACTTTACTTTGAAGCATCAAAGGAGAAGATTTCAAAGTTTTTTAAAATCTCAGAATTTTGGATTGAATAGTTTGAATCCAAAAAACTCATCCAAAATCCTGTATATTGTGTTGAAAAGTTTCTATTTGATAAGTGCCATTTTGGACTTACTTTTTCGATGCATCGTCGTCCGAAACCCGAGTCCAAAATACGGACAAGTTTAAATAGAAAATTATAGCATTTTCATTATGACCGTTGGCACTCCACTTTTTGGCTCTATAAATAGCCTCTAAAGCAAGGTTAGAGACAAGATTTTTGAAACATTCATCTTAGAAATACTATTGCTTAATATTTTCAAAAATCTCCTTTTATCAAGCTTCAAAGTGAATTCATTTTATATCAAAGGTAAAAGTATTTGTGTTTTGTATTCGAGTGAACATCTACTCAAGTAAGTAAGCTCTTTACTGTTCTATTGATATTCAAATCTCTGTTGTAGTGCAAGGTTGTGGTGTAAAACCCGTTGGGGTGAATCTTGTGTTGGTTTATGTTCAAGGTTGTGTGGTAAAACTCATTGGGGTGAACCTTATTTTGTGTATGTATCAAGGTTGTGATGTAAAACCTAGTTGGGGTGATCCTTGATATGGTTGCTTGATTGAGAGGTTTTGAAAAACCTAGTTGGTGATCCTCTCTTATATGTTGTAATGTTTCATTAAGTGAGGTTAATGAAATCGGGTTGAAAATCCTTAAGTGTGAGCTTAAGGTAGTGAACGTAGATCATTGTTGATCGAACCACTATACATTTCTTATCTCATTTTCTTCAGTTGTTCATTTATTGTTTTGAGGTTCTTTCCTTGTCTAAATCTGGATATACATCTACGAGTGCTTGGATAACTTTCTATGTTTCCACAAAGTCCGTCCAAGCATCTTAGTGATCATTATTATTCTATTTTTAGACAAATCGGAAAATTTGCTTTTGCTTGCCAAAACCTTATTTATCTCCCCCCCCCCCCACAAGGTTTTTCAGCTGTCTTTATACATTTTGCCCAAAACTTTGGTGGCACATTCTTGGAGTGAAGCATACTCTTGCATGTTTCTGCTAGATGCCTATTTTTCCTTTCAGCAACTCCATTTTGTTGTGGTGTGTTGGAACATGTTAATTGTTGCCGAATATGGCATCGCTTTAGATAATCATTGAATTCTTGAGAAGTATATTCTCCCCAATTATATGTTCATAGGCACTTTATTTTTCTCCCTGTCTCACTCTGTACTTCTTGTTTGAATTCTTTAAACTTGTTTAAAGTTTCAGATTTTTCTTTCATAAAATAAACCCAAACGTACTTGGAGAAGTTGTCAATGAATGTTACCATATAGCGGAGGCCACCAATTGACATTTGCTTGATAGGTCCGAATACGTCTGAGTGGACTAGTTCAAGAGGCACCTTAGCTTGAAATTTCAAATCATCATAAGGGAGCTAATGTGCCTTACTGTATTGACACCCAGCACATACAATGCCATCTCGAACTTTTAGTTGAGAGAGACCTTTTAGTAGTGATTCTTTCATTATCACCTTGAGTTTGGTATAGTTCACATGTCCAAATCGAACATGCCACAAGTCGATGGTCTCATTCTTCCTTGTCTTGTCCACATATATTGCTTCTACTGACATTACGTAGACTGACTCCAAGCGTTATCCTTCCATGATCGGTGGCGCAATAGACTTCAAATCTCGATAGACCTTTACATCACTTGGTCCAAATACCACATAATTTCCTGAGGCGGCAAGTTGAGACACAGATAATAAATTTTTCTTCATCCCAGGAACATGATATATATTTTGCAGTTGAACCTTATCAGGACTATTTCGAGAGGACAATCCTCGTTTTACCAATATATGTAATTGGTAATTTTGCGTTGTTAGAGGTTACCACAACTTGTGCACTCTTGCACTCCGTCAAATTTGATCATTTCTTCTCATCTCCAGTCATATGATTAGAGCAGCCTGAATCAATGATTCAATCATTTTTATAGTCGATAAAGTTATTACTTACCGAGGCTAGTGTTGTCTCTGTTGCCTTGGTAGTGCAAGAGACTGCTACCCCTTCATCACTTGATAGTTTGTCCATAGCCATGTTAGTTTCTTCTTCAACTACAAATGATGCATGAAAATCTCATTCTTCTTCGCTATCATTTTTGCTCCTAGATGTGGTAGCATTTCCTTCTTCTTTCTTGTATTGACAATTTCTAGCAAAATACCCTTGTTTTTCACAATTATAGCATTTATTATTTTGTCACAAACATTTTCTTTCAAAGGGCTTACCTTGTTCTTATTGAAGTCCTCTTGCTTGTTGACTTTTCTTAGGCTGCCATTTACTCCTACTTAAATTTTTATGTTGCCTGAAATTTTGTCGTATTGGTCCTCGTCTTCCTTGGCCACGGTAGAGTGCCTCCTCATCACTCTTGATTGCCATGCTTCCTATATGCTTAGCCAAAGATCCTTGATTGGCTAGCAAATTTTCCAACATTTCTAAAGTTGGTTATACTGGCCATCCTTGTATTGATGTTATGAAGCCTTGATACTCGGGCCTTAACCCATGTTTAATCTTCCTTCTTAATTTGGCTTCTCCAATTTTCTCTTCTGGATCTAACTCAGAAATTTCATGATTTAGAGATTTAGCTTTTGTAAAGTAATCCCTGATTGTTAAATTTCCCTGAGTTAAATTGAAGAATTGATTCTCCAAATATTGAAGGCAAGAATCATTCTTCTTGGAGAATTTTATCGCCAAGATATCCTAGGCTTCTTTTGGTGTGGCGGCATCCTTGATGTGCTCGATCATCTCTTCCTCAATTGTCATCTTGATAGCTAGTAAGGCCTTTGCCATTTTGGTCTTCCATTTCTTAATTGCCGCAGTATGTAATTCAGAAGGTAATGTGGCATCGCCCTTGATATAATCCAGCAAATCTTGGCTCTCTAAATAAGACTCCATATGGGACCTTCAAGTACTATAGTTAGCATTATTTAATTTGTTAATAATGCTAGTTGAGTTGAGATCTGCCATCATGACTTAGTATTTTACTCTGTTGAAATACTAAGTAAGTTAAGTCTTCAAACAATCAGCTCCACAATCCCGGACTGCGCATGAAGATTACCATCTCCAAATGAGTCCCGAGCCCACGAATTGGTGACCACAAGAAAACGCCACTGTTGTGAAAACCAAACGATAACCTCGCTCTGATACCAAATGTAGAAAATTGAGAGCTTAGAAAAGAGAGAACAAGACTTTTATATATACAAATTTCTATTTTTTTACACTTCACTCTTTGCTCTCAAATACAAAACAAAATGCTAACTGCCCTTACACCACACTAAGCACCACACTCATAATTCTTATAATTTTCTAATGCCACACACACAGCTGTTAGTGTTGTACCCTAGAGGAAATCACTTGTGCATTGTATATGACACATTTTTTTTTTTAATAAAATGCATTATTTATCTTACAGTTTCTTTTATTTACTTTTAAGTAATGTAATTGTTCGATAAAGTCCCTAGTACAACACTGTGTTAAAGAAATCATGATATGAGATTCTTACTACACTGTATAGTGTTAGTACTTAAATAATCCCTAATCCTAGTATTAATAAGACAGGACACCATTAATGCGTTAAGACTAGCATATGTTAGATTTCTTGATTTGATCAGGCGATGGTTCTCATATTCGTGAGTATTGAGATACTCAAAGTTAACACATGAATGCTTGTTAATGGAACAAGTTCATTGGATGACCTAACTTTAAGATAATCACATGGATAACTATTTAGTGTCAGTGATATAATCTCAATATAGCAAACGTGCAAGTATCCTTAGATTTGAGATCTCTAAGGTACTTTGTTTGCTGAGTATTGTACTTTGATTCCAATCTCCAGAGCTCGATAGAGGGCTACCTATGGGATGGATATTGGGTACATTGTGAGATAAACGAAAGTAGATGAGAGGGTCAATAAAGGATTCACCACTCTTAATAGTATGGGCGAATATTTTACGGTCACTTATAGGAATTACTACTCGGAAAGTTTTTAGCCAAGGCGATTGTGTATTGGAAACAGTTCCAATTGATACACATCTAGAGTAGTGGATTCCTGGTACAAGTACTATTGTATTCGGGTCAGAATTAATTCTGGAGGGAGTTGACACTAATTTCGTACTCTAAACCGAATGAGATATTGTATGGTGAAAGGAGTTAATTGCACTGAAGTTTGTTATTGAAAGATTCATGTCAAGCCACTTGACTTCCTGGACTCTTGGGTGGTCATGATGTGTTGCTAGATACCGCTCATTATCTAGGAATATAAGTTTATTAATTGATGAATTAATAAACCAATCCTGATTAGAATTAATATGATTAATTCTAATTAATTATGGATTATTAATCTCAAAGACGTTTGGATTAATTCATGTTCGCTACCAATTTATTGGGAATACCTAATAGGTCACACACAATAGAGGATTATATACTCAAGATGCTATTTGATAACATAAAGGAGTTAATTGCTAAAAAGAGAAGTTGTTGTGGACAAATTATAATTAGTTATAATTTGTGGTCCAAGTTGTAATTGTGAGAACTTGTTGTTTCCAATTACAATTAGGAAATCCTAATTGTTTTAAAATTTCAAATTTTCAGTGAATTTTGGAACATCTATTGGATATGCTCGAAACCCTAGTCCAAGTGTGATTCATACGAAAATAGGAGTCACAAAACAAACGTCTTCTTCTCTCTCTCATTTTCTCGTTTTTCCTGAAAAACGAAAACAGCCCCAGCCGCCTTCTTTTTCTGTTAGCACAGGAAACTTTGGTGCTTGAGTATTCCTCTCTGTGGATTACTGTTAGAGATAATCACACACTGTGATTATAGTGGTTAGACGTCCAACTCTCGTGGAGTTTGCACAAGAGGATTGTTGGATCGCGCCTCGACTTGAAGAAGAAAATTTTTGTTCTTCGAACGATCACCCAAAGGTAAAAGTTGTTACCTTTATTATTATTATGTCTTGTTTTCCACACATAGACAGGTCTTGTGAGGGTATCTTGTTTTATTTTTTGCTGCGTCGTATAGGATGTGAGCCTGAGATACCCAACAACAGCAACACTCACACAATATGATTACATAAGCACTCACACTTCACTTCTCACTTACGAGCACACCACCTGCTATACTCACACTTCTTGATTGAGCATTCTCCACACATACAATTGCATCACTTCTTGGCTCTATTTATAGAGCTCTTTAGACTGACTCTTCAATATCGGTTTGCATTTTTCAAAACTGCAAGTTGCTAGCAATTTGCTGTTCCAAGATTTTCTTTGCAATAAACAATTGCAAGTTGCTTATTTTTTTGAAAATTATGGAAGTTTCAAGATCTTTCAATATTATTGGCTGCAATTTGTTATTCTAGAGCATTCCAAATGGCAGTGGGTATAGCCGTTATTGTTTTCTTCAACAAGACATTCGCCTTTCTTGCTGCTGATGGAGGAGCTTTACTAGATGCTGCTGCTGCTGCTGCCGCCGTCGCAGATGGAGGAGCTTCGTCGGATTTCTCTTCAGAAGGTGCTAAAGGTAGATAAAAAGCGAAAATAAGAAGTAGAACATTTAAAAATTAACAATTGTGCCTACTTAGAAATTCCTAAATGGACTGAATCTTTCTAAAACATACAACTTCCCATGCATGCTTTTTTTATATTTAGTACATATTTTATAAATTTTATAATATGGATGTAACTAAGAACTTGAAGTTGGAAAGATAACAAATTATATTAAAAAGGATAATATTATAATTTTACAAAAATTTTTGAGGGACAAATATAAAATTTAAAAAGATTTCTTAAAAATTTTAATTTTTCTAAAATAAATTGGAAAACATTTAAAAAATTTGGGACACTTCCTAAACCCGACTCAGTTTAATAGGATTCGAAAAGATAAAATAATAATAATAAAAAAAAACTCACACTTCGTCTTTGTAGACCATATGTGTTAAAAAAAAAATTGTAAAATATGACACAAAATTTTAACACGCAAGTCTATGAAAATTGATAGTTTTTAGGAAGGAAGAGGAAAATTTAATTGAAAAAAAAAAAAACCTTGAGTTTTACGACGACCGCAGGGTTGCTAAAAGGGGGTTTCTACTAGGGGTATAATCTTCTACCTGTCCAGGCTTCAGAGAAGTACTTAAGGACATTCTTAATTGAAACAAACAAGGGAATGTTAAGGGTGTGATAATCATAAGCTTTTTTTTAATTTTTGTTATGTATATATAATATGTGCAGGAGAACATACATACATTTAAATTAAATAGAATAATTATAGCAATTTAAGTCTATATAAATTATCTAAATTTATCGACCTTGAATGTATTATTCACTTTATTTATTTATTTTTTTTTTGGTTTGGCCTCTTAGGACCGCACTTTGAATTTATTTTGAAAATTATCGGGAAATACCAACCAAAAGAAATTAAAAAGTTAAGAAAAACGAGAAAAAGTGGTTGAAGAAGTAAATCAACAAAATAAATTTAGCATGCATGAGTTACGAGAGAAGTTAACTGTATGGATACTATTTTTGGATGTTGGAAAATTAACAGCATTATTTATGATAAATAAATTCAGAAAAGTAATTATTAAATCCAAATGTTCCAACTCTAGATAAGGATTTATTTTATATATAATTTATGATATATTTGAATTGTCATAAATATTCTGTTTAATCCAAATCAAGCACACAGTATTCGTAGTCATGGTGTTGCAGCTCGTTATTTACAGAGTAGTGAAAGCATATATTCATTAATTTTAATAATTATGTATTATTTATTAATTATACTCTTTTTTAAAATTTATTTCATCTATATTGCGTATATACTGCATTTGAATATTGTAGTTTTCTTTTTATTCAATCTAAAATGATAACGTGATTATTAAGTATCTTTCTTTTTTTTAAAAAATTAAAATACATGAAATTAAAAATATATTATCACTGAAAAAATCACTATGAAATCAATATCAATTTTTTATCTCTACAAATTTTAATAAAATTAAAGACTACAATATTAAATTAAATAACTATAGTCCTTTGATTAATCCTTGTTTCTTGGTTTAAATTATTCAATGAAAATTGCAATTATTTTAATTACATCAGAAATAGCATAAAAGTTGATCATTTTTTACATAAAAGTTATAAGTTTCATTTTAACTATTATTATTGAATATTAATGGATATGATCAACTTTGATCTTGTAATAATAAAAATTATATATATATTTTTTCAAATTTGATATTAACTTAAACTAGTTCTTAATTCTAAAATAATACATTATAGTAAAATTTCATAATGAAATTATCAAATGTATAACTATCATTGTGATAATCGTTGAAGTTTGATATTTTCAGCGCTAAGAAAACTCTATCATTGACTAAGGTTATACTTGACTTGAGCTTATATTTTGCATTCAAATCGAGCTCGAGCTCTATATTTATAAGTTTGGTTTGATCAAACCCGAATTCAAGATATTTACTTTAAGATACGATCGATTTCAACTTTAATTAAACTCAACTGGCAAATCCAAATTGACATTGGTACATTAGGGAGTGGATGATTAACTCTATTCTCTTGATGCGTGACATAACAAATTTAGGCTTTTTGTCAACAGGCATGGTTTTGACCATTATATATTACTCTTTCCATTTGAATTTGTTGCCTAAGAAGATCAAAGTGGGCAAGTCTTGTTGCCTATACTTTGAACTGATTTTCTTTTCTTATTTTTACTATATTTTTCTTAGATTTTATTTTCTTTGAAGTAATTGACTGTTTCTTTGAAGAACTACTCAGACTATTGCTTCTAATTTGTTGCCGAATAGTTTTAAGGATAGTTGTAAGTATCATATAATCACTATGGAAAATATTTTAGTCTGTTGAGTAAATAGACTTTATGACCATTAGTGAGCCCCAACCCAATCCATCATTAGGCCTTTCTTTTTATGGATGTATTGGTGGGTTTAGCCCATGTGTCTAGGGGTTATTTTAATAAAGGGGGATAGTTTTGGGGTTATTTAACAATTAGATTTGTAAGGGAGCCTTTAGTCTAATAATAAAGATCAGTTACGTTCTGGGACTAACATACATTGTTTTTGGCAAATAAGAACGTTCTTGCAGAGACAGCTTTGGAAAAAGGAAAAATCAGCGAAAGAGAAAAGCTCAGTGAAGAGATTGTGCCGAAGGTTTCAAATCTAGGTAAGTTTTTCGATATTCGTGCTTTAAATTAGGTTAATTTTCACTTAGGGATTGATTACTGTTGAATTGGGTATAAGGGTTTAGTTTGGGGATTAGTTAGAAGTTTGGAAATTGATTGTGTTTTTGGGTTCTTGTAAGCAGTTAGACACACCGATTGTGGATTGTGGATTGGTTTGGTCTCTAAATTGTCTGGTAAGGGATTTATGATTTTTCTATGTTTTCTGACTTCTAGCATTTGAATATCAAATTATGAACCTTTTGCAAATGAATGTTATTTTCATATTACTAAATCGGATTGAACATGATGTACGTTTAATGCTTTGAGTATTGTGTTTGTATGGATGAAATTGTGCAAAGTGAATTCTATTTTAAGTCAGTACCGTGTTATGAAAATTGATTGATGTTTGAGTTGGTTTTGGAGGAATTCCTAATCTCTGTTATAAGGCCCTTGGCTAAGGGGATACAATACCTAGTTTTCAGTTATAAGGCATTTGCTAGGGGGATACAATATCTAATTTCAGTTCAGACCCTTCTCCTAATGGGATACAATAGTTAGGAGTAGATATCAGTAAACCGAAACCTTGCACTCAAGCATGTCTCAGATTCTATAATATGTTATGATTCAGTTACGTTTTGAGTGTGTGGGTTCAGTTATGTTTGTTAAAAATGGTGGTTAGTTGTGTTCTCCTTTCCTGATTTCCATTTGGATTATTGTGGACCTTGAAAAACTCAAAAATTGGCCAAATTGTATCATATTTTCCTTTGAATTTCGGATTCGTTTCCCCCATCCCGAGCGGAGTAGGCGCCAGCTCCAACACACTCACCCAGTGCCAGCCGTGTTCTGGAGTTGCTGGCGCCGTGCTTCTTCCACCTAGTGCCGGGTCCCCTTTGCTTTGATTCCGGCCCCGATTTTCTTCCGATGAAGCGAACGTTTTTCCTTTGATATGGTTGTCATGATTTTCATTGAATAAACAACACTGGTTCGGTATTCAGGTATCCGTTATGCCTTATTCAATTCAGTATTTAGTAACACTGAGAATTCGTTGTTCCACCTATCCGTCCTCTTGTTTCCTTGTATGAGTTTTTCGAGATCTTCATATGGTGTGACCAACCCACCAAGAGGATAATCTAAAACCCCATGAGTTGTGTTCTACCATAACTTCTGAGCTATTTTGATCAAACGTTTTATAAATATATATGTATATGTAGCATGCTTAATCCTAGAAAGGCCTTATTTTCCTTAATAAGCTAGTGAGCTCATCCCTTTTTATTATCATTTCTGCAGGATATCAATTAGAAGAAGAAAAATTAGACGAGTGGTTTGAGGAGGACTTTGTGTAGAAATTATTTGAAGGTTTTTGAACCTTCCATTTTATTGCAGCTTTTAGACAATTAGAATGATGATAAATTTTGTTAATGTTAAAATTAGAAATTTTTATGGATTATATCGTGATTGAATTTAATGAATTTATATTTTGAGGTTCAAGTATAAATGTTGGAGTTATCCGTTATGTTCCATTTTGGGTTTGGTAATCTATTTTAGGGTGTTGCCAGGTCATCCCCGGGCTCGAGGCGTGACACCATTATCAATTATGACATATCAAATATATTAATCCACAAGTGATTTGAATAAACGTTAAGGTGTTATAATTAAAGTTGTAACATTTATATTAAAAAGTTGTTATCTTCATTATTTTGTGATCTATTAGAAGTAAGTTATATGAGTTACAAGGAGAAAGATTAAAGGAAGCTCTTAATAACAACCTATGACGAGAATGATCACCTTAATTTTTCTATAAATATAGTCCTTGGTCTCTCTTTTTACTATCTATTTTTGTGCATAATCATATCATTATACACAAAAATACAAGACAGTTAGAAGAGGAAAGATAAAGTGCATACCATAATCATTATGTCTAAAAAAAAATAAAAAAAAAATTCTAAGCTATGTTACATGATATAGTGTTTATAAGATTTGACTAATGATCCTTAAGTTTCTAACATGTGATATTAGAGTACGACTGAAGTCATATCTTGTAAACTATTTTATTTGTCTTATATTTTCCTATATAGTCAGTATACTTCTTCTTGTAAGTTGATTATTTCATGAATCAATACATTTATCTAAATCAACATATGAAATATTATAGTTGTTAATTAGATGTAGTTTTTCTTTCTCTAAATAGGGCGCAATTAGATTGGAACTTTAAAAAAAAAATTATTTTGATTGGAAAAATTAATCTAATGCAAATGAATTTTATTTCTAAAATATTGACAATTTTATTATTCATTCAAATAAATCACAATATTGAAGTTCGGGTTCCCAATCTAAATACATCAACCTTCTTCTTATTTTACGAATCAAATGAATATTTTGTTTTTAGAATACCACATAAGATTGATTTGTAAGTGTTTTAAATCAACTTCTTTAGATAATTTTGAGTCACATTAAAGTTTTATGTTAGCATTTTAAATCTTAGCTAGCTATTAATAAAATATTTATGGATTAGGTTATAATCACCAAAATGATTAAGCTAAATCAACTTTTACTAAATATAGTTATTTTACTCAGCTTATAGCTATAAAATTATAAATTATTGAAAGGTGATTTATTTTCTATAATTAAATCAAGTGAAATTGTATTTATCCAAAAGTGTATAAAACCTAAATCCTGATTATAATTGACAAGCAAACAATTTTTACTCACTTTAAAGTTGATCATTATCATATAAAAATTTTAACCAGAAGGTGGGGAAAAAAAATTAAGGGTTATAAAGTTGATGATGCAATAGATTACTCTTATCATGCAAACTCATGGTATGAAATATTTTAACTATTACTCTAGCATCACTTTCAAGAGTGTTGTACAACATTCTAGAGTTGAATGAGTCCAATTATTCATATTGGAAGGACCAAGGGTTCATCACCGTAGGATACTTAGATTTAAATTTGTGCCTTAAGGTAGATGAAGTAGCACAATTTATATTGGAAAGTTTGAAGTTCAAAAGACAACCTATAAAATTTGAGAACGTTCCAATTGTTTGAGTTTTAAAATGATCTAACACACAATAGCAAAATATATACATAAGTCTATTCCAAAATCATGTAAGGCCCATAATAAGTTTATAGCATGCATTGAAAATCGATTCAAGATTTTTGATAAACTTTCAATAGGTATGTTTATGGCTATTTTGATTATTAAAAAATATGATGGGGTCAGTGGAGTACGTGAACAAATTTTAGAGATGAAAAACTTGGCTGAACAATTTAAAACTTTAGACATAACTATTTCTGAGTTATTTTCAGTGCAGTTTGTTTTCAACTCTCTTTCTTCTTAGGGTGTTCTTTTTAAGATCACTTATAATACTCAAAAGATTAAGTGCTTTATGAATGATCTTATTTCAATGTATGTGCAAGAGGTGGAGAGGCTAAAAAGAAAAGGATTACCAATAGTCAACTTAGTCCTTCAAGGTCGTAAGCCACCATATAAAGATAAAAATGAAGTAGAATCTATCAATGATAGTACTGAGGTTAGATGCAGTTTTTGCAAGAAGAAAGAGAGAGATTATCTAAAGTACAAAATGTGATTGCAAAAGAAAGGTATTTTCCTTTTATTTATATGTGATGAAACTAATTTTGTTAATGTTCTTTCTAAAACTGGGTAACTGGATTTTGGTGCTACTATTCATGTATCTAATAATATGCAGGGATTCCTTTCAATTGGTTAGCCAATGACAAAGGAAAATATAGTAATAATAGGAAATAAAAAGCAGTCAAAAGTTGAAGTTATTAACACTTATCTATTGATCCTTGAATCTGTTTTTCTTTTAGATTTTGTTGACATCTTTTATGTACCTTCGTTTTCTAAAAATTTGGTTTCTTTGTTTCATTTAGATTTTACTGGCTATATCTTCTATTTTTGAGAATAAATCTCTTATTATTTTTAATAAAAATTCCATGATTGGAAGTTGGTTTTTATCCAATACATTGTATAAATTAAAATTTGATTTTTCTTTCTTTCAAATTCTTTTTACCTTGCATGAATGATAATGTTAGCACTAAACGTAGTCATAGTAATGAAACTTCATTCATGTTGTGGTACAAACATATAGTTCATATTTCAAAAGATAGACTTAGATGACTTATAAAGGTTTGAATCTTACAAACTCAACTTTATAGATTTTGATACTTGTATGGATTGCAGTAAGGGTAAGCAAATTAAAACTACAAATAAAACTACCACTAGAAGTTTTAGACAAATTTCTTATTTCATAAATGGAGAAAAAATACTTTATCAACTGTATTGATCACTTTTCATGCTAGGGGTACAACTATCTTATTAAGAAAAAAATATTATGTTTTGAGTATGATCAAAATTTTCAAGGCAAAAGTTGAAAGTCAATTAAATAAAAAAAGCTAAAGTTATGAGATTAGATAGAGGTAATAAGTAATATAGCAAATATGTGTTGGGAAATCTCTAAATCGAAATACTTAATAAGAACAAAAAAAAAAAAAAAACAAATATAAAGAAGAAAACAATGTATAAAAAATTTATGTGATTCCACTTATTTAACCAAGCAATTTTTCACGACGAAAATCACAAAATACTTTGTTAGTAGCTACAAGGAGATTTACACAAGGTATTCTTGATATTTTCTCAAACCTTATATTGCATTACTTAGACACACCTAATCTACACCCATACAATCTATAACACAGGATACACTAGAACAAATTAGAACTATTGAAATGTTCATGACTCTACCTATATATATGTACCAAATCATAAGACTCTTAATTAATATGGAATGTAGTAAAAGTAATTTTTTAATATATGTAGAACAATAGTAACTTCCCAATTCTAAATATATTAGGAATACATTTTCAATCAAACCACTTTATCCTAATCTGATTAGGAATGAAAGACAAAACCTAACAATCTCCACATTGACTTGTATTTCAGCTTCATTAGCCTCTAGGACATGCATCAATATCAAAGTCGCAATCTTCTTGACTCCATTGACCTTTACAACCATCAAAATTTTATTGGTGTCCAACTACACATCCGAATCAGTGTGATCCTAGTAATCCCAATTATTCCTAATTTGACTTGGTTAATAAATATGTAATTGTTTTTGAGTCCAACACTATCTATTGACCCGTACGAGAAAGTTTCGATTTTTTCTTGCCTTTATAAGATTTCTCATCACACCATCATTTGCCCCTGAAAGTCATTGTATACTCCATTTCCAGGTCGTCGAGATACTTCTTTTCTTACAGATGAATATCATTGTCCATACTTATTACACTACGATATTATAGCCATGTGTTATTTCAAGACTTTATCTCAATTAAAATTCGCAAGCATTATAATCCGACTGGCTTAAGGAAATTAAATTCTGTACATCTTTAGGACATATGTTACACCACCCAAAATGCATTCCACTCCAAGAACTCCTTTGGAGATAACATTCGAAATCTAAAATTTACCCAAGAAGAAGTATATATATGTTCGAAGATTGTAAGGGTAGCTTTATATATATCAGTGTCACCGTACTAGTATGGCTAACCCTCATCTTTTCTTTTCCAATAAGTATATGGTCATTCATGATAATTGTAACTGTTTGTTCTTTACTGTGATTATATAACCTAAATCTACCTACCTCAGATCCACTATTAGATACTTTTAGTCCAAACCCTGTCCAATTCACATTGGGTGTACAGCTGTGTGAATAATTTTACTAGTGTTTAATAATCTCTTTCCACACATAACCCCACAATAAAAATATATTGATCAATATGTCCTTCCCAAGAAAGATTCATGTTTCTTTGTCTTCTACTGCCGAAACTCTTCTTCTCATCGATTTTTGCTATCTCAACATCCCAAAACCCGAGATTTTGATACCACGCATTAGGAAATCTCTAATCTGGGATACTTAACGAGAATAGCAAAACGAATATGAAGAGGAAAATAAGGTACAAAAAATTTGTGTGATTCTATTTATTTAACCAAACATACATTCGCGAGAAGATCACAAAATACTTTATTAACAGCTAAAAGAAAATTTACACAAGGTATTCTTTGTATTTTCCCATATCCTATTTTGTACTACTCATTTATACCCTCACCTAACCTATACCCACACACCCCCATAACACTGGATATACCAAAACAAATCAGGACCTATTGAAAAGCTTATGACTCTATCTATATATAGGTACCAAGTTATAAGTCTTCTAATTAGTATGGGATGTAATAAGAGTAACATTTTAATTTTAATATATATAAAGCAATATTAACTTTTTAATTCTAAATACATTAGGAATATTTTTTCAATCAAACCACTTTGTTCTAATTTGATTATGAATGCAAAACAAAACCTAACAATATGATGAAAGACATCATAATTTAAAGTATTTGCTAAATTCTGTTTAAAAAAAAAAAGAATTATTAACCAATAGGCCATATTAGGTACACCTCAACAAGATGGTGTAGTAGAAAAGCATAATCATATATTATTGGATATAATTCATAGCATGATTTGTGATACAACTTTTCTAAAATTTTTGTGAAATTAAACTCTTAAGACAATCATGTATATATTAAATAGGGTTCTTATAAAGACTCTGATTAAAACATCATTTGAATTGTGGGTTTCTAGGAAACCTAATTAAATTATATGTGTTTATAATTGTCTTACTAAAGTAAGAGTTTATGATCCACATGAAAAGAAATTGCATTCAAGACCATATGTTCTTTCTTTATTGGTTATCGAGAAAGATTTAAAGGTTATCAATTTTACCATCTTAATCACCATATGAGAATAATAGAAACAAATATTGTTAAGTTCTAGAAATTAGATATTTTAGTAGGAGTCAAGAAAAAAGATGAATTGAATTGATTTCTAAACCAGAGAAATATAATAATTCTCAAATTTTACCCTTTATAAATTTTGAAAAGAGTAAAAATCAAGATTTTTAATCACTTCATGAAGAAGTTTTTATTCATACTAGTCATTCCAATGATTTAATTGTAAAAAATAATATTAAGCATCTGAAAAATTTACATAGATACCAAGAAGAAAAGAAATGCATAATTTTGGATGACTACTTAGTGTACTTACAAGAATTAGAAGAACCTACTATTGGTAATGATCGATCTAACGACGTTTTCACAAGTTATGAACCATAATACACTGATAAATGGTTGGGTAATATGAAAGATAAAATGGCATTTCTGAAAACAAATCAATGTAGGAGTTGGTTGAATTGCCTAAGGTATTTGTTCCTATTCAAGATAAATGGATCTTTAACACTAAATGGGACTCCAAAGGTAGTATTAACTAATATAAATTAGGTTGATTGCAAAAGAATTTACTAAAAGAAAATGTATTGACTATAACGAGAGTTTCTTTCCTTTATTTAAAAAAAAAAAAACTTATTTAGAATTCTCATGACTTTAGTACCTCATTTTAACTTAAAGTTATATTAAATAGATATGAAAACAACTTTTTTAGATGAGAATCTAGATAAAGAAATTTATATGAAGCAACCACAAGTTTTTGAAGAAATAGAAAAAAAAAAAAAACAGAAAAGGACAACTAGTTTGCATACTTAAAAGATCTATATATGGACTTTAACAAATATTTCGACATTGGCCCCTGAAGTTTTATGATTGCCCTTGGATTTCAAAGAAATAATAATAATAAATTTGATGATTGTAATAGGAATAAATTTATTTTACATGTAGACGATATTTCACTTGCAACCAGTGATTTAGGTTTATTATATGAAACTAAAAGTTATTCTTTAAAGAACATTAAATTGAAGGATATGGAAGGAACATCCTTTTTACTTAGAATTAAAATTTTTAGAGATAGATTTAGAGGTATTTTTGGTCTATCTCAAAAGCGTTATATAAATAAAATTCTAGAAAGATTTCAAAAGTAAAATTGTTCTCCAACTCCAACCCCCATAGTCAAAGATAATAAGTTTAACCAGAGTCAATGTCCTTAAAATGATATTGAGAGACAATAAAATTAAAAATATGCCATATGCATTTTTTGTTGGAAGTTTAACATATGCACAAACTTATGCACCACCAAGAGATGGAACTAGAGGGGGTGGAGGGTAGCACCCACCCCTCCAAACTTTAAAAAATAGTGAATTTGTCTTAGGGAATTTAAAATTTTTTTAAAAAGTCCATACATATTATGATTTGTCTTCCCAATTTTTTTTAAAGAAATTATAATATTATCTTTTAACATATTATTTCATTTTATTTGCCCTCCAATCCCATATTTTTGGTTCTATCCTTCACATTGATAGCTATTAATTTTGCTATTAGAATGCTTAATAAATTCTAAAGTAATTCGGTTTTATAGCACTAGTAAGCATTTAAAAAAGTGATATGGTATCTTCAAGGCACTAAAGATTATTTGCTCATCTACAAAGGTAGTAATCATTTTGAAATTATCGAATACTTAGATTCATATTTTATGAATTGTCAAGATTCTATAAGACTAACTTCTAGATATATTTTTATATTAGTTGGGAGGAGCTGTATCATGAAAAAGCGTAAAAAAAAAAAAAAAAGTTATTATTGCATCTTTTAACATGGAAACTGAATTTATAGCATTCTATCAGACTACTTCTTGAGTAATTCGGTTGTGAAATTTTATAAATGGATTTAAAATTATTGATTCTATCTCTAAAGCTATTATCATATATTGTGAAAATTCTATTGTAGTTTACTTCTCCAAAATAATAAATCATCTAATAAATCCTAACATATTGAGTTACAATATCTTATTAAGGTGTCCATTACTGATGTTAACATTGAGACGACGTTTGCAGACCTTTCAACAAAAGTATTGGTGCTAAAGAAATTCATAGAATATGTTAGTTCTATAGGTGTAGCATGTACTACATACCATAGGATACATAAAAGGTTCTATGTTATGCTTGTAATTATTTGTGTATATTACCATTTATTGTTAAACAGAAATAATATTTTAGACCATATATATTTTCTTCCTTATTTTTATTTATCTACATAAGATTATTAAAACGTGATGCATGGGAGGAAATATATCCTATTAATACATCCGCTATGATTTATTCTAATAACTAAGTAAGATAAATATATGTTAACATTTATAGCCATTTATAAATTCATTTTGATTTTTGTAGTTATATGTGATCGTTTGTTCAAGTGGGAGAATGTTGATTGAATGGACTTTATGATTGCTATTAATTGTAACATATCAAATATAATAATCACAAGTTATTAGAATAAAGATTACAGTATTGTAATAAAGTTATAATCTCTATATTTAAAGACTACTACTTTCATTATCTTATAAAATATGAAAAAGTAAGTTATAATGAGAAAAATTAAAGCAACCTCTAATAATAACCTATGAATGATGACTCGCTCTAATTCTTCAATAAATAAAGTCTTTGATTCCTCTCTTCACTTATCTTGTTTTGTATGATAACCCATCACTATACACAGGTATACAAAATACTTAGGAAAAGAAAGATCATGTGTCTACCTTGAACATTGTGTCTCAAAAAATTTTTGATAAATTATTATATGATATAGTGCTTATAAAATTCAACTAATGATCCTTAATTTTCTAACATAGACAGTCTGTAACACAACCCTAAATTGTCCCCCCGCAAGAACCAAACGTGCCTTCGTATCTTTGGCAAAGTTGCCAACATCTTTGCACGACTTTGCAATTGCCGTACAATGAGAGGCCTTAGTCCAAATTTTTCAATCTTAGCCCAGTTCTTAATGGTTCTTGGACCAGGATTTCCTTCTTCCTAACCAGTTGTATATAACTGTATTCGAATTCTAATGAATCAATTATCACATTTTTTAGTTCGAATTCGAATATAATAAAATATTATTTTAATTTGTTCATTTATTATTTAAATTTAAGTTCGTATTCAAATTCGATCAATTATTGTTTGATAATTGTTGACGTCAACTTTTCCGAGCCGATACAACGGTTACTTTGAGCCGATGCCGATTCGATAAGTTTGGACGAGCCGATAAAGTCAACGTTTCAAGCAGCCGACAGTCATGGTCAACATCGGCACCATGAAGCCGATAAGAAGAAAAACAAACCCCTGATCTTTCGGCACAAGAATCTTGCACGACCGTTGGGAGCACTCTTCGGTCGGAAGAAACTCCACGATCTGTTAGTAGTTCGATTGTAGCAAGTATAAAGTGGGAGCATCGCCCAGAACTAAAAAATCATCAACCATCAACCAACAGCATTCAATTTCAATTTCTTCTACTTTGTCATCATTTACAACTTTGTAGTCTAGAATTTCAATTTCTTACAGCTTTCTTACCGCTTTGTTATAATTTTTCTTTACAGCTTTATTTTTAATTTTTCCTTACAGCTTGCTGTTCTTCTTTCAAGTGTTAGACCTTTTTCTTTAGCAAGTTAATACAAGTATCAGTCTTTTACCCCAGAAAAGTCCTTTCGTTGAGCATTTTCAGCTGACTTTCTTGAATCATTTCTATAGTAAGTTCAAGGAACCCGATCCCTAATTCAAAAGAGATTTGATATCATTTTTTATTTCACCATATCGGATCATTTGTGTTTATCGAAAAAGAAGCCGATCCTCATCTGCATCGGCTCCTTATTTTGACAACAACACAGATTGGCACGCCCAGTGGGACCAGAGGTTAATGTTCTCATGCTATTGCGGTCGGGACGATTGATGGCAAATAATTCACAGTAGCCACCGGCATCGGATTCATCCGAGTGACCCCCAGTCCGTGTTCTCCGGGGAGTTTTTGATCCTTTGGTTACTACTACCAGTTGTACTCAGGGTACTTCTGTAGATCAAGGGTGTCAGTCCTCGCCCCCACCACCGATGTCTCAGTCGACGTCCACCTTATTGACGGCCATTCGACATACTATGGAACAATATACTGGCGAACTCTTACTGGGTCTTATCCCACAATTTGCTACTATTTTTCGACCTCTGCTTTAAAATGAGCTTCAACAATTTGCGCAGAGGCAAAATATGCAAACCTTCACTCCGCCATTGGGTTACCCCGCATAAGGGACAAACATGGCACCTGCATACCCCATGCCATCGGTTGATGGTGCACATTCTCATGGTTCAGTACACCTCCTGCGGAGAGAAATGTCCTTCCCTGCTATCGGGGGGCATCACGTTCCAGGAATGGTGGCTCAAAAGACGTTGCCAGCAGAAATGTTTCCAGGTAGAAGTCCGGTCCCAACGACAGGATTCCCAACAACTTATGAAACAACTCTAACCTTTGTTAGGGGAAACATGCCACCTTTTGGGGAATAGCCAAATTACTTTGTTCTTTAACCTCTTTTATATCTGACAATCACAGCGGCTAACCCAGGGCAGGGGATCAGAAGTACTGAGCCTTCCACGGGGTAAGGTCCCTGACCTGTCATGCAAAGTACTTCACCTCAGTTTCAACAGCCATACCAGCCGGTTGATATAATAACGGAAACATTCCGTCGGCAGTCACGGGATCGGCTTGTATACCAAAAATCTTACCCTGAGTGGGTAGATTCCATGGCAGTACTCCCTCGAGGCTACAAACTGCCGGAGTTCTCAACATTTTCTGGTGAAGATAATAAGTCCACCATAGCGCACATCGGAAGATTCACAGTACAATGCGGTGAGTTAGGAAATAATGAATGGCATAAATTACAATTGTTTTCATTGTCTTTGACAGGAGCAGCATTCACATGGTATGCCAATCTAGTTCCTAATTTTGTGTACTTATGGGCTGACATGGAAAGAATGTTTCACCAACGTTTCTTTAAGCCGGTATCGGAAGTTTCCATCGCTGATCTTTTGGCAATAAAACAAAAGGGATCAGAAGATATTGCGAATTTTATTGAACGTTTCCGGCAAGCTAAGTCTAAGTGTACAACCCAGTTGCTTGAAGCAGAGTGTGCAAGAATTGCTATTACCAGGATGCATCCACAACTCAAAGAATGGCTCATACTCCAAGACTTCTTGGATTTATCCCGGCTATTGTCTCATGATGTCAGAATAGAAGAGATAATCAAGGAGAAAGAGAAGAGGCGTTCCGTCAAGTTCTCTCATGGCCAGACAATGATATCCGTTATAGATGATACTAATAAGGAGGACGAGGAGCAAGCTATAGAGGTAATGGCAGCAGAACTGGTAAAGGGCGCGTCCTATACGTGTCCTCAGTTGAAACCCAACAAGGGAAATGAGGAAATTGCCGCATCAGGGCCTACCTATTCGTTTGATGTCTCAAAAGCTGAACAAATCTTTGACCAACTGGTGGTAGATAAGTAGATTCGTCTGGCTTATGGACACAGGATTCCAAGCCAGGAAGAGTTGAAAGGAAAACGGTATTGTAAATGGCATAATTCTTTCTCGCATAGTACTAACAGTTGTATTGTTTTCAGAAATATCATTCAGAAGGCCATCCAGGATGGAAGATTGAAGTTTGCAGATAAAAAGGAAGAGATTTTGGTAGACAGAGATCCATTCCCGTTAGCCGATGCATACATGCTGCAAACAATGATTGGGAAGCAGGAACAACATGCAGGAAACAACAACCCTGGGGGGGATAGGAAAAGCATTCCAGAGATTGGATGGTAAACTATCGGTTTTTACCGTTTATCTCCTCCCTCTTTTGCAGCACATTTCTATGGCAAAAAAGGAAAATTAACAGTGCAGGTACCCCAAGAGGGGATATTTCTGCCTGGCCTCTGTTCCCGATCGTCAAAGTCTAAAAAAAGATGAGAACAGCGAAAACGGGCACAACAAAGGCGGTTATTTGATACCTGGGTTGAAGAACAATTAGCCCCTGATCATGGCCAGAACATGCTCAGCATCTTACCATCAAGTTTTCGAGCTACCTCTCGTCGAGAGTCCATGGAAGAGGATTTTCATACGGAAGAAAGAGCTGCAGTGGAGTTGGTTGACATCAAAATTCCCCCAGAGAGGATGCTCTTCCCCATTCCGACAGCCCAAAGTGTTAACCACCTTAGGCCCCTGTACATCAAAGCACATATTAACGGCAAGCCATTTACTCAGATTTTTGTTGATGGTGGAGCTATCTTAAATGTAATACTTTTCTCTACCTTGAAATAGCTGGGAAAGGATACGTTGGATTTGTCCCCTACTGATGTACAGATGGTTAACTTCACCGGAGAAGCAGCTACGTCAGAAGGCATTATCACATGTGAAGTCACAGTCGGGTCTAAAACCACTAAAACAGTCTTTTTTATAATTGATGTGAAGCTAACTTATTCCGTTTTATTGGGCAGAGATTGGATTCATGCAAACCGTTGTGTACTGTCCACTTTACACCAGATGATGCTGATCTAGGATGGAGAACAGGTAGAGCAAATCCCAGCTGATCCTAATCCGTTTTCAGCCGAAATCCACATGAACGAAGCTCTGTTTTATCATCCGACCTTTGATCCAAGCTAATATGCCAAGCTAACGATGGCCCATAACTTGATCACCACTAAGGAACCAAACGGCCTACGACCAGAAGATTCAGAGGTCCGACGAGCTCCTAGCTTTGTTGCTCAAGACTCGTTAACGGAAGTAAACATAGGAGAAGTGAGGGAGAACATAATAGCCAAGGTAAGTTTACATTTGACTATTGAGCAAAGAGATAAGTTAACCTGTCTAATCTACAGGTACAAGGATTTCTTTGCATGGGATTATCACAAGATGCCAGGCTTGGACCGAAGTATTGTGGAACATCGCCTACCTGTCAAAGAAGGCTTTAAACCCCATAAACAACCGGCAAGACATTTTAATCCTGTATTGCTACCTAGGATCAAGGAGGAGGTAGAAATGTTACTTCGATGTGGGTTTATCCGTACGTGTCGATATGCAGAATGGATATCTAACATTGTACCGGTCATTAAGAAGAACGGTCAACTACGTGTCTACATAGACTTCAGAAACGTGAACCTGGCCACTCCGAAGGATGAGTATGCTATGCCAATGGCAGATATGTTAGTGGATTCTGCTGCAGCTTTGGTGGAATAAAATATTTTCTCGTTATAGACCGAAATTACAGTTATTTTCTGAAGAAAATTCTAAAGTGCGGACGACATTAAGACAAGTGGCGTAATATGATTGGAGGATGAAAACAAATGTCAAAATACCATTGGAGAAGTAAGATATTTGTGGGATTATTTTATTTCAAAAGCTTATTGAATAAGTTAATAATTAAGGAAATTAATTAAATCAATCAATAGAAAAATAGTTGAAAATTGGATAGTCCACAAAGGTTGACTTTGTTACCAATCTTGGTCACAATTTTGACCAAGAAGTCCAAGAAGTGGCAGTGGAAAATGGCTGAAGAACAACCTAAATTTTGGTACAATGAAGGAAGAAAAGAAAGCAGAGCACAAAAGAAGAATAGGAGATTTTTCAAAAACTTTCAAAGGAAGACTTTGACTAATTAATGAAACACTTGACCATGTAATATTTGGTCATGAGAATGGCGGTGGAAGCTGTATTTCAACAGCTAAAAACGGACAGCAATAATAAGAAAGAAGAAAGAGGGAAGAGAGAAAGAAAAAGGAAAGAAAAGCTAGAGAAAAATAGAAAGAAAAAGGAAGAGAACTTTGTAATTAGAATTCTTGAAAAGAAAACGAAGCTAGAGACTTTTGATGTAGAGGGAGAGAGAAAAGACTTTTTGAAGAAAAAGAAGGAGAACTTGGAGCAATTCAAGTTTGGAGAATGTTATACACAAGGTAAAACATCATACTCCTTGAATTTAGGTTTTAGATTAAATTGTGAGGATTATTTTGGTATTAATTTTATTGAGAAATTTATGAGAACTATGAGAATTACTTGGACAATTGCTATGTTTTGGGGTTGTTTTGTGTGTGTTGTATACTGGCTTATTAGAGAAGCTATATACTCTGTTTTATATTACAGATGTATTGTTTTAATGGTGGTTTAATTGATAGTTCATGACTGCTCAAGAAGGTGTAAGAAATAGAAAAGAAAGATGGAATTAATTGTTGAGGAAAATGAATTGTTAATGTTGTTGTTTGCACTTGTTGAACTTGATATTGGAAAATATGATTTTTCTGAGTTAAGTATCTCTGAAAATCAGAAAATTGAAGGCCATTATGATGGAATTTAAGATGGTTTAATTGTTATATAGTTGTTAGGATTAAAGTAGAATAGATGGTCTGAAGAAAGGAAACAAAAACAGAATTCTGTTTTGAATAAATCCCGAGCAGCCTTGAAGAACAAATAAACTGTACAACTTGGCTTGTTCATTTGGAATCTCATGACCTGAAACTTGTAGCTAAATGTCTTAGGATCATTTTGGGACCATTTTTACATGATTTGGAGTTGGAAATAACAAGTTATGATATAAATATCAAAGGTTGTCATTTCAGTTACGGGATTGAAGTGCTGAGACATTATGGACAGGACTAAATGAAACAAAAGGAAAATGAGTATTTTGTGAATTGGAAATCATCAAGAAAGGTCTTGAGGGCATTTTGGAATTATCTTGGCATCAATCAGACTTGCGAATAAAAAATTGTGACAAAAATATTAAGGTGTACCAATGTGAGAAAAATGCAGAATTTTGATTTAAGAAAGTAAAGCTATCAATTTATTTCATGTGAGCTAATAAAGGCAAGAAGGATTAAGGATTCATGTGAAAGTCCTAAAAATATGTTTGTAGAAAAGAGTAATGAAAAAGAATTAAGTTAACTCGAGAAGTATATTCCGTTTTGGTATGAAATGAGGAAATAGGAAATTTGGTAATTTCCTTAGCAACATGTAATTAGTGGCATGTAATGGTTGTAAAACTTGGAATACTAAAGGAAGTGTGGAATGATAATCGATGTAGGTTCTCTACTTTAAAAGTCTCGCAAAAGCTTAAAGATTATGACCACAATATAACAAAGGACACGAGGTGAGTCCTTTTGATTTTCAAAACCTTTTAAAAGTTAATGTGCTTTACTTTTCCATGAAATGCTACGTTTTATACCATTTTAGAAATCACTGAACATATGTAAGGTGCCACTTTAGGCTCGAATGAACTTCATATTTGGCTTGGAAAACTTAATGGATGGTTAAAGCATGAAATTGTGAATTTAGTCCTTTTTGAATTAAAAACTTGAAATTTTCAGAAAAATAGTAATTTTTGAAATCGAGTATTTATAAATTGAATAGAATGCCATTATTGGAACATGTTATGGAAATGTGTTTGGAAGCATTGAATTTAATCCTCTTTTGGGATTAGAATTCTAGATTTTCTGAAACAAATTACTTTTGGAATTAAGTATTTGGAAAATGATCCAAATGTCCTTATTGGAATATTTTATGAAAACCTTTGGAATCGGATATTCGGTAAATAACCGAAATATTCTTATTGAAATTTTTGTGAACACTTTTCAAATCGGATAAGGGTAAAATGACCCGAATACCCTCAAAAAAGTCTTTTGGAATTGGGTATGGGTAAAATGACCTGAATACCCTTGGAAATGACTTTTGTGATCGAGTACAAGGAAAATGACCTGAATACTCTTGGAAACTTGTTTTGATGTGTGAAAAGAACTCTTTACCCTATTTTGATATGGTTTTGGAAAATGATCTCGTGAGATGAGATTGACTTTTGATCTTAGAAATTATTTTATTGGCCTGATGTGTGAAATGAACTGATTGGCCATGCGGAGCCTATAAGAATTATTATCTAACTTGCAAGTCAGTGGGATCAAATTCTGAAAAATGATATTTTGCTCTAACAATGGTTTTCTTGATATGGAAAATGGTTTCCTAATGTGCTCAAGTACAAGACTTTTTATGAATATTTGGCTTATGCACTAACTTGAATACTTGACATATGCACTAACTTGAATACTTAGCGTAAGTACTAACTTACTTGGCGTATGCACTAACCTAAATACTTGGCATAAGCGCTAACTTGAATAATTGGCATATACACTAACTTGAATACTTGGCGTAAGCACTAAATTAAATACTTGGCGTAAGCACTAACTTGAATACTTGACGTATGCATTAACTTGAATACTTGGCGTATGCACTAACTTGACTACTTGGCGTACGCACTAAGAAAGTTATTTTTGGCCCCAAGCCATGGCTCACTAGGAGCCAAGCTGTGGCTTGAGGCACAATTGATCCCAAGCTGCAGCTGTATGGGACTGGCTCCCACGATGCGCGGCTCTCGTGTTTTTTTTTTGTGTGATCATGGTTCATCCTCCCCAAGATGCAATTCTATGTTTAGAATAATTTTTTTTTCTTTTCCTTTCATTTCGTTTATGTTTTACGGTGGCCCACGGATGTTGTTTTCTTCCTTTCACATGGTGCCCAAAATTTTCTTAAGTTAGTAATTTTGGGACTAGTATAATTTTTTACAAAAGTCATGGATTTGGAAAAATAATATATTTTTAAAATATTGATTATATATATATATATATATTATTTTAGTTACTAAAATATGATTTTAGTTATTAATATATTTTCTAAAATATTAATTTTAGATTATATATTATTTTAATTCATAAAATATGATTTTAGCAATTAATATATTTTCTAAAATAATGATTTTAGATTATATATTATTTTATTTTATTTCCTGAAATATGTTTTTTAGCAATTGATATATCTTCTAAAATAGTGGTTTTAGAATTTGTTCTATTTTCCAAAATAGTGATTTTGGAATTAATTTTAGGAATTAATATATGTTCTAAAATATTAATTTTAGAATTTATTCCATTATTCCAAAATAGTGATTTTGAAATTATTTGCTATGTTTAATTTTATTTTAAGCATAAAATTAGCATGGTTGTTTGGTTATGGACTATAGACCCCAATTAAATTGTTCATATATTTTATTACTTTGGTTTTAAATTAAATAGGGCCTGTGAGTCCTTCCTCTCTATTTTCTTGTATAAATTTCTCTTCTCATCTAAACTCTCCTCGAATGTAACTCCATGTTTCTTAATTAGGATTTTATGTAATTAGATTACATAGTTTAGATAGAATAGAATTTTTTACAAATTCAAGAGAAAATGATCAAGACCAAATGAAGGATGGTAAAGATTTCTCCCTATATCATGCATGAACACTTAAGATTGGCTAACTTAATTTTCTTTGTGGCTTAAAGAAATTAATATAGTAAAGTCCATAATCAAACCATGTTATTATTATGCAATGTATAGATATGATGATATTATGAATGTTATGTTAAGACACAAATATCACAAATCCCTCAATTAAAATTAAACCTAATCCTTTCATTAATTTAGTAAGAACGAGAGTCCTTTTTCGAGACTAGGTTGTGGGCTAATCCAAGCCTGCTTGACATTGGACATGTTTAAGCTATGAAATTTTAAATTCCTGATTAATGGATTAGGTTTAACTATTTTCTTTATCCTGGTTGGGTTAACTCAAGCATAAAGAAATTTAGAGGCAAGATTGGATTGGTTTAAAAAGTTTTAAGATTAAAAGATGTTAATCACCCAATGATGTAGTAATTACATACGATATAATTGGTATTAGATGCATACCATTAAACTTAAGGGTGGTTTCTTGGGCAAACTCAAGGTCATTCTTAACGAATTTGGATACCGGTCGACTAGGAAAGTTTCCAACAGGCATTTCGAATCAATAGTTGTGGCTATTGGTTTGAGTAAAATAGTGGAACAATAATGCGATTAATTAAAGACCTAATTATCTGCATTACAAGTATTCGTGTTGTACCCTAGAAGTAATCACTTGTGCTTTGTATATGACACATTTATTTTATAATAAAAGGTATTATTTATCTTTCAATTTATTTTCTTTACTTTCATGTAAAATAACTATTAGATAAAGTCCCTAGTACAATATTGTGTTAAGGAAATTATGATAGAGATTATGATGTGAGATTCCTACTATATTGTATAGTGTTAGTATTTAAATAATCTCTAGTCGTAGTATTAATGAGATAGGATATCATTAATACGTTAAGACTAACACATGTTAGACTTCTTGATCTGATCAGGTGGTGGTTCTTATATTTGTGAGTATTGAGATATTCAAAGTTAACACATGGGTGCTTGTTAATAGAACAAGTGCATTGGATGACCTGACTATAAAATAACTACATGGATAGCTATGTAGTCCCAGTAATAGAATCTTCTTATAGCAAACATATAAGTATCCTTAGACTTAAGATCTTCAAGGTACTTTGTTTGCTAAGTATTGTACTTTGATTCTAATCTTTGGAGCCAGATCGAGGGCCGCCTAAGGGATGGATATTAGGTACAATATAAGGTAAACGAAAGTAGTTGAGAGGGTCAATAAAGGATTCACTACTCCTAATAGTAGGAGCGAATATCTCACGACCACTTGTTAAAATTACTACTCGTAAAATCCTTGACAAGGTGATTGTGTATTGGAAACAATTCCAATTAATACACATGTAGAATAGTGGATTCCTAGTACAAGTACTAATATATTCAGGCCAGAATTAATATATATTCTGGAGGGAGTTGGCGCTAATTTCGTACTGCAAACCGAATGAGATATTGTATGGTGAAGGAAATTTATTGCACTGTAGTTTGTTATTGAATGGTTCATGTCAAGCCACGTGACTTCTTGGACTCTTGGGTGGTCATGATATATTGCTAGATATCACTCATGATCTACTGAATATGAGTTTATTAATTGATGAATTAATAAATCAATCCTGATTAGAATTAATAGGTTAGTTCTAAATTATTAAGGATTATTAATTCCAAAAATGTTTGAACTAATTCATATTCGCTACCAATAGACCGAGAAAACCTAATAGGTCATACACAATAGAGGATTAAGTACTCAAGATGTTATTTGATAACATTATGGAGTTAATTGTCAGAAGAAAAAGTTATTGTGATCAAATTATAATTAGTTATAATTTTGGGCCAAATTGTAATTGCTATAACTTATAGTTTTCAATTGCAATTAGTGAATTCTAATTTAATTAGAATTCACAGAAATGTGTGTTTCTGCATTTTTTTTTTTTTGGGATTACTCTGGAATGGTTCTTTCGACTTTAATAGGAGAAAAACACAGAACACATAGACGACTCTTTTTCTCTCTCACATTCTTCTTTTGTTCTTAGAAAAACAATAACCCTAGCCACCATTCTTTCTCTGTTAGCACAGAGACTGTATTCTAGCATTCTTGAGTAAATATCCTCTGTGTGGATATTGTTAGAGGGAGTCTTACACTTAGATTCTAGTGGCGAAGACTTGGAGCTCTGGTTTGTGCTAGATCACGCCTTTAGCAGTCGAAAATTTTTTAACAACAAAGACATCCGAGAAAGGTATATCTTCCTGTCTTTTGATCCGTCTATTACACAAACATGCGGTCCTCTTGTCATAGAATCCTTTTATTTTCACTGTGTAATGCATATTTGATGCATTTAAGGGTTCTAACAACATGTGCATATACAGTTAGCTAATTTTCTTTATCTTTACATCTAGATCATCTGCATCATGTCGACCAACCTAAACCTACGTAGCATCTTGGAAGCCAATAAATTAACTGAAACAAATTTTCTCGATTGGTATAGAAATTTAAGAATTGTTCTCAAGTTGAAAAAGTTACTCTACGTGTTCGAGGCTCCTATTCTGCTACCACTAGCTCAAGATGCTCATACTGATAAGCATGCTATTCACAAGAAGTATAAAGAGGATAGTGACATAATATCCTGTGTGATGTTGGCGTCCATGACTCCTAAGTTGTAAAAACAGCACGAGCATATGAATGCTTACTCGATTATCTTGCATCTTCGAGAGTTATTTGATGCCCAAGTCAGGATGGAAAGATATGAGATATCAAAACAATTGTTCCGTTCAAAGATGGTTAAGGGCATTTCTATGGCCACTCATGGGTTGAAGATGTTGGGCTTAATTGAGAAGCTCGGATCTCTTTGTTTTGTGATGGACAATGAACTAAGTATCGATTTTATTATACAATCTTTACCAAATAGTTTTTTACTATTTATGATTAACTACCAGATGAATAAGATTGAGTCTATTATACCCGAGTTGATCAATCTACTCAAAACTGTAGAGTCCTCTATGAAGAAGGAATTCAATATAGTTATGTTAGTAAAATTTTCATCTTCTAGAAAGAAAGTTCCTAAGAAGAAAAAGAAGATTTCTACAAAACCCAAAAGTGGTGTGAAAAAGAAGGAGATAGGCGCCAAAGGCCTATGCCACCAAAGACCCATGCCATCATTATGGAAGGGTCATTGGATGTGCAACTGCAAAGCCTACTTGGAGATCGTCAAGGAAAAAAAGCAGAATGAGAAGCTTGCGAGTACTTCTACTTCTACTCCTAATATATTTATGATTGAGGTTAATACTACCTTTAGAAATGAGATATAGGTATTAGATACCAGATGTGGATCTCATTTATGTAATAATTTGCAGGGACTAAATGACAGTAGAAGGCTTGAGAAGGACGATGTAGACCTACATACTGCAAATGGAGCAAAGGTTACTATACTTATTGTGGGGACTTATGAGCTACACTTGCCTTTAAGATTAGTTTTAGAACTACAAAACTGTTATTTTGTATAGTTTTATTGAAAAATATTATTTCAGTTGGTGTTTAGACTTATGTGGATTTTATTTAATTTTTAAGAATAAATATTCTTTTTCATTGAATGATATTCATTATAGTTCCGCAACTTTGGTTAATGGTTTATATATTCTAAATATGGATAATCCAATCCTCAATATAAACAATAAGAAACCAAGGATAGATAATTCAACCTTATCTTATTTATGGCATTATTGTTTAGGTCATGTAAATGAGAATCGCATTTCTAAATTACACAAGTTAGGTGACTTATGGTCATTTGATTATGAATTATATGACACATGAAATCTTGTTTATTTGATAAAATGGCTAAAACTCCTTTTCTGGAAAAGGAGAAAGGGCCAAAGAGTCACTAGCACTTATACATTCTGATGTATGTGGCCTGATGTCTATATAATCAAGAGGAGGTTATCACTACTTCATGACCTTTGTCGATGGTTATTCACGATATGGATATCTGTATTTAATGAAATACAAATCTGAAGTTTTTGAAAAGTTCAAAGATTTCAAGAATGAAGTAAAGAAATAATTTGTGAAAAGTATTAAAACTCTAAGATCTGATCAAGGAGGTGAATACTTAAGCCAAGAGTTTCAAGGTTATCTTTAAGGTAATGGGATATTATCTCAATGGACTCCACTATATACACCTCAACATAACGGTTATCTAAGAGAAGGAATCAAACCCTTCTAGACATGGTACGGACCATGATGGCTTCTGCAGACTTGCCAAAATCGTTTTGGGAGTACGCACTAGAGACTTCTGTTTATATTCTAAATAGAGTTTTGTAAAAAATGGTTGGTACTACCCCATTGAGATGTTCTTTGGCAAGAAACTAAAGTTATCTCACTTGAGAGTATGGTGTTGCCCTGCTTTTGTCAAAAGGCCACAGTAAAAAAATTTTGATAGTAAGTTTGACAAGTGTTTATTTGTAGGTTATCCGAAAGAATCTTTTGGATATTACTTCTATCTCCCTCAAAAAAAAAAAAATGTTTGTTTTGAAATATGCTGTCTTTTTAGGGAAGGAGCACATGCTTAAAGAGGATAGTGGGAGTAAGATTGAACTTAATGAAGTTCAAGAAGAACAAACAAACAAGGATTAAACATCTGATCCCACATCTATTGAGAGAATAGATGACCCTTTAACTATACAATGACCTTGTAGGTCGAGTAGGGTACGTGTGACACCTGAGAGATATTAATTTCTCATTAGTGACTACAATGACATATTTCTTATAGATGATAATAAGTCTACTACTTATAAGAAAGTTCTAATAGTTCAGAATTTGACAAATAGCTTAAAGCCATAAAGTCATAGATAGATTTCATATATGACAACTATGTATGGACTTTGGTTGATCTACCCAAAGGAATTAAACCTATTGGGTACAAATGAGTTTTCAAGAAGAAAACTGACAAGGATGGTAACCTAGTTACCAATACAGGACAACTGGTGGCTAAGGGTTATCGTCAACAGCATGGTATTGACTATGATGAAACTTTCTCATCAGTTGCTATGCTAAAATCTATCAAAATACTCCTAGCCATTACAACTCATTATGATTATGAGATCTGACAAATAGATATGAAAACAACTTTCCTAAATGGAAACTTGACTGAGGAAGTGTATATGATACAACTTGAGGGTTTCACATCCTATGATAGCACAAAAGTGTGCAAGTTTTAAAGGTCTATTTATGAACTTAAGCATGCTTCTAGGAGTTGGAATATCCGTTTTGATAAAACAATCAAAGAGTTTAGTTTCGTTTAAAATATGGATGAATCTTGTGTATATAAGAAGGTTAGTGGGAGGGCAATAGTTTTCCTATTACTTTATGTAGATGACAGATTGTGAATATGAAATGATATACCTTTCCTTCAGTTAGTAAAAAGTTGGTTGTCCAAGAAATTCTCCATGAAAAATCTTGGAGAAGTAACCTATATTTGTAGAATTAGGATCTATAGAGATAGGTTAAAAAGGTTGCTAACTCTTTCACAATCTACATATATAGACAATGTGCTAAAGAGGTTTAGTATGGATCAATTCAAAAAAGGATTCTTACCCATGTTCCATGGGATAAACATTTTAAAGTCGATGTCTCCAAAGATACAAATTGAAAGGGATCACATAAGTAGGATTCCATATGATTCTGCAATTGGATCTATCATGTATGTTATGATATGTACAAGGCTCGATGTGTGAAACCCCAGTCAAGACCAACCTTAGAGTAAGGGGGTTGGGATGCATATCATGCTTTATTTCATGATTAACTATGTTTTCATATGATTTCTATGTGCTTTGAATTTGATTTTTATTATCTTGAAGTCTTGTTGGTGAGTGATGTGTGAGATGGGCAAAATGGTAATTTTTGCCCGAGGTGAAAATAAGGAGATAGCTTGTGGATTGAATAGGAAATAATTTTTCTATTAGAAATAGCAACAAGAGTTGTTGTGGTTTAGTGGTTAGAGCCTTGGAATTAATTCTTGAGGTCTAAGATTCAAAGTCCATCATAGAAGCTTTAGTTTGAGTAAATTTTATTTTGCTTGGAAAAGGAGGGTTTCGGCCATGAGGGCCTAGATCAATGTGGTGATGATGTCCTAGGAGAAACATGTTAGGAGAATTCTCACTTCACTCTTTTGTTCTTCGCGAAATGACAAAAGGGAATTCATTCTCCCTTGATCGTTAGCTTTTCTTAATTTCCAACTCCTTAGTTTGAGCAAGGTGTTCTATCCTTTTCCTTTCTAGAAAATTTAGTAGAGGACTAAGGTCTTTAAGGATCAAAATGTCCTAGTAAAAGGCTTCTCATGGTTTGAAAAATGTAAATGATTTGTGGGAAAAAAAATTCAAGAGGAAAATCCCCCTTGAAAGCTTGCTGAAATTTTCCCTCTAACTTAGTTCATCTATCTTCATGAAATGAGCTGAAATTTTCCAGCTTGTTGTACCTTCAAAAGGTCGAAAATTCTAGCTCACATTTCCTCCTAAATGCTACCAGAAAAATGGTCTTTAGGATCAGTTGAAACCTGAAAGTTTCTTGCCCAAATTCGGACTGCACAAGCTGGAGTAAAACAGGAATAATTCTTGTACGAAAATCAGCTTTGTGAGCTCCAAATCAAGCTGTTTTCTCCTAGATTTTGTGTAGCACATTAGCCATGTTTTTCCTCCATAAAGAAGGCTGGAAACCAGCCTTGAATACCCCTGAAATCCCCTTCAAAACTCACTGCAAATCTGCTGGAAATGGCAGACGAAAATTCTGCCAGGAAATTTCTGTTCAGCGAAATTCCTGAGCAGAATTTTTGTCCAGCTTGTTTCCTATTTTGTTTCAACCGAAAACCCCAACCTACTTCTGTCAAAACCTCCCTTAAACCTCCATTAACAGAGCTCCATTGTTCCCTGAAGCTTCTGCATGAAATTCCCTCCATGGCTGACCGAAAATCTCTCAACCAAATCCCTGCAATTTAGCTTGATTACTTTCCAAAATTTCAGCCATCTTGTTTTACAACTTTCCATAAAATTTTGCTCAATTGATCAGACATCTTCTCCACCATTGTGCACCCTAGTTTCGCCCATCACAAGGCTCCTTTAACCAACTTTAATTCCCCAGAAAACTGCACAATCCAGTTGGCCATAGGAGACTTCAAAGCTGTCCAGAAAAATTAAGATATTCTTGGAACATCTAGTTTCCAAATTCTCTTCCTAAAAATATTTTTCAAGGATTGTAACAATTAGTCTTTCCTTTCCCTTCCAAATCAGAGAAGTCACTCCCTAGACCCTACAGAATTTCGGCAGCCATAACTCCTCAAAAAAATTGGCAGCTTCTCTTCTCTCTCTCTCGATTTTCTTCAAGCAACAAGAACACACACACACTACACCAAGAACACCTACTCCTTCTCCACACCTAATACCCCTCCAAACCACTTCAAACCCTCACGAAAATCTCCAGATTTGATCTACTCATTGCTGTGCATTCATCAACACCCTTATTAACATCAAACTCCTCAAATCATCTTGCTACTTTGGATCAAAAAGCAGAAATTTCTGTGAAGAACAAGAATATCTTCAAGGTAAACTTATTCTAATAACTTCATCCTCTTCAAACTTAATCTCTAATGAAAACCTATATGAATAAGCATGCTAATGATCTCTTCTTCTTTCTCTCTCTCTCTCTCTCTCTCTCATGGACCGAAATTCCTCCCTTGGCCGAATGGTCTCTTTTCCCATGACCATGCTTTCGCCACCCTTCTTGAACAAGATTAGCCATCTAGGAGTTGAGATCTTCTCTAAACTCCTTCAAGTCATTCATCAATCAAGTAAGTACCTTCAATCCTCTTTTTAAAATTTAGAAGTATGTCTCTAGGTTGATGAATGGCGATGGGTTTGTGTATGTGATATTGTTGATTGAAGCATGAGTATATGTATGATTGTGAAGGAGATGGAATTTATGCATGGAAGGATTATATTGGTGGATTTAATGATGAGTTGAGATTTGATGCATGTCATAGGTAGTATTTGTGATGAAGCATGCTAGAGATTATGTCACCATGGGTGCATAGGATTTATGAGCATGATTAGATTTTGAAGCCATGATCATGTTTATGTTAGTAGATGTTAAATAATGTAATAATAAATTTAGATCTATGCCTATGTGCAAGACTTGGATGATTTGATGAATTGAAGGATTGAGTATGTTATTGATTATGGTTGACCATGGAATCTTGATCATGATCTAGTTGTCCCTAAGCAAATTTTATTTCATGAATAAAATATTTACTAATGATTTTTGCTAAAGAATTTCGAAAACCCTAGGAAGGGTAGATTTGGAATTATAATATATGTAAAGGATATTTTAGTCAAATAAATAATGATTTTTCTAGAAAAAAAATAAATAAATATTATTTAAAATAAAGCAAATTAATTTAAGCCCTTATGAAAAAGATTTATACTTAATAAAATATTTACTAGATCAAAACCCTTAAGGATTTACTTATTATTTTCCAAAGAAGACTTATTAAATTTAATCTTAACTAGTTTTAGCTATCAATTATTTTCTAACAACTAAGCTACCATTAAATTACTATTTTACCTAGTACCACCTATGGCTCTTGATCAAATAAACTCTAAATTTTCCTTAACAAGAGTTGAACTTTCAACTTAATAGAATTTATTTTCTAATCCATTAATTATTTTAAATAACAAATTAAACTGAGTTTATAAACCTATTCAATTATTGTTTTGCCTTAAAGCTTGGGACACTAGGATCATGGTAGTAGTGGATTAAGTTGATTTAAAATTGAGAAAGTGGATTGTGGCTTGAATCTGATTAAGATTTGTATTTACCCATGTGGGGTTAGGTCATCTGTCCGAGACCTTGTTGTTGTGAGCAAGAATCAGGTAAGCTCCTGCATAAAACCTATCGATGTGAAATGTTTTCTTATGGCAAGCTAAATATGCAGTGTATGGACACTCGTTTATTTGAAGGCAATTGAGGGTTGAATTCATCTTTATTTCCAACGCTGGAATTATTCCAAAGTTAATTAGCAGATTTTCCAAACTCGAAACTCTTTCTAAAACTGATTTCGCTCAAAACCTTGGAAACCCCAAATTGCTATTTTCATGCAGAGCAATGCTCTGATCATTTTATCCCAAGTGGGAAATATCGTTGAGTACTCAATAAGGGTGGACTACTAGGACTAGTCTTTGAAGGGTTAGGGTGAGTCTCTCAGTAGGTGGCCACCTCTGAGGGGTGAGTCCTTCCCGGATAAGATGCCAGTTCTAGTGTGTCGTGCCGGTCCGAGCTAGCAGTTTATTTTGTTTCAGTTAAGTGACTGTGTTTTTGCCGGAATGGACACCCGGTGGTTGTTTGGGTATAGAGAAGGAGGAGTATCTTGCCCAGTAGGCCGATCACCTACTTTTGTTTGTCTGCACAACGTGTTAGGCATTCTGACCGGTTATGGGGCCCAAAGTGTGGTAACCCTTATCCCTTTCTTTCGAGTGGTTGATTTCATTACTTATGTATGGCTAGAAGAGCCAAAACGCCACTCTTGTTTTTGACTGATGTTTATTGCTTGCCAATGTTTCTCTTATAAAGATTTCACACTTTGCATTCACGAACTGTTTCTGCTAAATACCCAAAGCACACACGGACTTACTGAGATTTCTGTCTCACCACCTTTTATCATGATTTCAGGTTGATCCTGTTGTGGGTGAGTAGCTACCTTAGAAGAGAATGTGTTTTTTTGATTTTATGTACTGCTTTGGGAGACGAGTGTGGATGATTTTAATTATGGTTTTTGTTTTGGAATTTCATGGATGTACTTTTGAAGTATTTTTGGGTTGTAATAAATTCTTTTAGCTTGAATATTATTTATTCCAGCAATTTTTATTTGTGACCTAGTTATAAAGACCCCTTGTCCTTTGGACAGAGCGACATCCCCGGCCTGGTAGGCCTAGGTTTTTCGGGGTGTTACACGATGTATCTTATATCTCAGTTTGATGAGTAGATACTAATCTGACCCTAGTGAGGGTCATTGGGCAGCTACGAAAAATATCCTTAAGTAGTTACGAATGACTAAGGATGTATTCTTGGTATATGGAGGAGGTGATTTGAAAATAAACGAGTATATTGATGTCAGTTTTCAATCTAATAAAGATGAGTCAAATCATAGTCAGGCTATGTGTTTACGTTGTGTGGAGGGGCAGTAAGTTGTAAGAGTTCCAAACAAGATATTATTGCTAACTTAACGATTGAAAATGAGTACATAGCTGCATCTGAAGCAGCTAAGCTGTTTAGATCAAGAAGTTCGTGATGGAGTTTTGAATGGTTCCCAGTGTTGCTGAATCAATATCTCTATATTGTGACAACAATTGAGCTATTGCACAAGTAAAAGAGCCAAGGTCTTACTAGCGTACCAAGCATGTACTTAGACGTTTTCATTTGATTAGGAAAATCATAGATAGACAAGATGTAAAGATAGAGAGAGTTCCCATAGATGAGTGAAGGCATGGAAACCGGGAAACACGGAGCACGCAGTGGAAGCGAACATAAAAAAAATTGGAAAAATAAGAATAGAGAATCCAGGACTGGGCCAGCGCTGGCTCCGACTGCCCTAGCCGGCGCTAGTTGCGCCTTTTCCCAATCCTGAAGTTTTAAAAATTTTACCTCTCTTTCTGGTTCTCAAAGGTAGTTGGACCAGAACATGCGTAATCGGGGTAGGTGTGCTGGTGAAAGCCTCTGGTGCGATTCCTGTAAGCCTCCTACTCCGCCTTTGCATGTATGTGAACACCGAACTCTCGATCTTCCAGTATATGGCCTGCCTAACTACCGTTTGGTAAACAACTAACAGGCTAGGGATTTTTTTTGGAGAGAGAGACGTCTGGCTATTCCATAGAGAAGAAGCCATCTTTCTTGTGTGTCTGATTTTACAACCACGTTGTTTCCAATCCTTCTGTTTAACCTAAATAAAAAATCCTAGGTTAAACTGAACTGAGCCATTGGACTCATGGTTTAGCCTGTTGGGCTTAATTAATTATTCTAGTTAGAACCAACTCAATGGCCCAACAAATAATTAATTTTTCAGCCCAAATAAACCAGTCCAATTAAATAAGCCTAAATCAGTTTAGTACTAGATTAATCCCTAATTATTCAAATTGGGCCAAAGCCCTGAATAATTAATTAACCCACTAAACTAATTTAATTAATTCTCTCTCTCCATGGACCTTTATTTTATTCTAACCCAATAATTAAATTAGGCTACTTAAATAAAATAAATTTCATTTAATTTAAGATCAATTCCTTAGCCCTTATTTAATTAGGACTCACGGTCTATATTGGGGACCAAAAGACATACCGCATTGGCTACTAAAATGACCAAAACACCCTTACCATAAAAATAGTTATATTTTACATTTTAAATATTTCCTAATATCACCATAAGAAAATATTGACCCCAAGGACAATGCTGTGTTAGCAAAGTCTCCGACCTACAGGTATAATGACTAAAATACCCATCTATACATCGTCGTACATTCAAAGAGGAAGAAGTGTACTAACACCTCTCTAAATGACATCTACCATCCTTAGGCCTCTAGTCCAATGATCCACAACTTCCTGGATTTTTTTCGCTTTCCAATGGAGCTATCTTAAAGCAAACATCCAAGTCATGTTTCCCAGGGCCCTGGATATTTAGGTCATTCAGACAATTACAATGGGCGATATAGTATAGAAACTATCTTATACAAGTTTGTCTTAACTAACTAGTCACACATACCCAACATGAAAGTATATTGGCCCTACGATAGAACCTCAACTATAGCATATCAAAGCATATGCTTTCAGTTTCGTCACACCACCAACTCATACTCAAGTCGTAGAGTACTAGTCCACGCTGTAATAGTAGTAGTCTAGGTTTCGACCATATAATACTTTTAGAAACCACTACTACAGGTCCTATTCTACGTATTCGAAATACATTTATGTCATGAAGTGAATAGACTACTCACTGGCTAAAGGTAAGCCATTCCCCATTTAGAATTCACAACATAATAACGTAGACATGATGAGATTCCCACTCTCATCAATCGGTTAAGAGCAAAAGTTTATGTGTTAAGTAACCTGTGATCCATACTTTACTGTGAAAGACCTCCATTCACATAGACCACTTATCTAAACACAATGGGTCTTTTCTAAACGTAATTGTGTACAAATAAAATTATAAATTCATAAACAATTTCTAAAAATAAATTATTTTATTAAAACATTCGATTTTTACATCAGAAACCTTGTCTAAGAGGGCATACATCCTAACAATCTCCCACTTGCACTCTAAGACTAAGAAAGTCTGTAGGTGCCCACCCCTATGGTGTCTAAGTGTCTTTTAAAGACTCTCTCAGCTAAAGGCTTGGTGAATGGATCTGCTAGATTGTTCTTGGAGGCAATCTGTTCCACCACGACTTCCCGTCTCTGGATGAAATCCCGGATCAGGTGGTACTTTCTCTCGATGTACTTCCACTTCTTATGGTTCCGAGGTTCTTTAGAATGCGATACTGCTCCAGTGTTGTCGCAATACATCACAATCGGCCTGTCCATGTGTGGCACGACTCCAAGTTCTAAAAGGAACTTTCAGAATCAGACTGCTTCCTTGGATGCCTCCAAAGCTGCCACATACTCAGCTTCCATGGTTGAGTCAGTAATGCAAGATTGCTTGACCTCCTCCATGAAATAGCTCCTCCAGACAAGGTGAAGACATATCCACTAGTGGATTTTCTCTCATTCTTATCCGCCTGGAAGTCTGAGTCTATGTATCCTGTAGGAACCAAGTCATCAGCCCTGTAAACCAGCATATAATCTCTCATTCCCTTGAGATACTTGAGTATATGCTTTATAGTTTGCCAATGAACCTCCCCAGGGTTTGACTGATATCTGCTAACCAAGCCTACGATAAAGCAGATATCTGACCTAGTACACAGCATGGCGTACATGAGACTTCCCACAGCCGAAGAATAGGGAATCCTACTCATTATGTCCTTTTCTTCTTGGGACTTAGTGTTAGAATTCGTGGACTCCTAAACGCGGAAAACATCCATGAATCCCTCCCGAGGACCCAAGTAAACGATTAAGATGATTTAAGGTTTAAGAATTTTCTCTGGTTGCTGTAATCGAAATCCTTCGATTCTGGTTGCGCTGTTGTACGTTCAACCCGAACAATTACCAGATGCTGCAGTATGCGAACGTCCTCTATTGGATACACATCGCGAACTCACTCGATACCCGGAGAGTGCTAGCGCCTAGGGTTTGAGAGGGTTTTTTTTCTTTTCTGGTAGAGAATGGCACGAATGTTCTCAACCGAAAAATTGGACTATTGAAAAGACGGCTAGGGTTTTCTTAAAAACCCCCGAACCTCTTAGAGTCCAACCTTAATAATATCTTATCATATTCTAATTTAAATTCAAATTAAATTTAAACTGATATGATAAGATTATGCCATTATCTCAGTAATTTAACTAATTAATTTACCGAGTCAGATTCTTATAATCTGGACATCATCCAGATACATCGAATGTGGACATATTTCCAGATTCATTGTATCTGGTAAATTTATAAGTACGATTAACTTAGACATATTTCCAGATTCATCGAACCTGATTATCAGAAAAATAACCTAACAAGTTCGCTTATTGTGTGACCCTATAGGTTCATTTAACACTAGCAGTGTGCCTAAATCATATTTAAATGGCCCACAAGTTATAAGCGATTTCTAGCAAAACATTATAACTATCCAGGTTAAATGAAGATCGGTGATCTCTTTGAACCAAACCATAATTTTATATTTAGTCTTTTTGTCACACAATATCCAGATTAAGCATAAGGCACGGAGCATGTCATCCTTATTAAGCTTAATCAATTATTTCTTGATTTCATAGTAGACTGTTCAAACAAATGATATCAATATCCTAGATTGATATATTTGAGCACGGCTATGCATTTTTAACAGTCTAACTTATCAAGGGGCCCATAGATATCTCTCCCATAACTGAGAGGGACAAATTCCTTCACAATCAATCATATTCCTCTCCTTGATTTATTCTATATCCAACAGTAGTCTAATTTATTATCTGGTTAAAGACAACTTTAGACAATGTCAAAATATAGAATTTATCAAGTAGGAAACTACGATGAATATAGGTTGAAGGACTTTCAATATTATTATAGCTAGAAAGTACTTATGACATATTCCATGAAGTACTCTCACAGTGGGTCATGTCCAATACAATGTTCTCTAACATTTATTTATGTCTTGACTTGATATCACAAATATCCATGGCCAGTAAAACATAGCCATCAAGTCACAAACATACTAATCTTAATTTATTATTATTCCAATAATAATAATCGATCGAGACAGGTTTTAGAATAGTCATTGTATTCATTATAGGGTTTTACTATCAAGTCACGTACTTGATGACCAACAAAATAGAACTCACTATTCATGGAAAGGAAAGCCTCATATTATTATATAAAATATAATGACAATAGTATAAGTACAAATTGACTCTAGGGCATATCCCCAACACTTAGGACAGTCATTTGAAGAAAATGACAACCCATGTCTGCAAGGAATTAGAGTTCGCTTGCATGAGTCTATGCTATACCTGGCCAGCATCTTGTCAATGTATGCTGCTTAGGATAATCCTAACATTCTCTACTTCCTATTTCTAAGAAGTCTAATCCCGAGAATGTAGCTGGCTTCTCCCAAGTCCTTCATACTGAATTGACTAGATAGCTAAACCTTTGTAGATAATAATGACCCTACATCATTTCCAATGAGTAGAATATCATCCACATACAAGACAAGAAAAATCACATTAATGCCTTCAAGTTTCCTGTACACACATGGTTCATCCTCGTTTTGAACAAAATCATAAGTTTACAGTCTCATCAAAACAAATGTTCTATGCCCTTAATGCCTGCTTAAATTCATAAACAGACTTCTTAAGCTTGCAAACCATAAGCTCTTAGCCTTTAGCAATACTGCCTTCCAGTTGGGACATATAGATGTCTTCACTAAGATGATCATTTAAAAATGCCGTCTTGATATCCATTTGCTATATCTCGTAGTCATAATGACATGCGATAGTAAGGAGGATACGGATGGATTTAAGCATGGCTACCGGGGAAAAGGTTTCCTCATAGTCGATTCATTCTTTCTGAGTATACCCTTTCGCCACAAGCCTAGCTTTGAAGGTTTCCACCTTCCCATCTACTTCCCTCTTTCTCTTGTATACCCACTTACACCCTATGGGTTTTATCCCTTCAGGTGAAGCTACAAGATCCTAAACCTGATTGAGATATATAGACTCAATCTCGACTTTCATTGCTTCATACCACAGATTTGTATCGGCATCAGCAATAGCCTCCTCGTATCTAATAGGGTCTTATTCTTGATGGTCAGAGACCAACTCAAAAGTTTCTCTAGTCAACCTTTCTGGAACTCTAGACACGCTCCCACTACGATGAGGCTCTATTTGAACAAGCTCTTGAGGTGTGCCTCTTCTTGTTCCACAATCGGGTCAGAAGAAGTTATTTCTGAAGATAATTTCTCCTCCAGTTCCAACCTAGTTGAACCTTTTGTGGAAGTACTTTGATCATTCTCTAAGTATCTAGCATTGGTACTAACTAGAACCTTCTGCTCCTTAGGATGATAAAAGTAACTACCCTTTGTCCCTTTTGGATACCTAACAAAATAGTATAATTCTAATCTTGGTTCCAACTTGTTTCGCTTGACCAGTACATAAGTTGGACAACCCTATATTCTGAGATGATTTAGACTTGGCTTACGTACAATCCACATCTTATAGGGAGTCCTAAGTACTGACTTGGAAGGCACCAAGTTCAGAATATATGCTGTTGTTTCCAGGGCATATCCCCAAAAAGACACTGAAAGAGTAGCATGAGATATCATGCTTCGAACTATTTCCATCAATGTCCTATTCCTTCTCTCAACTACTCCATTCTGCTGGGGTATCCCCAGCGTAGAGAGTTGGGATACTATCCCATGATGTATCATGTAGTTTTTGAATTCACCAATGAGGTATTCTCCACCCTGATCTGATCGTAAGGTCTTGATCAATTTATCTATCCGACGTTCCACTTCAGCCTTAAACTCTTTGAACTTGTCAAAAGAGTCAGACTTGCGTTTCCTCAGGTAAACGTAACCAAACATTGTACAATCATCCGTGAAATTGATGAAGTACTCAAAACCTCCTCTATCTGGTGTAGACAAGGGACCATACACATCAGTATGAACAAGACTCAATATCTCATTAGCTTTATCCGCCTTAGGGGTAAATTTCCTTTTGGTCATCTTTCCCATCAGGCATGATTCACACTGAGGCCAATTTTCCAATCTCAATAAGCCCAAGGGCTCATCATGGATCAACCTCTGAATCCTAATTGAGTTGACATGCCCCAATCTTAGATGCCAAATATAAGAGTCATTAACATGGATCTTTCTCTTCCTTGTTAAAGGTTCAGATCGAGCGTTATTTATTTTATTGTTAATAGGGTTTAAGAAAAATAGATTCCCATACATGTGCCCAATACATAAAATTTCTCCATCTCTACTGATAGAAATACTAGAATGAAAAGATATAGAATATCCTCGATTTATTAGTTTCGCAACCGAAATCAAATTTTGTCTAAATCCAGGTACATATAAAATATCTTTCAAAACTACTAGTCTATTACAATTAAATACAAAATCCAGCTCTCCCATTGCAAGGGCTCAAACTTGTGCTCCATTTCCCACACGTAGTTTATGTTCGCCCTTCTGGAGTCTTCTAATCTTTCTAAACCCCTGCAAGAAGTTACAGATGTGATTAGCGGCTCCTGAATCAACAATCCAAGTGGAAGTTGATCCAACCATTGATATAGACTCTAGATAGAAAACATTACCTTTAGGGTTTTTCTTGGTTTGAAGATCTGGACGCTCATTTTTCCAGTGTCCCTTCAGTCCACACTTGAAGCACTTGCTCTTGGGTTTGTCTTTGGGCTGGGTCGTGGGCTGGCCCGCTGCGTTTCTCTTCTTCTTCTTAAACTTCCCAGTTCTAGAAGATGAAACCTTAGTAATCATAGCCTTTAACTGTGGCTTCATGACCTTCTCCGCCATTTGGAACTCTTTCATCAACTCAGTTAAACCCATATTCAACTTGTTTATGTTATAGTTCAACTTGAACTGAGTGAAGGAACTTGGTAAAGATTCGAGAACTATGTCCACTTGGCTTTTGGGGTCAATGACAGCCCTTAACATTTCTACCTCCTCGAAAGTAGCAATCATCTTGAGCATATACTCTCTGATTGATGCTCCTTCAGCCATTTTAGTGTTAATGATGGTTCGAAGAGCCTTCTGCCTTGCGGGCCGACTCTTATCCGCAAACATTGTGGCTAATGATTGGGTTATATCATACGCAGTGGTCATGTGCTCATATTTGGATTGGAGCACATTAGACATGGAGGCCAACATGTAACAACGAGCTATCTCGTCGGTCTTCTTTCATGTCTTCTCAGCCTTATGCTCCTCGGCGAGGGAACCCTCTCTGATAACAGGGTAGGTTTTGTAAAGGACATACTTATACTCTTCCGCTGTGAGTATTATGTTCAAATTCCCGTTCCAATCCACATAATTTGATCCCGTTAACTTATTCTCTCGGAGAATAACGGCCAATGGACTAAAAGAACCTCCCACCATTTCTAAAAAATCGAAAAATAAAAGAAAAAAAATTCAGTTTGTGAAAACAAAACAAATATGTGCATTTTATCCTTATTATCAAAACTGATAATAATCAATTTGGCTCTTAGGAAAACTGACATAACTTCTTGGGAAGATTAACAGTTTCGTAAGCTAAGTGTGTTAACCACTACAAATTAATTTCCCTTCTAGGTAATGATCTAGAAGATAACTTTATCAAGGGGATGGCCGTTTCCTCTCATTTTCTATGGACATGCGTCACACTATGACCTTCAACAAGGGGCTGGCCGATCATAGTACGTGTCCCGAGTTATTAATTACATCTTTCAATTAGATCTAGATCCTTGTAGTATCTCCATCCCAAATGTGTTCACTTGCAGGGTGACGCGAGGGGACCCACGATCTCTAATGAGGATCGTGATGGAAGCCGTGGGGTTGTTAGAACCCCTCTCCCACTTAGTCTTTTAAAATAAGAGTTTTTTGAAAAATATCCTTTTGAAAATTTTCATTATGTTTTCACTTAACTCAAAAATAAAATGTCTATATCCATAAAAATCTCTATGTCAAGGCTTATATTCTTTGAGAGTTTTTCCCATGGACTAATTTTACTTCAGTTAAAAACTTAATGATTTTAAAAATTTTCTAATTAAAACTTTCTAGAGACTTTGGTCTCAAGTTTATTTGACAAAATAATTTTTTTTTGGTACCAAACTAAAACAAAATGGCTCTATTTTAACCTTACAAAAATATCTAAATCCAATATATTTTCTATGTCAAGGATTAAATCCTTTGAGAAAATATCTAAGGATTAATTTTTGTTCTAGTTAAAATAACCATTTAATTTGTAAAAAAATATTTTCCTTATCAAAACATTCCCAAAGACTTTGGTCTTTGAGAAAACGTACATATAGGTACATAAAATAAATAGCATGCTAGAAAACAATAGACGTTTTCATACTCTTCTAATTTTAAACCTAAGAGCCCAGATAATAGAATTAAACACATTAATTAATTAATTAATGGTCTTGTTTAATCCTAAAATCCCTTACTAATATTTTTCATGCAAAAATATTATTTGAATATTGACTATTGCAAAATATTAACTTCGCTCGGTATGGACCCCAAAACCAAAAGAAATTGCAAGAAAAATTATAAGGAAAATTTTTTAAAAAAATTTCCTTGGTCCACCGCATTGGATTAGCCACCCATTTGAACTATAGTCCACTGCACCCGCTGCACAGAACCAAGACCCACGAGAAAACAGTGTAGACTGGCCTTCCAGACCCTCGCCGGCGTTGGTTCCATTCTGGATGCCGAATCCTGCAATTTTTTTTCTATGAATTTTCGCTATTTTTCTGCACAGCTTTTGGTATCCATGGATCTCCGATTCCAATTTAAATACAATGAAATCAACCAAAATCAACAACCGCCCATACCCATAAACATTGGGCTTATACGATTTGCTAAGAAAAACAGTAAATTACAATCTCCTATACCTCCACCCGCGAGGTTTAATAGAGAATCTATTCATACTATAAACAGTGAAGGATCACAATTTTAATTGCACATACGTGTCCAGTTTTATTAATCTAGATGCATGCTCCCTATATTTTCACAAAACCTTCATGCTTTGATACCAATTGAAGGCGTGGAAAGCGGGAAACATGAAGCACGCAACGGAAGCGAACATAAAAAAAAACTGAAAAAACAAGAACAGGGAATCCAGGATAGGGTCGGTGTCGGATCCGGCTGCCCTAGCCGGCGCCGGTTGCTCCCTGTCCCAATCCCAAGGTTTTAAAAATTTTACCTCACCCTCTGGTTCTCAAAGGTGGTTGGACCGGAACGTGCGCAATCGGGGTAGGTGTGCTGGTGAAAGCCTCTGGTGCGATTCCTGCAAGCCTCCTACTCCGCTTTTGCATGTATGTGAACGCCGAACTCTCGGTCTTCCAGTATATGGCCTGCCTAACTACCGTTTGATGAACAACTAACAGGCTAGGGAATTTTTTTGGAGAGAGAGAGACGTCTGGCTATTCCACAGAGAAGAAGCCGTCTCTCTTGTGTGTCTGATTTTACAACCACGTTGTTTCCAATCCTCATGTTTAACCTAAATAAAAAATCCTAGGTTAAACTGGACTGGGCCATTAGACTCTTGGTTTTACCTATTGGGCTTAATTAATTATTCTAGTTAGAACCAACTCAATGGCCCAACAAATAATTAATTTTTCAGCCCAAATAAACCAGTCCAATTAAATAAGCCTAAATCAGTTTAGTACTAGGTTACTCCCTAATTATTCAAATTGGGCCAAAACCCTGAATAATTAATTAACCCACTAAACTAATTTAATTAATTCTCTCTCTCCATGGACCTTTATTTTATTCTAACCCAATAATTAAATTAGGCTACTTAAATAAAATAAATTTCATTTAATTTAAGATCAATTCTTTAGCCCTTATTTAATTAGGACTCACGGTCTATATTGGGGACCAAAAGACATACCGCATTGGCTACTAAAATGACCAAAACACCCTTACCATAAAAATAGTTGCATTTTACATTTTAAATATTTCATAATATCACCATAAGAAAATATTGACCCCAAGGACAATGTTGTGTTAGCAAAGTCTCCGACCTACAGGTATAATGACTAAAATACCCATCTATACATCGTCGTACATTCAGAGAGGAAGAAGTGTACTAACACCTCTCTAAATGACATCTACCATCCTTAGGCCTCTAGTCCAATGATCCACGACTTCCTGGATTGTTTCCGCTTTCCAATGGAGCTATCTTAAAGCAAATAACCAAGTCATGTTTCCCAGGGCCTTGGATATTTAGATCATTCAGACAATTACAATGGGCGATATAGTATAGAAACTATTTTATACAAGTTTGTCTTAACTAACTAGTCACACATACCCAATATGCAAGTATATTGACACTACGATAGAACCTCAACTATAGCATATCAAAGCATACGCTTCCAGCTTCGTCAGACCACCAACTCAAACTCAAGCCGTAGAGTACTAGTCCACATTGTAGCGATAGTAGTCTAGGTTTCTACCATATAGTACTTTTAAAAACCACTACTACAGGTCATGTTCTACGTATTCAAAATACGCTTATATCATAAAGTGAGTGGACTACTCACTGGCTAAAGGTAAGCCATTCCCCATTTAGAATTCACAACATAATAACGTAGACATGATGAGATTCCCACTCTCATCAATCGGTTAAAAGCAAAAGTTTATGTGTTAAGTAACCCGTGATCCATACATTACCGTGAAAGACCTCCATTCACATAAACTACTTACCTAAACACAATGGGTCTTTTCCAAACGTAATTGTGTACAAATAAAATTGTAAATTCGCAAATAATTTTTGAAAATAAATTTTTTATTAAAACATTTGATTTTTATATCAGAAACATAGTCTAAGAGGGCATACATCCCAATAATGAGAACATAGCTGATCTGCTTACAAAAACACTATCCTAAAAGAAACATAATAAACATGTTGAGTCATTTGGTATTAAATACATGAATGATTGGATCTAGTACAAGTGAGAGTTTGTTATTGTTATACCCTAAAGTTAATCACTTGTATTATGCATATTGTACATTATTAAATAAAAAAAAAAGACATTCTTTATCTTTCAGTTTATTTAATTTATGCTCTTGTGTAAAATAACCGTTAGATAAAGTCCCAAGTGCAGCAATATATTAAGGAAATCATGATAAAAATCATAATGTGAGGTTCCTCCTACACTAAATAGTATTTGTAATTAAATTTTCCTTAGTCATAGTATCAATGAGATAGGACATCATTAATGCATTAAGACTAGCACGTGTTATACTTCTTGATTTGATCAGGCGGTGATTCTCATATCCGTAAGTATTGTGATACTCAAAATTAACATGTGGATGCTTGTTACTTGAATAAGTACATTGATGACCTGACTATGAAATAATCACATGGATACCTATTTAGTATCAGTGATAGAATTTTATTATAGCAAATGTACAAATATCTTTTGACTTGAGATCTCCAAGGTATTTTATTTGCAATTGTACGACTTTGATTGCAATATCTGGAGTCTTGACAAGACCACCTATGGGATGGATATTAGGTACAACATGAAGCAAATAAAAGTAGTTGAGAGGATCAATAAAGGATTCACCACTCCTAATAGTAGGGGCGAATATCTCATGGCCACTTGTAGGAATCACTACTCGAGAAGTCCTTGGCCAAGGTAATTGTATATTGGAAATGGTTCTGATTGATACATATGATGAGTAGTGGATTCCTAGACTGAGTACGAAAATATTCAGTCCATAATTAATTTATTATTCTGGAAGGAGTTGGCATTAATTTTGTACTGTAAACCAAATGAGATATTGTATGGTGAAAAGAGTTTATTACACTGTTGTTTGCTATTGAAAAGTTCATGTCAAGCCATTTGACTTTCTAGGCTTTTGGGTGGTCATGATGTGTTGCTAAATACCTCTCATGATTTGCTAAATATGGATTTATTAATTAAACAATTAATAAATTAATTCTTATTAGGATTGATAAGTTAATTCTAAAATTAGTAAGGATTATTAATTTTAAAGACGTTTAGATTAATTTATATTTTGCTACCAATAGACCGAAAAACCTAATAGGTCACACATAATAGAGAATTGAGTGCTTAAGATGTTATTTGATAACATTACTAGGTTGATTGTGAAAAGAAGTTGTTATAGTCAAATTATAATTAGTTATAATTTGTGGGCTACATTGTAATTAACTAAAGTCATAATAATAATTGGTAATTAAGAATTTATATACAATATGGATGTTGTTTACCAAAAAAAAAACACGGACGATCAATATATATATATATATATATATATATATATATATATGGTTATATAGAATCCGTGGGGTTATGATTTTAAGAAAATTACACAGGTTTTTGAAGAAAAAAAAAAACCGCGAGCCATTATTATTCTTTTGGAAGCAAAAAAGAAAAAAAAAAAAAACCCTAGCCACCAAGTGTTTTGCTAGTACAAAATCTTGGTGTGTTCTTGAGCACCATTCTCGTGTGGATTTCTGTTAAAGAAATCTTTAACCTTGAGATTTAGTAACTTGAACAGGACGACATACATATTCTAAGTGCGTGAATTGTTGGATCGCGCCACAAACAGTGAGAAAAATTTTGTTTCACAGTGGTCTTGCACAAGGTATTTTCTTCACCATTTTAATTCCTTTTACGTATAAATGTGATCTTGGTGTGGAATTCTTCTTTTTCTTCTGTTATGCAACTATAATTTGTATGAAGAATTCCTAACAGTTATCTTATCTACCCATCTTCAATAGAGTCTTAAATCTTATCATTCAATAAAGTTGTGAAAGATCCGTGGGTATACATGTAAAATTGCACAGCAAATCACTTTTCGAACACACATATTTTTGGCTCCTTTTTACAAGTCATAAAAAGATTTTGAAAATTTGCATTTGTTTGTCATAGACCTTATTCCCCCTCCCCCAAAGGTTTATCAAGTAGATAAAAGATAATTAAGAAAAGTCATTAAAATTTAAAGAGAAAAATAAACAAAAGAAAAACTAAAAAAAGTAAGAGAAGTAGAGGATTAGTCATGAGCGTCATGGAGTATGAGATCCGATTGTTCCACCTCACTAACTTCTCCAAGGTGGGGCTTAATTTGATTATCATTCACCTTAAAATGGCCCCTTAGTCAGATGGGAGATTTCGATAACTCCAAATGGTTATACCTTATGTACCATGTATGGTCCCGACCACCTTGATTTTAGTTTACCTGGGAAAAACTGGAGCCTAGAATTGAACAATAGCACCTTATCACCTTCTTTGAGAGTATGAGGATGGTGAATATGTTTATCATGTCATCGCTTCATCTTTTCTTTGTAAAACCTAGAATTCTCATAGGCATTACTACGCCATTCATTCAATTAAAATAAACACCTTAGTCCTGCAAGCTCAAGATCCAAATTAACAAGTTTAATAGCCCAAGAAGCCTTGTGCTCTATTTTCACAAGTAAATAGCAAGACTTCCCATAAACTAATTTATAAGAGTTTGTGCCTATTGGGGTTTTGTAGGTGGTTCTATAAGCCCAAAAAACATCGCTCAATTTAACACTCTAATCTTTCCTAGTGTGAGTGACCACTTTTTTCCAAATTCATTTGATTTCTTTATTAACCACTTCAACTTGGCCATTGGTTTAGGGGTGATATGGGATAGCAAACTTATGAGTCACACCTAAATATTTGAGAACTTTTATCAATTGTTGATTACAAAAATGAGTACCCCTATCACTAATAAGTACCTTAGGTACACCAAACCAGATAAAAAGTTTTTAAAGAAATTTAACCATAATCCGGGCATCATTAGTAGGCAAAGCTTGTGCTTCTACCTATTTAGACACATAGTCAATCGTAATCAAGATGTACTTATTACCTAAAGAGTTAGGAATAGGCCTCATAAAATCTACTCCCCAACAATCGAAAACTTCACAAGATTAAAAGATTTGTAATGGCATCTCACTAGATTTAGAGATATTACCTGTGCGCTGACACCTATCACAACTTTTAACAAACTTATAAGAATCCTTAAAAATGGTTGGCCAAAAGAACCCGGAGTCAAGCATTTTGCGTGCAGTATTGTTGGCTTAGTAATGTCCTCTAGCAAATCCTTCATGGTATTGTTGAAGAATATATTGGCTCTCCGTGAAATCCACACATATTTGAATAACTTGATTAGCACAGCACCTAAATAAATAGGGATCCTTCCAAAGATAATAGTTTTCTTTGGACAAGAATCTCTTCTTTTGTTGTGATATGAACTCCTTAAGGATTATACCTACAGCTAAGTAGTTAGCAAAATCTGCAAACCATAGAGTCTGAGAAGTATTACCTTCAAGGAGCATGAGTTGTTCATTCAAAAATATGTCATTGATCTCTTCTTCTAGAGAAGCTTTAGGTAAGGATTTTCCAACCTAGATAAGTAATCTGCAACTAAATTCTCAATTCCCTTCTTATCCCTAATTTCCAATTGAAATTCTCGCAATAACAAAACCTATCTAATCAAAATTGGTTTGAAATCATGCTTGCTTAGAAGGTATTTAAGGGCAGAATGGTCAGTATATACAATAACTTTGGACAAAATAAAGTAAGAACGAAATTTATCAAAAGCAAACACTATTGCAAGCAATTCTTTTTCCATTGTAGTGTAATTTTCTTGAGCTCCTGTAAGAGCCTTACTTGCATAGTAGATAAGCTGAAAATGCTTATTTCTCCTTTGTCCAAGCACTGCACATACTGTAAAGTCACTTGCATCACACATTAGTTCAAAAGGGAGAGACCAATCTGGTGCAATTAAAATAGGAGAATGGATCAATTTTTCTTTAATTGCATTAAAAGTATTGAGACATTTTTCATCAAAATTGAAAATAGCATCTTTCTCAGGCAACGAAGTAAGAGGTTTAGAAATTTTTTAGAAATCCAAAATGAACCTTTGATAAAAGCCTACATGTCCAAGAAAACTACGAATAGCCTTTACCAAAGTAGGAGAAGGGAGTTTCTCAATTGCCTCAATTTTTGCTCTATCAACTTCAATACCTTTCTTTGAGAGTTTGTGTCCCAATATAATACCTTCTTGGACCATAAAGTGGCACTTTTTCCAGTTGAGTATAAAATTGGTCTCCTCACATCTTTGCAACACTTTTCCCAAATTTTTCAAAAATATATCAAAGGAATCACCAAAAAAAGAAAAGCTATCCATAAACACCTCCATGATATCTCTCACAAGCCTCTCAAAAATAGCCATCATGCATCTTTGAAAAATTCCTAGGCCATTGTAAAGACCAAAATGCATGAGACGATATGCAAAAGTACTAAAAGGGCATATAAAAGTTATTTTCTCTTAATCCTCCGGTGCTATGGGAATTTAGAAATAACTAGAAAAGCCATATAAAAAATAATAGAACTCATGTCTAGCTAATTTTTCCAACATTTGGTCAATGAAAAGTAGAGGGAAATGGTCCTTCCTAGTTGCTTCATTCAATTATCTATAATCGATACATACCCTCCACCCAATTATCAATCTTGTGGGGATCAACTCATTTTTATCATTAGGGGCTACTGTCATTCCTCCCTTCTTTCATACTACTTGCATTAGACTTACTCACATACTGTTCAAGATGGGGTAAATGATGCCTGAATCTAAGAGCTTAATTATCTCACCTTTTACCATATCCATCATGTTAGGGTTCGTCCTTCATTAAGGCTGTATTACAGGTTTTGCTCCTTCTTTTAGCAACATTTTATAAGTACAAAAGAAAAGGTTAATTCCCTTAATATCAATGATCTTCCATGTAATTACATTCTTATATTTCCCTAATAGGTCTACAAATTTACCTTTTGTTCCCTGGTAAGATCTTTGACTATGATTACTGGCAGTTTTCCTTCATTGGTTAAAAATGCATATTCCAAATGATTAGGCACATCTTTGAGTTTTAATTATGATGGCTCATCAATGGAGGACTTTAATCTACCCAAAATTAGTCTCTCAATTGCCTCAAACTCACCCAGATCAGGCCCTTCTGCTGTGTCCATGGATGATTGTATGTACATCAACTCTAGAGAGGTATTATCCCATGATTCCTGCATAAAATCCAAAATTAGATTATCAAGAATATCAATTTTCAAACAAGAATATAAAAAAACATAGGATATTTAATGCCTTTATTAATTTGAATAATAACCTCTTCATTTCCAACCTTAAGTGTTAACCTTTCCCTATGAACTCAATTAAAGCCTTAGCAGTAGCTAGGAAGGGTCTTCCTAAAATTAAAAGAGACTTTAGAGTCTTCATCCATGTTAAGAATTATGAAATCTACTGGAAATATAAATTTATCCATCTTGACAAGTACATCTTCCACTATCCCTTTAAGATATTTAATGGATCTATCAGTTAATTAGATGCTCATCCTAGTGGGTTTAGATTCACCTAGGCCTAGCTTTTGGAAAGTTTTATGTGGCAAAAGATTTATGCTAGTACCTAAATCAGCTAATGCATTGTCAAATGTAAGACTACCAATAAGGCAAAGAATAGAGAAACTCCTGGATCGTTTTCTTTTTGAGGCAATCTTTTTTGGTCTTGCAGGATAGTGGAACATTCTTCACTTAACACCATGGTAAATAGTTCCTCCAATCTCCGTTTGTTTACAAACATACTTTTGAGAAATCTTGCGTATTTAGGTATGTGTATCATGTTAGGAATTCTCCATGCAAAACCATAGTTACACGGCGAAAGAAACGAGAATTCCATACCGACGATCATGTTTATGCATTAACAAGAATTAAAACAGGTGAATAATACCTTCAGTGAAGTCTCTGTGAATGAAATTTTTTTCCTCTAATTAATTTGTTCTCTGACCAGTAAAAACAGAGAATGTCTTCTCTTTCGTTCCATCAAAATACCACAATGTAAGTGTAGGATTGTCTCTAATAAAATTCGTCAAGAATGGTGCTTAAGAAACACAAAAAATTGTATGCTAGCAAAGCAACTATGGCGGCTAGGTTTTCTGTGAATTCAGAAGAAGAAGAATACAGGAGAATGTCTCGGTTTTATTTCCTAAATAAAACCTATGTGTGTATATCCTCTGAAATCATCAAACCCACAACGAGTATATATATATATATATATATATATATATATATATATATATATATATATATTGTCCTTCGTCATTTTGGTAATCAGAATCCATAGCAAACATGAATTCTTAATTACCAATTGTTATTTATAATTTTGTTAATTACAATATGGCCTACAAAATTATAATTTAACTACAACAACTTCTTTTTTTCACAATCAACCCTGTAATGTTATCAAATAATATCTTAAGCACTTAATTCTCTATTATGTGTGACTTATTAGGTTTTTTGGTCTATTGGTAGCAAAATATGAATTAATCTAAATATTTTTAAGATTAATAATCCTTAACAATGTTAAAATTAACTTATTAATTCTAATAAAGTTTAATTTATTAATTCTCTAAATCAATAAATTCATATTCAGTAGATTATGAGCAGTATCTAGCAAAACATCATGACTACCCAAAAGTCAAGTGGCTTCATATTAACATTTCAATAGCAAACAATAGTGCAATAAACTCCTTTCACCATACAATATCTCATTCGATTTAGAGTACGACATTAGTGTCAACTCCATTCAGAATAATAAATTAATTTGGTTTAAATATTTTAGTACTTATTCTCAGAATTCAGTACTCATCATATGTATCAATTGGAACCATTTCCAATATACAATCGCCTTAGCCAAGGACTTCTTGAGTAATGATTTCTACAAGTGACCGTGAGATATTCGCTCATACTATTAGGAGTGGTGAATCTTTTATTGATCATCTCATCTATTTTTATTTACTTCATATTGTACCCAATATCCATCCCATAAGGGGTCTTGTCAGGACTTCAAAGATTGGAAACAAAGTCCAACACTTAGCAAATAAAGTACCTTAGAGATCTCAAGTCAAAGAATACTTGCACATTTGCTATGATGAGATTCTATCATTGGCACTAAATAGTTATCCGTGTAATTATTTCATAGTTAGATCATCCAATGTATTTATTTTAGTGACAAGCATCCACGTGTTAATTTTGAGTATCACAATACTTATAGATGTGAGAACCACAACTTGATTAAATCAGAAAGTATAACACATACTAGTCCTAGCATATTAATGATATCCTTCTCATTAACACTACGACTAGGGATAATTTAAGTACAAACACTATCCAGTATACTAGAAACCTCACATTATGATCTTTATCATGATTTTCTTAACACAATATTGTACTTGAGACTTTATCTAACAGTTATTTTACACGAAATTATAAATAAAACAAACTAAAAGATAAAGATTGCCTGGTTTTATTTAATAATGCACAATTTATAGAATACATGTGGTTAGCTCTAGGGCTAACACTAACATATCAAAGTCTCACTAGTAGGATATTGATGTGCAATTGTTTGAAGATTTTCAAGAATTTACCAAATTACTCATCTTTTCTAACGTTGTGTGTCTTAGTAGGGTAAGGGACGGATGGTTTAAAAACTAGGGAATTTTCCTGTGTACAGAGATGAGCTGGCACTGAGTTGGTATCTTGGACCGGCGTCAGTTTGTCCCTGTTTTCTCTTATTTTTCCTTCAGGTAAAAGCTGGTGCTGGGTCTCCTGTTCTGGCAAGCACCGGATGTTATCTATTATGTCTGTCAATTTTCTTCCACTTCTTAAAGTAATGGCTGCTAATTCTGCCTGTGTATTTGCCCCTGTAGGGACTAAAAGTGAGTTTTCTTGTAAGTCTATCACCAAATCAGTTAAATACTAAATTTATCTTTCCATATTTTGAATCATGGCCTCAAAAATCCGAAAAGTTTCATCTATCTCTTGGAATTGTACATTGATAGCTTTGTCAAAATTTTCTAGCACATTGTCAAAGTAGTAATCATTTGCGGGTTTTGCCTGTTATTTATTTAGCTCAAACTCCAGTTGGCCATGGTATCTATATATGGTATTCCTGTTAGATTCATAATAGAGCTTTGAAAGCAAAATCCAAAATGTATGTTTATGCAAAGAAAAATAGAGAGTGCATCCTATACAATAGTTAAAACATAAATTCATACATCATACAACAAATTATGACGCCTATCTATACAAAGAACACACACACACACACACACATACACACACACACATATGACTAAATCAATGAACTCCAAGTTCTATGATATTGTTCCCTGATAATGGTGCCAAAAACTTGATACATTAGATTTGGGTTTTAAAAACCATGCAATTTTAAATCCATTCCCAATCAAGGTTTAATTAAAACATTAATTTTCAAATCACACATATGAGCAAGTATATATTGTGAAACCCCAGTCAAGACCAACCTTAGAGTAAGGGGGTTGGGATGCATATAATACCTTATTTCATGATTTAATATATTTTTATATGACTTTTATATGCTTTGGATTGAGTTTTATTGTCTTGAAGCCTTGTTTGTGAGTATTGAGTGAGAAGGGTAAAATGGTAATTTTTGCATAAGGTGAAAATAGGAAGATAGCTTGAGGATTAAATAGGAATTAATTTTCTAGTGGAAATAATAGCAAGAGTTGTTGTGGTTTAGTGGTTAGAGCTTTGGAATCAATTCTTGAGGTCTTGGGTTCAAATTCCATCATAGAAGCTTTAGCTTGATTAAATTTTATTTTTGCTTGGGGAAGAATAATTTCGGCCTTATGAGCTTGGAGTAAGGTAGGGATGATGTCCTAAGAGAGACATGTTAGAAGTAACTTCATTCTACTCCCTTACCCTACTTGAATTTCCTAAAGGGAATTCATTTTCCCTTGATCTTTGATTTTCTTTATTTCTTAACTCATTAGTTTGATCAAGTTGTTCCAGCCATTTTCTTTCTAGAAATTTCAGTAAAGTGTTGTGGTCTTGTAGGCTTAAAATGTCTTAGTAAAAGACTTCTTATAGTCTGAAAAATGTGGAAGAGTTGTGGGAAATTCCAAGAGGAAAAATCCCTCTAGTGAGATTGCTGAAAATTCACTCTAGCTAGTTCATCTTCCTCCTTGGAATGAGCTGAAATTTTTCAGCTTGTTGTGCCTTCAAAATGTCGAGTTTCTTAGCTAACATTCCCTCCCAAATGCTGCCAGAAAAATGGTCTTTAGGATCAGTTTGTAATCTGGATTTCTTGGCCATTTTCGGACTGCTCAAAGCTGGAGCAACAACAGAAAAAATTCCTGTGCAAATTGCCACTTTGAGAGTCTAAAACCAAGCTATTTTCTTCCAGATTTTGTACAGAACCTTAGCCATGTTTTTCCTCCATGAAGAAGGCTAGAAACCAGCCCTGAAAGCCCCTAAAATCCCCTTCAAACTCTCTGCAAGATGGCTGAAAAATGACAGCCGAAAAAGCTGTCCAGGAATTTCAGCTTGGCAAAATTCTGGGCAGTCCAAATTCCAGCTTTGTTTCCTATTTCTCTTCCAGCCGAAACACCAACCTTGTTTTGCAGGAACCTTCCTTAAACCTCCAGTAACAGAGCTCCATTGTTTTCCTTAAGCTTCTGCATGAAATTCAGCAATGGCTGTTCGAAAATCTCTCCAACAAATCCCTATAGTTATGCTTGATTGATTTCCAAAATTCTAGTCACCTTTGTTTAGCAACTTTCTATAATGCATTCCCTAAATAACCAGACTTCTTCTTTACCATTAAGAACCCTACTTTCGGCCACCATAAGCTTCCATAAACCAGCATTAATCCCACCGAAATTTTGCCCAAACAGTCGGCCATGGCAGACTTCCAAAACTCTCCAATAATCAAGATATTCTTGGAATATTTAGTTTCCAAATTCACTTCCTAAAAATATTCTTCCAGGATTGTAATAACTAACCTTTCCTTTTCCCTTCCAAATCAGAGAAACAACTTCCTAAACCCTACAGAAATTCGGCCAGCCCTAGCTCTCACAGAATTTCGGCAGCTACACAAATCCAATCTCTTGAATTCTTTCAACTTCCAAGAACACACACACTACACCAAGAACACATACCTCTTTCCTTCACCTAATACCCCTCTAAACCATCTCAAATCCTCTCTAAAACTTCTAGATTTGACCTACTCACTGCCGTGAGTCCATCAACCCCATTCTTAACACCAAACTCCACAAATCATCTTGCTACTTCGGATCAAAACCAGAAATTTCTGTAAATGACAAGAACACCTTCAAGGTAAATTTATTCTAACAACTTCATCTCCTCCAATCTTGATCTCTAATGAGAACCTATGTGTATAAGCATGCTAATGGTTTCTTTTTCTCTCTCTTTCTCTCTCTCATGGCCGAAACCTCCCTCTCTTGGCCGGATGGCTCCTTTTCCCCATGTCTATGTTTTCGCCATCTCACTTGGACAAAGTTAGGCATCAAGGAGTTGAGATCTATTCTAAACTCCTTCAAAGCATTCATCGATCAAGTAAGTCCCTTCAATCCTTCTTTTAAACTCTAGAATCATGTCTCTAGGATGATGTTGATAGTGGGTGGATGGTGATAGGATTTGAGTATGTATTATTGAGATTAAAGCATGAATATGTGTATGATTGTGAACGAGATGGGATTTATGCATGGAAGGATTATCTTGTTTGATTGTGTGATGATTTGTGGTTTAATGCATGAAGTATTTGAGATAAAGCATGCTAGAGATTATGTCACCTTTGGTGAATAGGATTTATATGCATGTTAGATTATTGAAGTCATGATCATATTTATGCTAGTAGAGGTTAGATCATGTCTTAATAAATTTAGATCTATACTTATGTGCATGATTTGGATGATTTGATGAATGGAAGGATTGCATATGTTCTTAATTGTGGTTAGCCATAAAAATTTGACCATGATCTAGTTGTCCCTAAACTAATTTTATTTCATAAATAAAATATTTAATGATATAAAATTTTCCTAGTAAATGTTGAAAAAACCCTAGGAAAGTTAGATTTGGATTATTATATACATAGAGGATATTTTGGTCAAATAAATAATAATTTTGTTAGAAAATAAAATAAATAAATATTATTTAAAATAAAGAAATCAATTGAAGCCTTTTATGGAAATAATTATAATTAGTAAAATATTTATTAAATCAAATCCCTTTTTAAAAGTTTACTTATTATTTTCCAAGCAAGACTCATTAAATTTAATCTCAACTAGTTTTAGCAACTAATTATTTTCTAACAACTAAACTATTATTAAATCATTATTTTACTTATTACTACCTAGGACTCTTGAGCAAATAAACTCTAAATTTTCCCTAGCATGATTTAAACTTTCAACTTATTAGAAATTATTTCCCAAACCATTAATTATTTTAAATATCAAATTAGGCTCAATCTACAAACCTATTTATGTATTGTTTGGCCTTAAAACTTGGGACACTAAGATCATGGTAGTAGTAAGAGGAGTTGATTTAAAATTGAGGAAGTGGATTGTAGCTTGGAGTTGATTGTGATTTGTATTTGCCCATGTGGGGTTAGGTCAGCTGTTGGAGACCTTGTTGTTATGAGCAAGAATCAGGTAAGCTCCTGCATAAAACCTGATTGTTGAAAAATGTTTAATTATGGCAAGCCAAATGTAGAGTGCATGGACACTCATTTTTGTAAAGATAATTGAGGGTTGTCTCCTGTTTTATTTTCGTCAAATGAGTTATTTGAAATTTATCATGCAGATTTACTCAAACTCAGAACTCTTTCTGAAACTATTTTTGACAAAGATTTTGGAAACCCTTTATTTGCCATGTTCAAGTGGAACTGTGTTTGTTCATTTTTTCCAAGTGGGATACGTTACGTTAAGTACTCAATAAGGGTGGACTACTAGGACTAGTCTTTGAGGGGTTAGGGTAAGTCTCTCAGTAGGTGACCACCTCTGAGGGGTGAGTCCTTCCCGGATAGGAGTCAGTCCAGTAGGTCGTGCCGGTCCGAGCTAGCAGTGTTCTCTTCAGTCATGTGACTATGTTATGCCGGAATGGACACCCAGTTGTTGTTTGGGTATAGAGAAGGAGGAGTATTTTGCCTAGTAGGCCGATCACCTACTTTTGTCAGTCTGCACAAAGTGTGGCATTCTGACCGACGGTATGCACAAAGTGTGGCATGCTGACCATTCGGTATGGGGCCCAACGTGTGGTAGCCCGTAATCCTTTCTTTCGAGTGGTTAATTTTATAAATTATGTATGGCTGGAAATGCCAAAACACCACTCTTGGTTTTTACGGATGTTTATTGCTTACCAGTGATCTCTTACAAAGAATTTTATACTTTGTATTCATGAAATGTTTTCACCTGACACATAAACACACACGGACTTACTGAGATTTCTGTCTCACCACCTTTTTACCATGTTTTCAGGTCGGTCCTGTTGTGGGGACGAGTAGCTAGATTATGCCCGCTTTGGAAGATTTATGATGATTTATGTTTGTGTAAAGTTATGGAGAGATGAGAGTGAATGAATTTTTATTATGGATTTGTTTTTGGTATTCTCAGATTTATTTTGGATAGATGTTTATTTTGGGATGTAATAAATATTTAAGTTCAAGTATCATTTATTTCCGCTATTTTATTTGTATGACCTAGTTATAAAGACCCCTTGTCCTTTGGACGGGGTGACATCCCCGGCCCTGGCGGGCCTAGGTAGCGGGATGTTACATATATCATTAAGCATAGTACAGGGAATTAACAAGTATCGATTCTCAAGGATCAAGTACACACTAGCCACTTCTTATTCATTGTTTAACCTACCAATTAGAGTAATAAAGAGTAAAAATAAAGATAAAGATAAAGATAAAATATATACACAACTCTTGGAGAGAAAAACATGTAGTTAAATAGTTATTCTTAAAAATATGATATGAACTATTTAGCACTTATCACAATCAATCATTGTCTTGACATCATGAAGAAATAAAGATAAAATCTACTTCTTTTCCAATCTATGAAATCACTATCTCTTGATTAAGTTAACAAATTTCCTAATCAAACTAAAAGTGGATTCTATCTTTAGACTCTAGGCAACATAAATATAAAATTAGCCAATGACCCTATGTTCTAGGCGAAATCAACTAACATTTAATTACCTAAATTCAATTCTTAACCTTCTTTCTTAATCCAATTAAGATAATAATTATAGAATTAATTAAATTAAACTCAATTTTAACTTCATTTCCCAAGTCCATTAGAAAAGAAATTCAACTTCATCAATCCACCAAAGAAAAACAAGTAATCAAATACCAAAAACAACAATTAATTGATCAAAGACTAAATAAATTACAATATATGAATCCAAAAATAACATCCAAATACAATTAAAACATTGATTTCATCATTGTTCAAGAAAAAAGAAAACAAAGATTTTACAAAAAACTAATAGACAAGTCATCTTCTTATCTTTTGAAGACTTCCTTGGAACAATGTACCTTGAGTGATGAATTCTTTTTCTAATGAGTAATTTTAGTTTTTATTCTTAAATTCATATGTTACTCTTCACTTCTTCTTGTTTATATAGGCATATTGGTTGCCAAACCGGCACTGGTCCAATTCTGGATTTTTTCTGGTTTGCTCTGTTCTTCCTCTATTTTTTTTTAGATTAAGGCTGGGGCCGGGTTAGCAATGTTGAGTAGGCTCCGAGTTAACACTAGAAATCCATAATTTTACTCATAATCCTTCAATTCGAGTACAAAATTACCAAAAATACTTTTCACAAGCAAAATATCAAATAATAAGGGAAATGACTAGCTATTAAATCAAAAACATCATAAAACAACCCCAAATAATTAAGAAAATGTAGACAAATCTAGGCCCTATCAAGAGCTATGGATTTCTCATAAATGACCACAATGACAAATTGCTCATAAATGAAGATGAGCCTACTACTTACAAGGATGTTCTGAATAGTTCAGAATTTGACAAATGGGTTAAAGCCATAAAGTCAGAAATAGATTTCATATATGACAACCAAGTATAGACTTTAGTTGATCCATCCAAAAAATTAAGCTTACAGGATGAAAATAGGTTTTCAAGAAGAAGACCGATATGGATGGTAATATAATTACCTTAAATGTTATCATTAATAACATAGTATTAACTATGTGGAAACTTTCTCACTAGTTATAATACTAAAATCTATAAGAATACTCCTAGCAATTGCCGCTCATTATGACTATAAGATCTGACAAATAGATATGAAATCAACTTTCCTAAATAGAAACCTAATTGAGAAAGTATATATGACATAATCTGAGGGTTTCACATTCAAAAATAGTACAAAGGTGTGCAAGCTGCAAAGGTCAATTAATGGACTAAAGTAAGCTTCTAGGAGTTGGAACATCCATTTTGATAAAAGAATTTGGTTTTATTCAAAATATTAATGGGAGTGCAGTTATTTTCCTATTGTTATATATATATATATATATATATATATATATATATATATATATATAACATATTGCTAATAAGAAATGATGTACCATCCTTCAATCTGTAAAAGTTTGGTTAGCTAAGAAATTCTCTATGAAAGATTTTGAAGAAGCAACCTATGTTCTAAAAATAAAGATCTATAGAGACAGGTTAAAAAAGTTGCTCTATTTTTCACAGTCTATATACATAGATAAAGTACTGAAAAAATTCAATATTGATCAATCCAAAAAAGGATTCCAACCTATATCTTATGGGGTAAGTCTTTCAAAGTCGATGTCTCCTAAAATACAAGTTGAAAGGGATCATATGAGTAGAATTTCATATACTTTGGCAATTTGATCTATTATATATGCTATGATATGTACTAGGTCTGATGTATTATGTGCTCTCAACTTAACAAGCAGATACCAATCTGACACTAAAGAAGGTTATTAGGTGGTTATAAAGAATATCCTTAAGTACTTCTGACGGACTAAGGATGTATTCTTAGTTCATGGAGAATGTGATTTGAAAATAAATGAGTATACACTGATGCCAGTTTTCAAACCAATAAGGATGATTACAAATCACGAGCTGGCTGCGTATTTACGTTGCGTAGAGGGGTAGTAAGTTGGTAAAGTTCCAAATAAGATACTATTGTCGACTCAACGATTAAAACTGAGTACATAGCTACTTTCAAAGCAGCTAAAGAAGCAGTTTAGATCAAGAAGTTAGTTATGGAACTAGGAGTAGTTCCTAGTACTGTTGATATAATATCTTTGTATTGTGACAACAATGGAATCATTACACAAGCAAAGGAGCCACGGTCTCATCAACAATCCAAGTATGTACTTAGGTGTTTTCACTCAATTAGAGAGATCATTGATGGATGATATGTAAAGATAGAGAGAGTTCCTACGGATAAGAACATAGTTGACTCACTCACTAAACTGCTACCTTAAAAGAAATATGATAGGCATGTTAAGTCATTCGGTATTCGATACATAAATAATTGGCTCAAGTATAAGTGGGAGTTTGTTAGTGTTATACTCTAGAGGCAATCACATGTATTGTATATTTCAAATTTATTCAATAATATAATATATTCTTTATCTTTTAGTTTGTTTTGTTTTCATGCGTGTGTAACTATTAGATAAAGTCTCAAGTACAATACTATGTTAAGAAAATTGTGATAGAAATCATTATGTGAGATTCATACTACACTGGATCGTGTTTGTGCATAAAACTATCGCCAGTCATAGCATTAATGAGATACAACAACATTAATGAGTGGAGACTACCACATGTCGTATCCATGAGTACTGGGATACTCAAGATTAACATGTGAATGTTTGTTAGATGAACAAGTATATTGGATGACCTAGTTATGAGATAATCACATGGATAACTATTTAGTACTAGTGATAGAATCTTATTATAGCAAATATGCAAGTATCCTTTAACTTTAGATCTCTAAGGTGCTTTGTTTACTAAGCGATGTACTTTGATTTCAATCGTTGGAGTCTCTCCAAGACCGTCTATGGGATGGACATTGGATACAATGTGAAGTAAACGAAAGTATTTAGAAGGATCAATAAAGGATTCACCACTCCTAATAGAAGAAGAGTATATCTCACGGCCACTTATAGGAATCATTACTCGAAAAATCCTTGGTCAAGGTGATTATGTGTTGGAAGTAGTTCTAATTGATACATATATTGAGTAATGGATTTCTTGAATAAGTACTAATAAATTCAAGCTAGAATTAATAATATTCTAGAGGGAGTTGGCATTAATTCTGTGCTCTAGATCGAATGGGATATAGTATGGTGAAAGAAGTTTATTACACTGACATTTTACTATTGAAAGGTTTATATCAAACCACTTTACTTTTTGGAGTTTTGGGTAGTTATGATGCATTACTAGATGCCACTCATAATCTGCTGAATATGAATTCATTAATTAGGGAATCAATAAGTTAATTCTAATTAGAATTAATAAGTTAATTCTAATTGTTAAGGATTATTAACCCTAAGGTTATTGGGATTAATTCGTATTTCGCTACCAATAGACCAAGAAATCTAATAGGTCACACGCAATAGAGGATTAAAAACTCGAGATGTTATTTGATAACATTACAAAGGTTAATTGTGAAAATAAGAGAAAGTTGTGGTCGAATTATAATTAGTTATAATTCATAGGCCAAATTATAATTATAAGAACTTATGAATTCTAATTATAATTAAGAAATTCTTTCTCCTTTAGAAATCTAGAAACATGCGTGCATATATATCGTTATATATGCCGCAGATTTGTAGAGTGGTTTTCTCTATGATCTTCTTTATCTTCTCCAAAACCCTAGCCATTTTATACACCTTACTAGCACCAGGTTTAGGCAGTTCTTGATCTCTTTCCTTGTGTGGACTATATTGGAAGTAATCCTACACTTGGGTTGCAGTGCGTTGATAGACAAACAAAGAAACTATTTTTTTTCCTATGATTGGTGATTGTCGAAGCGCAAGGAAGTTTCTATGATGTTGAAAGGATAACTGGATTGCACCATCAATAGAAAAGAAAATTTTTGAATTCTTTATAGCAGCACCGAATGTAGTTTTCTTGCCTTTTATGTGATCCGTAACTCGCATATAAGTTGATTCATTGGGTAGTTTCTCGTTTTAATTCTATCGTATAATCTGATTGCATGATCGAGTTACTAACATATAAAAGGCCAAAACCTAACGCATATAGAAATATAAACCTATCAAATTAATGATCTAACTATTAAATCTATTAAAATTACAACAAAAAAAAGTATTTTGTCCAAATTTGAAGGTAATCAGATATTTTTTGCCACGTAATCTAGCATAATCTTTATATAAAAGCCCAAAACCTAACGCATTTAGAAACACAAGCATATCAAGTTAACGATCTAATGGTTAGATCTATTAAAATTGCTAAAAGAAAAAGTATCCTAACTAGATTTGAAGGTAACCGAATATGTTTTGCCTCATAATCTTGCATAACCTCTATATAAAAGCCCAAAACCTAACGTCTTCAGAAATATAAGCATATCGAATTAATAATTCAATCATTAGATATGTTAAAATTACTAAAAAAAAGTATCGTGTCCAAATTTGAAGGTAATCAGATATGTTTTTATACATTATCTAGCATATTCTTTATATAAAAGTCAAAAACCTAATGCATTTAGAAATATAAGTACATCAAATTAATAATTAACTATTAGATCTGCTAAAATTATTAAGAAAAGTATCATATCCAAATTTAAAAGTAATTTGATATGTTCTGCCATATAATCTAGTATGATCTCTATATAAAAGCTCAAAACCTAACGCATTTAGAAATATAAGCATATCAAATTAACGATCCAACCGTTAGATCTCTTAAATTGCTTTTTTTTTTTTTAAAAAAAGTATCCTAACAAAATTTAAAGTTAATTGAATATGTTTTACCCCATAATCTACCACAATCTCTATATAAAAGACTAAAGCCTAATACATTTAGAAACAAAAGTATACCAAATTAATGATTCAATCGTTAGATCTGTTAAAATTACTAAATAAAAAGTATTGTGTCAAAGTTTGATGGTAATTGGACATGTTTTTCTACATAATCTAGCATAATCTCTATCCAACTTCTATATCTGTTAAAATTGCTAAAAAAATATTGTGTCCAAATTTGAAGATAATCGGATATGTATTGCCACATAATATAGCAAAATATCTCTATAAAAGCCCCAAAACCTAATGACATAGAAATATAAGCACATCGAATTAATGATCCATCTATTAGATCTATTAAAATTACTATAAAAAAAATGTCATGTTCAAATTTAAAGGTAATTGAATATATTTTGTTATATAATCTAGCATGATCTCTATATAAAATTCCAAAACCTAATACATTTAAAAACATAAACATATCAAATTAGCAATTCAATCGTTAGATCTGTTGAAATTATTAAAAATAGTATCATGACTAAATTTGAAGATACTCAGATATGTTTTGCCCCATAATCTAGCATAATGTCTATATAAAAACCCAAAACCTAACGCATCTAGAAACACAAGCATATCAAATTGACGATTCAACTATTACATCTATTAAAACTACTAAAAAAAGTGTCCTGACTAAACTTGAAGGTAATCAAATATTTTTACCCCATAATCTAGCATAATATTGTCTATATAAAAGCTCAAAACCTAACTTATTTAGAAACATAAGTATATTAAATTAATGATCCAACCGTTGGATCTGTTAAAATTATTAAAAAATATATTGTGTCCAAATTTGAAGGTAATCAAATATATTTTTTTACATAATCTAGCACAATCTCTGTATGAAAGACCAAAACCTAGTGCATTCAAATTAGCGATCCAACTGTTTGATCTATTAAAATACTAATATATATATATATATATATATATATATATGTATAATATCCAAATTTGAAGGTAATCGATATGTTTTATCATATAATATAGCATAATCTCTATATAAAAGTTCAAAACCTAACACATTTAGAAACATAAGCATATCAAATTAATGATCTAACCATTAGACATGTTAAAAATGCTAAGAAAGGTATCCCGTCCAAATTTGAAAATAATTAGACATGTTTTGCTACATAATCTAACATAATATCTATATAAAAGCTCACAACCTAATGCATTTAGAAATATAAGCATATCAAACTAATGATCCAATTGTTAGATCTATTAAAGTTGCTTGAAAAAGTATTTCGGGAGCAATTTGTAAATTTTTATTTTGTAATTTTACAAAATTTAAGGACTAATTTGCAAAATTTTTGAGATCATATTGAAAGATTTCAAAATTTAGAGACTAATTTAAAACTTTTTAGGGTCATATTGTAAATATTTCAAAATTTAAAGAGCAATTTGCAAATTTTTTGGAGTCATTTTATAATTATACAAAACTTAATGACCAATTTGTAAAATTTTGGGGTCATATTATAAATATTTAAAAATGTAAGGATTGGTATTAGTTAGAAAATGCAAATTTTATCACTAAAGATATAGCTATTAGTGATGAAAGTTCATATTTTTAGTTAGAAAATAAATATCCATCGTTAGCAAGAAAACTTAAAATTTTCTCACTAAGACACTTATTTCCTAGCTAAAGTCATCACTTTTAGCTAGGAAATAAAAATTTTATCGCTAAAGGTCGTAATCGATAGCGACAAAATTTTTGTCACTAAAAAAAATATTTCAGCGAGAAAAATTTTTTTTAACTAAAATTTCATCGCCAATATATCATTTTCTTGTAGTGAATAACTAGGTACCGATGTTTGTTACAACTGTTGTCATAAATTCAAACAACTATGAATATATATACAACATTTGTAAGAAACGTCAATATAAATCTACACCAATATTTTTTTTTGTATTTCTTACAACATATGATAAATGTTGTTATAAGTGTTTTCTATTGTAGTATTTAGATTGTCCTGAACAATTACACGAGAGTAATATCTTTACTAAGTAAAGTATAGAATCTCTATTGTATATGTTTGTCTTAATTAATTAGAGTCATACACCTAACGTACAAGGTTATTGGCCTTTCGTTAAAACCTCACCCATTATACATCAAAATGCACAAATTCAACTTTACCAGACCACCAACTTATACTCAAATCTTAGGGTACTTGTCCATTTAGTAGTAGCGATAGACTAATCTTTATTTATTATAGTATTTTTATAAAAATTACTATCGTGTGAACCAACTCTACATATTCCAAATACGCTTATACTATTGGCATGAGAGGACTATTTGTTAGTTAAAAGTAAACCATTCTCCATTTAGAAATCATAATGTAATGATTTAAACCTTGAAGGAGCGCCTAATTTTATCAAATTTAGAACATTTTAGTTTGTATGTTAGTAATTTATGACCTATATCTTATTGTAAAAGTATGACCCAATCACATAGATCATTTACTAATATGCTTGGACCTTAATATACAAATATATGTAAACAAACAACCATTAATGAATGAAATATTTTATTACTTTCCGAAATATAGAAATACATAGTTTATGTTGGATATATATTCCAACAATCTCCCATTTGCACTAAATAGACTATGATACTCCATATGTGTCTACTCCTATAACGTCCAAATGTCTCTGAAATACACTCTCCGTAAAGGCTTAGTAAAAGGATCTGTGAGATTGTTTAAAGGGGAAATCTAAACAACCACTATCTCGTGTTTCTGGATGAACTCTTGGATTAGGTGATACTTCCTCTCAATATGCTTACCCTTTCTGTGGTTCTTTTATTCTTACATTGTGATACATCTCCAGAATTATCACAATATATGATAATAGGCCTGTCCATTTGAGGCACGATTCCAAGTTCTATAAGGAGTTTCCAAAGTCAAACTGTTTCTTTTGAAGCCTCTAAAGCTACCATATACATAGCTTGAATTGTGGAATTAGCAATGCAAGATTACTTGACACTTTTCCATGAAACAGCTCTCCCAAATAATGTGAAAATATAACCACTAGAGGGATTTTCTTTCAGCTTTATCTACTTAAAAGTCTGAGTTAGTATAACTGGTAGGAACTAATCATTAGCTTTATAGACAAGCATATAATTCCTCATTCCTTTTAGGTACTTTAGCACTTACTTCACAACTTGCTAATGTTTGTTCTTTGGGTTTGACTAATATCTACTAACCATGCCTACAAAAAAGTAGATATCTGACCTTGTACAAAATATGGTATACATAACACTGTCCACAGCCGAAGTATAGAGAATCCTACACATTATTTCCTTTTCTTCCTATGTCTTAGGACGCTGCTTAGAAGATAAAGTCAATCTATGTCTAAAGTGTATGATTGCCCCTTTGTACTAATCCAAACTTAGCAAATATCTTGTCAATATAAGTAGATTAGGATAAGTCTAACATTCTTTATTTTCTATCTCTATGAAGCTTTATACCAAAAATATAGCTAAATTGACTTAAAAGCTAAACTTTTATAGATGACAATGTCACTACACCATTTTCAATTAGTAAAATATTATTTACATAGAGTACTATAAAGTGTTGTGGACAAATTATAATTAGTTATAATTTGTGGTCTAAGTTGTAATTGTGAGAACTTCATGTTTCCAATTATAATTAGGGAATTCTAATAGGTTAGAATTCTCAATTTTGGGAGAAAAATTTCGTGTAATATATAGTATATGTAACACACGAAAAACCCTAGCTGAAAACGCACATGAAAAACCAAGAGCCACGAAACAACAGCTTTCTCTCTTCTCTCTCTCGATTTGATCTTGATCAAAGAACCCTAGCCGCCATCTTTTTCTGCTAGCACAGGAAATTTTGGTGCTTGAGTGTATCCTCTGTGTGGATCACTATTAGAGATAATCACACACTGTGATTATAGTGGTTAGACGTTTAACTCACATGGAGGTTGATCACGAGGATTGTTGGATCGCGCCTCAACTTGAAGAAGAAATTTTTTGTTCTTTGGATGATCACCTAAAGGTAAAAAACTACTACCTTTATTGTCTTTATATTTTGTTTTCCACATATAGACGGGTCCTAGGATGGTATCTCGTTTTATTTTCCACTGCGTTGTATACGATACGAGCCTGAGATACCCAACAGTGGTATCAGAGACATGCTATGTGTGGTCTACGGGCATTGTTTTGGCATGAAAAACTGTTTTCATGTATTCGTGTTTGTCTTTGTTCGCTGTGAAAATCATTTTTACTTGAGTCGAAATCGTTTCGAGCTTTGTGGGTTGGGTCCATAACACAATATGATTGTGTAAAAGTTATAGCATATTTCGAAAGATGCTTTCTTTATGTGCTGAAAATTTTCTGCAGAAAAACGTTTTCTTAAACATGGAAGTTGCCATCAGTTTCATCTTGTGAATTTGATTTTCTGTTTTGTTTTGTCTAAACTAACAAATTGGTTGTTGTTTTGAGCTTCAAAACAGAAAATTCTGTTGAGAATTGTTCTCACTAAAATTCTGTAGAAGATTAGGGCACCAGAAATTATTTCTGAAAAATTTTTCTGAAAATCACCGATCTGGCCTTCCAAATCGGCACCGGTTATGCTATGTTTTGCACGATCCAGCTATTTAAAAAAAATCTGGAATAGAAATTTGAAAAGGGAAAAATCTCATTTGATGAGAGGCGGCAAAATAAAATTTTTTTCACGGGGGCGCTGCCCCCTGACCCCTACAAGGGGTGCTGCTCCCTTGACCCTTGCCGGCTGACTGGCCAGCAGGACCACCGTTATCATTGCGAGACGGGACCCAAAAGTATTTTCTCAAAATTAGTTTTGAGACAAACAATTTTATTTTTCAAAATAGTGATTTTGAAAATTTAAAATTAATGTATTTTTCTAAAATATTGATTTTGAAATTTGTTTTATTTTTCCAAAATGGTGATTTTGGAATAATAAAAGCTATATGTTTATTTTGTTTAAGCATAGTTGATGGCATGGTGGATAGTTATGGACTAAAACCAATTATATCTGTTCATACATTATATAATTTTGGTTTTTTTATGAAATAGAGCCTGCGTGTTCTGTCTTCTCTAGAATTCTTGTGTAATTCTCTTCTCATCTAACTCTCCTCGAATGTAACTCGAGGTTTTCTCTCTTTAAGAAATTATGTAATTAGTTTACATAGGTTAGATAGGAGTAGAATTATTTTAATTTTGGAGATGTCAACCAAAACAAGGTGAGAAGGTTAAGACCTTCTACTTAAATCATGCAAGAACACATAGAGTTAACTATATTAATTTTTTTTATGACTCAAAGAAATTAATTTAGGGTAAGGTCTATAACCATACCACGTAATCGCTTTATTACCATGATTATCAATTATGTGATTTATTGATTTTTATACATGTCATTTAAAGAAATCACCAAAAGGAACAAATCCCTCAATTAATATTAAACCTAATTCCTTCTGTTAATATAGTAAGAACGAGAGTCCTTTTTCGAGACCAGGTTGTCAGCAAACCCAAGCCTACTTGACATCGGGCATGTTCAAGCTATGGAGTTAAATTCCTTTGGAATTAAGTTCCTAATTAATGGGTCGGGTTTAACTGAATTCTTTATCCCGGTTGGGCAAACTCAAGTATAAAGAAATTTAGAGGAAAAGTTAGGGTAGCTCAAAAGGCTTTAAGATTAAAAGCTATTAATCACCCAATGATCCGGTAGTTACATAGGATGTAATTGGTATTGGATACCTACCAATGAACTTAAGGGTGGCTTGTTGGGCAAATCCAAGGTTATTCTTGAGGAATTTAGATACCGGTCCACTAGGAAAGCTTCCAACGAGCTTTCCTGAATTAGTAGTGGGGGCTATTGGTTTGAGTAAAATAGTGGAGTAAAAATGCGCTTAATTAAAGTCCTAATTATTTGCATATCATGTGCATATATAAGTAGCTAATACTCTCTATCTTTACATCTAGGTTACTTGCATCATATCAATAAACCTAAACTTACGTAATCTTGGAAACCAACAAGTTAACGAATCAAACTATCTCGACTGGTATAGAAATTTGAGAATTATTCTCAAATCGAAAAAGTTGCTCTGCATGCTAGATACTCCTCTTCCACTACCACCAACCTAATATGCTCATGCTGATGAGCATGCTGTCCACAAGAGGCACAAGGAGGATAATGATACAGCATCATGTTTTATGCTGGCATCCATGACTCTTGAGTTGCAAAAATAGCACAAGCATATGGATGCTCAATTGATCATTTTACATCTTCGAGAGCTGTTTGAAGCCTAAGCTAGAGCTGAGAGATATGAGATCTCGAAGCAACTGTTTCGTTGCAAAATGGCAGAGGGTTCTTCTGTGGACATGCATGGGCTGAAGATGCTGGGTTTAATAGAGAAGCTTGGATCTCTCGGGTTTGCGATGGATCATGACTTAAGTGTTGACTTAATTCTTCATCATTACTTAATAGTTTCTCATAATTTTTTATTAACTATCAGATGAATAAAATTGTGTCCACCATTCCTGAATTGATCAATTTTCTCAAAACTGTGGAGTCCTCCATAAAGAAGGATTCCAATGCAGTTTTAATGGTAGAATTTTCCTCTTCTAAGAAGAAAGTTCAAAAGAAGAAGAAGAATGCTTCTATGAAGCCTAAAGGTGGTGTGAATAAGAAGGACGCAGCTACTAAGGACCCATGCCATCATTGTAGTAAGATGGGCCATTGGAGGCGCAACTGCAAAGCTTACTTAGAGACAATTAAGGATAAGAAGCAGAAGGAGAAGTTTACAAGCACTTTTACTTCTACTCCAGGTATGTTTATGATTGAGATAAATATTGCCTTTAGAAATGAGATATGGGTATTATATATCGGGTGTGGATCTTATTTGTGCAATAACTTACAGGGACTAAAGAGTAGTAGAAGGCTAGAGAAAGGCGACGTGGACCTACGTACTGCAAATGGGGGTTGCTACACTTGCTGTGGGGACATACGAGCTGAACCTGCCTTCGGGATTAATTCTAGAACTATAAAACTATTATTATGTACCAATTTGAATGAAAACATTATCTCAGTTGCACGTTTAGACTTATGTAGATTTCATTTGATATTTAAGAATAAATGTTGTTCTTTTTTATTGAATGATATTCACTATGGTTTAGCAACTTTGGTTAATGGTTTAAATGTTCTAGACTTGGATAATCCAGCTCTCAATATAAACAATAAAAAATCTAAAATGGATAACTCTAACACCTCTTACTTATGGTATTGTCGTTTGGGCTATGTAAACGAAAATCGTGTTTCTAAGTTACACAAGCTTGGTGACATAGGGTCATTTGATTATGAATCATATGGCACATTCAAATCTTGTTTACTAGGCAAAATGACTAAAACTCCTTTTCCAGAAAAATGAGAACGGGCCAAGGAGTTATTAGAACTCATACATTCTGATGTATGTTGCACAATCTCAATACAAACAAGAAGAGGTTATAACTATTTCATAACATTTATCGATGATTTCTCACGATACGGATGTTTGTATTTAATGAAATACAAATTTGAGACCTTTGAAAGGTTCAAAGACTTTAAGAATGAAATAGAGAAACAACTTGGCAAAAGTATTAAGACTCTAAGATCCGATCGATGAGGAGAATACTTGAGTTTCTAAGTTATCTTAGAAATAATGAGATATTATCTTAATGGATTCCACCACATACACCTCAACATAACGGTGTATCTAAGAGAAGGAATCGAACCCTTCTAGATATGGTACGGACCATGATGACTTCAACAGACCTACCAAAATTATTTTAGGGGAATACACTAGAAACTTCTGTTTATATATTAAACAGAGTTCTAATAAAATCGGTTGATACTACCCCATTTGAGATGTTCTTTGGTAAGAGACCAAAGATATCTCACTTGCGAGTATGGGGTTATCCTGCCTTTATCAAAAGGCCACAATCAAACAAACTTGATATTAAGTCTGACAAGTGTTTGTTTGTTAGATATCCGAAAGACTCTTTCGGATATTACTTCTACTTATTCTCTAAAAACAAATTGTTTGTTTCGAAGCATGCCGTCTTTTTAAAGAAGAAGTACATGCTCAAAGAGGATAATGGGAGTAAGATTGAACTTAGTGAAGTTCATGAAGATCAAACAAACGAGGATCAACCGTCTAACCCACGCCTATTGAAAGAATAGATGTACCTTCTAATACACAAGAACCTCGTAGATCTAGTAGGATACGTGTGGCACCTGAGAGATATGGATTTCTCATTAGTGATCACAATGACGTACTACTCATAGATGAAGATAAACCTACTACCTACAAGGATGTTCTGAATAGTTATGAATCTGGCAAATGGCTTGAGGCCATGAAGTCAAAGATGGATTCCATGTATGACAACCAAGTATGGACTTTGGTTGATCCACCTAAAGGAATTAAACCTATTGGGTGCAAGTGGCTTTTCAAGAAGAAAACAGACATGGATGGTAACTTAGTTACCTATAAAGCACAACCAGTGGCAAAGGGTTATCGTCAACAACATGATATTGACTATGATGAAACCTTCTCGCCAGTAGCCATGTTGAAATCCATCAGGATACTCCTAGTCATTACTGCTCATCATGATTATGAGATTTGGCAAATGGATGTGAAAACAGCTTTCCTAAATAAAAATCTGACTAAGGAAGTGTATATGACACAACCTGAGGGTTTCACATCCAATGATAGTACAAAGGCATACAAGCTGCAAAGATCCATTTATGGACTTAAGCAGGCTTCTAGGAGTTGGAACCTCTATTTTGATGAAACAATCAAAGAGTTTGGTTTTATTCAAAATATTGATAAGCCTTGTGTATACAAGAAGGTTAATGGGAGTGCAATCGTTTTCTTACTGCTTTATGTAGACAACATATTGCTAATAGGAAGCGATATACCTGTCTTGCAAACAGTTAAAATTTGGTTGCCCAAATAATTCTCCATGAAAGACCTTAGAGAAACAACCTATATTCTTGGAATAAGCATCTATAGAGATAGATCCAAAAGGTTGTTTGGTCTTTCACGGTCTACCAACATAGATAAAGTGCTAAAAAGGTTTAGTATAGATCAATCCAAAAAGGGATTCTTACCCATGTCACATGGTACAAACCTTTCAAAGTCGATATCTCCCAAGATACAAATTGAAAGGGATCACATGAGTAAGATTCCATATGCCTCGGCAGTTGGATCTATCATGTATACTATGATATATACTAAGCCCGATGTATCTTGTGCTCTTAGTTTGATGAACAGATACCAATCTGACCCTGGTGAGAGTCATTGGGCGGCTGTAAAGAACATTCTAAAGTACTTACGAAAGACTAAGGATATGTTCTTGGTATATGGAAAAGATGATTTGAAAATAAACGGATATACTGATGCCAGTTTTCAATCTGACAAAGATGATTTCAAATCACAATCCAACTACGTGTTTATATTGTGCGGAGGGGCAGTAAGTTGGAAAAGTTTCAAACAAGAGACTATTACTAACTCTACGACAGAAGCTGAGTACATAGCCGCTTCTGAAGTAACAAAGGAAATAAAGATAGAGAGAGTTCCCACGGATGAGAACATAACTGACCCGCTTACGAAAGCACTATCCCAAAAAGAAACATGATTGTCTTGAGTCATTCAGTATTAGGTACATGAATGATTAGCTCTAGTACAAGTGTGAGTTTGTTAGTGTTGTGCCCTAGACACAATCACTTGTACATTGTATATGACACATTTTATTTTAATAAAATGTATTATTTATCTTATAGTTTCTTTTATTTACTTTTCTTTTATTTACTTTAAGTAATATAACTGTTTGATAAAGTCCCTAGTACAACACTGTGTTAAGAAAATCATGATATGAGATTCCTACTACATTGGATGGTGTTAGTACTTAAATAGTCCCTAGTCATAGTATTAATGAGATAGGACATCATTAATGCGTCAAGACTAGCATGTGTTAGACTTCCTGATTTGATCAGGCAGTGGTTCTCATAACCGTGAGTATTGAGATATTCAAAGTTAACACATAGATGCTTGTTAATGGAACAAGTTCATTGGATGACCTAGCTTTGAGATAATCACATGGATAACTATTTAGTGCCAGTGATATAATCTCAATATAGCAAACGTGTAAGTATCCTTAAACTTGAGATCTCCAAGGTACTTTGTTTGCTGAGCTTTGTACTTTGATTCCAATCTTCGGAACTCGATCAAGGGCTGCCTATGGGATGGATATTGAGTACATTGTGAGGAAAACGAAAGTAGTTGAGAGGGTCAATAAAGGATTCACCACTCCTAATAGTAGGGGCAAATATCTCACAACCACTTGTAGGAATTACTACTCGAGAAGTCCTTGGCCAAGGCAATTATGTATTGGAAATAGTTTCAATTGATACACATCTAGAATAGTGGGTTTCTGGTACAAGTACTATTGTATTCGAACCATAATTATTTCTGGAGGGAGTTAGCACTAATTCTGTACTCCAAACCGAATGAGATATTGTATGGTGAAAGGAGTTAATTGCACTGAAGTTTGTTATTGAAGGGTTCATGTCAAGCCACTTGACTTCCTGGACTCTTGGATGGTCATGATGTATTGCGAGATACCGCTCATGATATGGGAATATGGGTTTATTAATTGATGAATTAATAAACCAATCTTGATTAGAATTAATATGATTAATTCTAATTAATTATGGATTATTAATCTCAAAGACGTTTGGATTAATTCATGTTCTCTACCAATTGACTAGGAAACCTAATAAGTCACACACAATAGAGGATTATATACTCAAGATGTTATTTGATAACATAGTGGGGTTGATTGAGAGAAATAGAAGTTGTTGTGGAAAAATTATAATTAGTCATAATTTGTGGTCTAAGTTGTAATTGTGAGAACTTCATGTTTCTAATTATAATTAGGGAATTCTAATAGGATTAGAATTCTCAGTTTTGGGAGAAAAATTTCGTGTAATATATAGTATATGTAACACACGAAAAACCCTAGCTGAAAACACACACGAAAAGCTAAGAGCCACGAAACAACAACTTCCTCTCTTCTCTCTCTCGATTTGATCTTGATCAAAGAACCCTGGCCGCCATCTTTTTTTGCTAGCACAGGAAATTTTGGTACTTGAGTGTATCCTCTATGTGGATCACTGTTAGAGATAATCACACATTGTAATTATAGTTATTAGACGTTCAACTCACGTGGAGGTTGATCACGAGGATTGCTGGATCGCGCCTCAACTTGAAGAAGAAATTTTTTGTTCTTCGGACGATTACCTAAAGGTAAAAAACTGCTACTTTTATTGTCTTTATATCTTGTTTTCCACGCATAGATGGGGTCCAGGGATGGTATCTCGTTTTATTTTCCACTGCGCCATATACGATACGAGCCTGAGATACTTAACATAAAGGACACGTTGTTCCTATCTAACTTTCTATACACATATGATTCATCTACATTTTATATGAAACTATAAACTTTACAGTCTTATTAAACACATGTTTCATACTCGTGATACTTGCTTAAGTTCATAAATGAACTTTTTAAACTTACAAATTATATATTCTTGACCTTTTGCAATGAAACCTTCATGTTGGGTCATGTAGATGTCTTTGCTAAGATAGATATTAAGAAAAATGTGTCTTAACATCTATTTGTCATTTCTCGTAGTCATAATAACATTCAATGGCCAAGAGAATGTGAATGGACTTAGCATAACTACAGGTGAAAAGGTCTTCTCATAATCGATTTATTTTTTATTTTTTTTATTGTAACCTTTTGCACCTAACCTTGTTTTATAAGTTTTCACCTTTTATGTACACCTCTCTTTCTTATGTATACCTACTTACATCCTATGAGTTTAATCCTTTTAGGTGCAATGACAAGATCCCAAATCTGATCAAGATACATAAACTTAATCTCAGTATCCATTGCCATTTGCCATTTGTCTGCATCACTATCAGCAAAAACCTCATCGTATCTAGTAGAATCTTATTCCTGATGGTCAAAAACTACCTTAAAAGCTTCTCTAGTCCATCTTTCTAGAATTCTAAATATTTTTTAACTACAACGTGGCTTAGTCTTTATAGGAACATTTGGTTATGCCTTTTTACGCTCCTCAATTGAGATACTAGAAGTTGAAGTATCACTTAACTTCTCTTCCAATTCTACCTTACTCAATACATAGCTTAGTAGATGTACTTTGTTTATCCTCCAAGTATCTAGTATGAGTACTCACAAGTATCTTTTATTCTTATGGATAATAAAAGTATTAACTTTTTATTCCTTTTGGATACCCTACAAAGTAGCACAATTTTGATCTTAGATCTAGCTTATTTCCTTTAGTCTGCACATAAGCTGGATAATCCTATACATTAAGGTGATTCATACTAGCTTGTATCTAGTTCATATCTCATAAGATGTCCTTGGTACTAATTTAAAAGCACCAAGTTTAGAACATGTGCTACTGTTTCTAGAGCATACCCAAAAGAAAATAAGAAGAGTCGTATGACTCATCATACTTCTGACCATTTCTATCAACGTTCTATTTCTTCTCTCAGCTATTCTATTTTGTTGGGGAGTCCTAAACATAGTTAACTAAGATACTATTCCCTGATGTACTAAGTAGTCTTTAAATTCACCAATGAGGTATTCTCCACCGTGATTTGATCTTAATTTCTTAATTAGTTTACCTATTTGATGATTCACTTCAGCCTTAAACTCCTTGAATTTATCAAAAGAGTCAGACTTGTACCTCATTAAATAAATATACCCAAAACGCATATGATCATCCGTGAACGTGATGAGTACCTTCCTCTAGCCGGTGAAGACAGGGGACCACAAATATCAGTACGAACCAACTTAAGAATTTCCTTGACCTTTTTTGCCTTTTGAATAAAAGACCTCTTGGTCATTTTACTCACAAGACAATATTTATACTGAAGCCATTCCTCTAATTTCAATAAACCTAAAAACCCATTTTGAATTAACCTCTAATGCTGATTGGAATTTATGTGTCCCAATCTTAAATGCTATAAATACGAGTCATTTAATGTGGTCTTTATTTTCTTATTATTGTGTTCCGTCTGAGTATTATTTATTTGATGACTTATACGATTAACATAAAAGAACTTGCCATACATGTTTTCAAAATAGATAAAATTTTTATTTTTACTGATTAAAATGCCAAAATAGAAAGAAATAGAATATATTTGATTGATCAATTTTAAAACTAAAATTAAATTCTATTTAAAATTAGAAATATATAAAATATCTTTTAATACAATTATAATCAAATAAAAGCTCCAAGTCTCTCACGGCCTTGGCCTATACCTGTGCTCTGTTGTCTACTTGAAGTCAATGCTCTCCTCTACTAAATCTCTTTATCTTGCTGAACCCCTGCATGAAGTTACAAATATGGTCAATGGCTCCAAAATCAACAGTCTAAGTAAATGATGATCTAGCCATCAACATAAGTTCTAAATAAAGAGTAATACCCAAGAAGGATTTGGCCAAAAAGTGCGGGCCATATTTCTTGAAGTACCCCTTCTTGCCACAATTGAAGTATTTCCCTTTAAACTTTGTATTGGCCTGGATAGATCAGGTTTAGACCCCTTAGGCTAGGCCCCTGTATTGTTCTGAGCCTTCTTATTCTTAAACTTCCTTAGTTAGGTCATACTTCTAGAAGATGAATTAGAACTAGTAACCAAAACTTTTGATATATACTTCATGATTTTCTCAGCAACCTGAAGTTTTTTCAGCAATTCAATTAAAGATACTCAATTATTCATGTTATAGTTTAACTTGAATTGAGAGTATAAATCTGGCATAGTCTCAAGAACCATATCAATTTGGCTCTCAAGATTGATTGTTGCCCCTAGTCCTTCGGCTTCCTCAAAGTGAGCAATTATCTTGAACATATACTTATAAATCAATGCCCCCTTAGTCATCTTAGTATTTATGATTGCCTTAAGAGCTTCCTACCCTGTAGGCTGACTCTTGTTAGCAAACATGGTGTGTAACAGTATATCGATATCATATGCATTAGACATATTCTCGTACTTAGACTGGAGAACATTAGACATAGAAGCCAACATATAGCATCTAGCCATTTTATTGGCTTTCTTCCATGCTAATAGGGCCAAAATATATCGGTATTTTCTTAATTATTTGAGATTATTTTGTGATAACTTTGATTCAATAACTAGCCAATTATCTCCTAATTGATATTTTGGCTATGAAAAATGTTTCTGGTGATTTTGAGCAAAAATTAATTAAAGAAAAAACAATGAATTTTCAATCCTGAACCGGTCCCAGCTTAGAACAGAAAAACCAAAGCTGGCCTTACTCTGGAAGTTTAGGGTAAAAATAGAGGAAAAGCAGAGAAACCGTAGTTTTCCAAAGGTAAATCGACGCCGGTCCAGAAGAAATGAATAGGTGCCGACTTGAGTCAGGTTCAGAGGCGGTACCCTCATTTTTTACGCAGAATTAGAAAGTACTAAAGAGATCTTTTGGTATTCTACTTGTACTCGGCCTAGGACTTCTTTAGAATATTTTTTGCAACCAAGAGGCTTATATAAACAAGAAGAATTGATGGAAAACTTATGAATTTAAGAATCAAAGCTAAAATCATTCATTAGAAGAAGAATTCATTACTCAAGGGGCACTGTTTCAAGAAAGTCTTCAAGGGAGGAAGAAGAGAGCTTGTCTATGAGTTCTTTCTACAACTTTTATTTTATTTTTCCTTAAACAATGGTAAGATTAATGTTTTTATTATATTTGGATACTATTCTTGGATTTTTTATGTTGAATTAGTTTAGTTTTTTGTTTAATTAATTACTATTCTTGGTATTTGGTTACTTGTTTTTGGTGATGAGTTGATGAGATTGGACTGTTCGTCTAATTAACTTGAGAAAGAAGTTAGGAGATAGTCTTAATTACTAAATTCTAATTTTATTTTCTTAACTAACTCGACAAAGAGGTTAAGTCGAGAATTTCAATAATCAAATGTTGTTGATTTCACCTAGAGATAGGGGAATTAATGAACTTCATGCCCTTATCACCTAAAGATAGGGATAATTATCAAAGATTTGTGTTCTATACATCTTTTCGTTATTTTAATAAGATAGAAATGTCCATTAAATTGACTAAGAGATAATGAATCCATAACTCGAGAGAGAGTGGATTCTACATTTTTCTTTCATAATGCCAAGATAATAACTAATTGTAATAATTGCTAATTGATTCATTTCAAGTCCTCAAGAGTATCTATTAATTACATGTTTTTCTCTCCTCAAGTTGTGTATATTTTTATCTTTATTTTTGCCTTTATTCTTTATCACTTTGTTTGGTTAGTTAAATAATAAATGAGAACCAACTAACAGTAGTTGTTCTTTGAGGATTGATACTCATTAATTTCCTATACTATGCTTAATGATGGGTATACTTACTCATATGTGTGATTTGAGAATTAATATTTTAATTAAAACTTGATTGGAAATGCATTTAAAATTGCATTATTTTTATAATCCAAATCTAACGTATCAAGTTTTTGGTTCCGTTACCGGGAAAAATATCGTGAAAGCTTGGAATTCATTGATTTAATCATATTTATATGTCTATATGTAAATATATATATATATATATATATATATATATATTATGTATATAAGTGTCATATCCTGTTTTTATTATATTTATATAAGTGGTAAATTTAGGTGTTAATTGTTGTATCATATGTACTAATTGTGCTTAACTAACCACATTGAGTATTCATGAAACTAATAAGAGCCTTCTATGCAGATAATATGGCTGATTGGAATTAACAAAGGGCAAACCCCTTACAGTCTCCAAAGACACATGTTCAGGAAACAGTGCTGGATAAATTTGTAATAGCTATAACAACACGATTTTAGAAGATAGATGATACCTTTAAGAATTTTGAGACTATGTTCGAAATATAGAGAGGCAAATTTGGTATCTAACTGATTTGGTAACAGAACAACAGGAGAAATCATTTTTTGCTCCAACAAGGGCAGATACATAGGAAGATTCAACAGCCATCATTTTGAGGAGTGGGAAAGAACTCACGGAAGTAATAGAATTACCTCTATGCTAGGTCAAGAATGATAATCGATGCCAGCTTGCACCTGAACTACAAAACAGAATGGAATTGGCACCGATTCCTTACTGGACAGTAGTTGATGTGAAGGAAAAATCTCCAATTTTTAAACCACCTGTCCCTTACCCCCACCAAGGCATACAACGTCAGGAAAGATGAGTAATTTGTTAAATTCTTGAAAATCTTCAAACAATTGCATATCAATATCCCACTCAGTGAGGCTTTGCTACACATGTCGAATAATGCAAAATTTCTTAAAATTACTTGTAAATAAACGGAGATTGGAGAATCTATCCACCGTAGTTTTAAATGAAGAATGCTCTGCCATCTTTTAAGACCAAAGGAGGTTATCACCAAAAGAAAACGATCCAGGGAGTTTTTCTATTCCTTATCTTATTAGTAGTCTTACATTTGGCAATATATTAGCTAACTTAGGTGCTAGTATAAATCTTTTGTCATATAAAACTTTCAAAAAGCTAGGTCTAGGTGAACTTAAACCCATTAGGATGAGCATCCAATTAGCAGATTGATTCATTAAATATCCTAGGGGAATGGCAGAAGATGTGCTTTTTAAAGGGGATAGATTTATACTTTCTGTAGATTTTATAATTCTTGATATGGATGAAGATTTTAGAGTTCTTTTAATTCTAAGAAGACCTTTTCTAAGCAATCGCCAAGGCATTGAATGATGTTCATTGGAGAAGGTCAACACTTAGGGTTAGAGACAAAGAGATCACCATTCAAATTCACAAAAGCATAAAGCATCTAATGTCTTCTGATGATTCTTGTTTCATGATTGATATTCTTGATGATTTAATCTTTAATTTTGTATAGAAATCATTAACCAAATTCTCTGTGGATGTGATAGCATATTTGGGGGATCGAAATGGAGAACCTGAGTTAAGGGATTTTGAGGAAATTGAGAAAAGTAGTTTGAGAATAAAGTCCTTCATTGATGAACCACTGGAGTTCAAACTTAAGAACTTGCCTGAGCACTTAGAATATGCATTTTTTTTTTTTTTTGGCTATAGGAAGGAAATTGCCAGTAATCATAGCAAAAGACATCATTTTGGAGCAAAAGACCAAATTTATAAGTTTATTGGAAAAATACAAAAAGGTCATAGCATGGAAAATCACTGACATTCAAGGAATTAGCCCTTCATTTTGTACTCATAAAATTTTGCTAGAAGAAGGAACCAAACCCATAGTGCAACCCAACAAAGGATGAACTCTAATATGAGGGAAGTGGTAATTAAAGATGAGGTAATTAAACTCTTAAATTCAAGTATCATTTACTGGATCTCAGATAGCATATGGATAAGTCTAACACAAGTAGTGCCAAAGAAGGGAGGACTGATGGTAGCCCCCAATGACAAAAATAAGTTGATCCCAATGAGATTGGTAACTGGTTAGAAAGTATGCATTGACTATAGAACGTTGAATGAAGCAACTAGAAAAGACCATTTTTCTCTCCTTTTTATTGACCAGATATTGAAAAAACTAGCCGGATATAAGTTCTATTGTTTCTTAAATGATTTTTTTCGCGATTACTTCCAAATTTTCATAGCACCCGAGGATCAAGAGAACATAACTTTTATATACCCTTTTGGCACTTTTGCATATCATTGCATGCCTTTTAGTCTTTGCAATGACCTAGAGACTTTCCAAAGATGTATGATGGCTATTTTCGAGAGACTTGTGAGAGATATGATGGAGGTATTTATAAATGATTTTTTTTTTATTTTTGGTAGTTCTTTTTATTCATGTTTGGCAAATTTGGAAAAACTACTCCAAATATGTGAAGAAACTCACCTAATGCTCAATTAGGAGAAGTGCCATTTTATGGTCCAAGAAGGTATTATTTTGGGACAAAAAATTTCAAGACGAGGTATTAAGGTTTATCGGGCAAAAATTAAAGCAATTGAGAAACTTCCTCCTCCTACTTCTGTAAAAGCTATTCGGAGCTTTCTTAGTCATATAAGTTTTTATAGGAGGTTTATTTTAGATTTCTCAAAATTTTCCAAATTTCTTACTTTCTTACTTGAAAAAGATGTTATTTTCAATTTTGATGACAAATGTCTCCATACTTTTAATGTGCTAAAAAAGAAATTGATAAATTCTTCTATTTTAATTGCACCGGATTGATTTCTTCCCTTTGAACTAATGTTTGATGCAAGTGATTATACAGTTGATGCAGTACTTATACAAAGGAGGCATAAACATCTTCAACCAATCTATTATGTGTATTTTTTTAAAAAAATTCATATTTTGTTTCCATTAGTATTGAATTTTAAATGAAATTTTTGTTTTTTTTTTTTTTTTGCATTTATTTTCTATGTTTTCTCTTTTTGTATTTGTACTTTTTGGATTTGTATTTTTGGTTTGTTCTCTCTATTTTAGCTCAATCATTCAAATTCAATTTCTTATGAAGTGTTCAATTATGATCTTTATCTTGTTCACGATAATTTCCTTGCTAAATTCTTCATTTAATTTTATAGGGATAGGTCTTCAATAAAGTCTTGAGGCAGCTGTATCTATTGGCGTATCCGATGTACATGCCATTAATGTTTCAACTAGTCGATGCCATGAGAACATGAAGTAAGTGTTCAATAAGATTATTTACAATTAGTATGGGGTTACATTAATATTCTTCATCTAATCGTGTTCATATATTACTTGTTGTTATTTGTTATTAGCTGTGACATCGGAGTATGATCATGTAGTTCCCCGAATGGTGATGGGGTCGAATTGACCCATTTGTGGCCAAAGTAGGCCGCCATAATAGCTAATAGCCCATTCAAGTTCTTTTGTTTTACATACATAAACTTTTTTTTTTATTTATTGACATTCATTTAGACAGGCCAATACGCACCGCTATTGAGGGGTGCTAATGAGAGCTACTATCAACGAAGAGCGTGAATGCTTATAGCATGTCCCGAAGTTGCCTAGGTCTACCAATCGCTAAAGACCTCACCTGCAAAGACTTGCTGCCAAATTTATTAAGTTCAGGTATTGTATGATATTGCTTGATGGATAGTTAGCAAGGGTGAACAATTGTTGGATATTAGATGTTGCGATATTGTTGAATAATTTCTAGCTCTGTTGTATGATGTTGTTAGATGTTAGATATTCTTGCTCAATAATTTACGATTTAGATATGGTTTTGGAAGTTTTGGTGCCTAGTCTTGAATTTATTTTTGGGGGATCGAGTTAGTAGAAATTGGTATATATTGGATATTGGTGTTGTGCAAGTGGTTATGGTGATAGTATGATTATGGTGTGACTAGCTATATTCATATATTTATGTATATGTTTACTGAGTTTATGTGTTTTGTATTCGTTTATTAATCACACGTTTGATTGTGTTTATGTCTTTGTATGGATTGTTCAAGTATTTGTGTTGCTACTTCATGTATATGTGTACTGAGTTCATCTTTTCTCTATTCATTTGTTAATCACTTGTTTGATTGTGTTCATGTCTTTTTCTAGATTATTCATGTATTTGTATCTCTAGTTCATGTGTATGTGTGTTGAATTCATACATTCAATGTTCATTTGTTAATCACTTGTTTGATTGTTTTCATGTCTTTGTGTGGATTGTTCATGTGTTTTTGTCGCTAGTTCATGTGCATGTCTGCTGAGTTCATGTATTTTCTATTCATATGTTAATCACCTGTTTGATTTTGTTCATATTTTTGTGTGGCTTGTTCATGTGTCTTTGTGAGGTGTTATGCTTCCCATTGCATGATCATATAGCCCACATGCTTCTAAGCTTTGTTCATATGTTTGTGCATTGTGGTTATGTATATGTGTATCTTGTTTAGATCATGAAATAAACTCCTTTGTCTTTGAACGAAATGCCATTTTCACTTTCTATTATTTTATCGGTGCCAATGTTAATTTTTTATAATAAGAATCCTAATTAACTATGTAAAGACAATTAGCACCACGTTACCAAGGGAACACAACATAATGGACTCTATACCAGATTTATAGATCTATAACAAACCCATTAATATAATAAAATAGTAGATGCAGATAGTGTTAATACAAATCTATACCTCAATTCGGTCATAGTTCTTTCCTAACTCACTATCCACCAAAAATTTAAATTTCTTCTCTTGCATTACTTTCTTAACCTAAAATCGAGTCCTAACTTAGTAATAGCGTCACTTAAACCCATTATGGTACAAAATATTTCATTATCTTAATAGTAATTCTAATAAGAGAGGGACATAACCTTGTAAATTGACGAAATGACAAGTTATTAGTAAATATGTTTTGATTATAAACAAATATGCATTTTAGTTTTGAAGTAATTTAAAAGCCATGTTCATGCAAATGCAGAGTATATTCATTTAACAGGGCTGAAAAAACATACCTTCTTAAGCATGGCTTTTTTTTTTTTTTTTATGTAGTTTTTCCAAATTCAGGAGCTTTCATTCTAGTATAAGCTCTACCAAGAGAATACCAAAACCAAACACATCAATTTTCTCATATGATTGACCAGTGGAGAGGTACTTTGATGCAATGTGCCCAACAATGCTATGAATAGCTATTGTAACATAAGAATCAGCATGATCAAGAAGCTTTGCAAGACCAAACTCACCCAGAACATGCTCATAGTAATCATCCAGAAGAACATTAGTAGCCCCCACATCTTGATGAATTATTTTTAGATCACATTGCTCATGGAGGTAAGAAGACCTCTTGTAGCTCCAATTGCAATTCTCTTTTTGGTATTCTAGTCTAGAGCAAGTTTTTCTAAAATAATCAAGACAAGGAATGTTGTGCTTAGGACATTCTTTACATTAGAAGCTTGATGCCAAGCTTCTTAATAATGGCTTATCTACTAGCTCAACAATTTTTTATATACATTTAGTATACACATTATAATTCTGGCAAATCTTCAAAACAATATCTACTCTCTACAATAATAATCTTATCTAACAACTAAAGGATTAGTAATTAAAGATATAATTGTACAACTACTCCCTAACTTGAGATAATACTTTTAATTCTTTCCAACCAACACACCGGTCACTAAAAGTATTTTTATTTTCAAGTTTAAATTTTGGCAACCATTGATTGCCCATTTTGTGCGTTCGTTCTTTCCAAGTAATATCACATCCTTAAAATATTTCAAAGAATACTAAAGTAAAACCTAACTTAATTCGACCTAGAAATATGGAAATTCTCCACCTTTAAACTTTAGCAAAATCTCTAATCCTTTTCAGCCCTAGTGTAAAAGTTCATCTGATGTCCCTATCTGGGAACCATTAGTTAACACAACAAGCTTCTGTTATCTATTAAAGAATTTGGCCATAGTATTAGGTTGGGGATTTTTAAGCTACTTTACCATATAAGAATGAAAGAAAGAGTCATGTTGAGAAAAGATTTACTAATAAAGGAAAATTAGGTGGTTTTATACTCCTATTACCCAAAAATTCTATCAATTCTTTCAGCTTCTAGGAAGTTGAGAGTTCATTATCAAATATAAAATAATTCAAGAGACCGAAGCTAAATAACTAAAAGTATATCAACAATACTTAACTATGATCCCAATGTTTAACCTATATTATGTCACCATCCAATACTAAACTGTCACTGGAATTTTTGTTACCCCAATATTTTAGAGGGCCACAAAATTCTACTTGTGTATAGGATGCTATGAACATAATTAGTAAAAACTCTACGAAGGTAGAAGTTTTAAAATGAAGTAGCAACTGAGAAATAGCAACAGGTAAGCATAAATACCAACCTCTCAGTCTTGATGCCACACTACCATTAGCCATGTAAGGATACACCAGTAGCCTCTCACTTAGAATATCATAATAACTAATCAACCTAAGCAAATTTATGTGAACTGATAAACTAATCAGCTCTAACTTGATCCAAAACTGTGATTTCCCTTACAATTACAATCATATCTTTCAAATGCTTCAAGCAACCAATGTGCTATCCTCTAATCTCCCTCTATAAACATTGCCAAATCCTCATATCCAAGTATATTCTTAGAGTTGAAACTGTCATTGCATGCTGAAGCTCTGTAGCTTGTTAGGTTTCCCAGTCCTATCAAATCTTATTCTTGCACATCTACAATGTAATTCTAAGTTCATGATTTTACAAAAACATATAAATAAATAATTTAGAGATTACTTACCATTAATGTTGAAGATGGACTCCTTTTTCATTTTTGCTCTTCTCCTGACAAAAGTTTCAATTGTTAAGAATGAAAGACCTACAAAGCCGAGGCTCACCCCAAGTGCAATGGCTACTTTTTTGGACTTTTATTTTCCTGGATAATAGTTAGGAGAAGAAATTAAGACACTGATTGTACTATGTAGAGCCATTATAAAAACAACATAACAATCACGGTTGCATGACATGTAGTGTTTGATAAATCTATGGAGAATGCAAAGAGACCAAGGTTGAGATATCCGAAGCAGCTCTGATCAGAATGGCTTTCACAAATCAAGGGATTGCCCACAATACTACAAAATTAAATAAAAATTATTTATAAAGACATAAAAGCAAAGCAATAGTAAAAATAACAATACCAATTATAATAATAATGACAATAGACACATAAACACATATACAAAGATCATGCATTAGACAATTGACAGAGCACTCATGCATGATATGCAGTTTAATTAGAGAAACCACACGTGAATGCTCTGGTAGGAAACTTGGGAATTGGTCCACATGATGGCAATAGACACATAAACACATATGGAGCTCATGTATTACACAAAAAACAAAGCACTCATACATGTGGACCTTTCCTATTTTCAATTATATTTTAGGATCTTGAGGAGTAAAAACTAAATTTTGGCCTAAAAAAAAAAAAGCACCCCTCATCTTATTGTGGACATCTAAGATCTCATAACTATCCTCAAAAGAGAATTTTACAAGAAATTAACTACTATCTAATGTCCAAAAGAATAAAAGGCAGGGTTTTTTTTTTCTGTAAAACACCTTTTTCTCACATGTGAATATCAGTGACAAAAAGACATGAATAGGCCACACAGACATATAAACAGACTACACAAAGACATGAACAACATTCACAATCACATGAACACTAGCCTCAAGCATATGGGTTATGATTAAATTGCACGAATTACTATATGACACAGATATATGAACATGCGACACAAATAGATTAACACTATATACAACCGCATGAACACATGGGCTACTATCAACCCGCACTAGTTACTACATGAACGGGCCACACAAAAACGTGAACACGTGACATATATTCATTAACACTGTACACAATTGCATAAATACATGAACTACTGTTAACCTGCATTAGTTACTATATGAACAAACCAACAAATACATGAACATGTGATACTAATAAATTAGTACTATATACAACCATAGGAACACACAGGCTACTATAAATTTGCACTAGTTACTACTACATAAACACATGAACACCAGACATAAATACATTAACACTATACATAACCACATGAGTAGAAGCATGAGTTACTATGGTTGAAATGAAGGTGGAATACCGTTGTTGTTCTGTATACAGCATGTATTGACATTGGAAGCATTTTCTTCAAAACAACATACATATTGCTCCTACAAGATAACTAAGAGTGACAAAGAAATTTTAAAAAAAAAGATAAATCTTACTTGCAACTCTTCAAGGAAAACTTCAAATTTTTAGTACTATGTATGCTTCATCCTGACCCATTTTGCTGTAACAATAGTATGCTCTTTAGATTTCCCAGAAGTTCACTCTTGAGAAAAAGCTTCTTTTTTTTTTTTTTTTTGTTGAAGAAACTACAAAGAAAGAAGACGGAGAAATGAGAATGTGGAAGCATACACACATAACAGGATGGCTTTTGTTTTTATTTGCGTGGATTTGGGCAAGTATATGAAAAATTGAAAAATTAAAGAAGTTGAGAAAAGTACAAGCCATTGGAGTGTGTGTCAAAGTTGGTTTAGAGTTGAACCATTTTCTTTGCTCAACTTGGCCCAAAACACGTTGTTTTGGCCTTGTTTTCCAAGTTCCAACGTGGCTTCTTAGTTGTCGCACAATTTGCACAAGAACTCATCTTGCACATGAAATTACCGTGCAAGTGCCGTACCGAAGTTGTATGGCTCCAAATCCAAATTAGAGATAGTCAAGTGCTGGAGATAAGCATGTCCCCTTCAATCTGCTTGGCAACCACTACAGATAAGAATGAAGACGTGTGCTATGTTGGGCAACAAATGAATGGGAGACTACAGTGCTAATAATTTTACTCCTTCTGTTACAACTAAATTGACTATGTTTGACTTGGCATAATATTTGTATAAAAGTAAAAGTTGTAATAAAATAGTAATAGAATAGAATAGAAATAGAAAATATATGTCTCATAATACTTTATATCAAATCTAAATATATTAAAAATAATATATAATAGATATTATGATTATTTTATAATATATAATATATTAAAATTTTTTCTTTTAAGAAAAATGTCAATTTTGTTGGAACATCCAAAAATAGTAAATAGACCAACTTTTTTAGGACGAAAGAAGTAACATGCATGTTTTGATAGTAAAATAAAGAGCAAATTATGCCAACTACCCTTGAACTTTTACAAAATTTGATTTCTACCATCAAATTTTAAAATATGTAATTTTAGTCATCGAACATTTGAAATACCTAAAAAATAACCTTTTTGTCAATTGAAACGGTTAAGTCTCACAGAAGTTCATCATATGGCTTCCACATGATTTGTTTTATAGGTATTTTTGTCTTCTCATAACTCTCACAATGTGGCGCCAAATTTTCCTCTAATTCTTACAAAGTAATTTTTATATATGATAAAAAAGACTATTGTGACTTGTTCATCTCTCACTTCTCCTTTCAGATCTTTTTTTTTTTTTTTTTTTTTGAAGAAGGTAATTCACTTCTCCTTTCAAATCTATTATTCCTTTTTGTAGAGATGCCAAAAAATTACTATCCATCAATAACTGAATCTGAGCTTTTTTTCCCCTTTATCTTTATGTCTGAATTTTATTTATTACAGGGTGAAATATGGTATTTTTGTCTGAATTTTGTTTATTAATGTGTGAAATATATTATTTTTGTTATATGGTTGGATTTGAAATTGTGTGAAAGAGTAATATCAAGATTGTTGAATTGCATAAGAGGCATAGAATCAAATCTTGAAATTATTGTTGATAATATGAAGAAATTTGAATAGAAGATAGTGAGGTTAAAATTAAAAAATAATATTTTGAAAGTAGAAAATAGGAGAATAAGGACTAAGATTTGGTGGGTTTGTATTGTACTTAAACTTTTATTGTTACTGTATATTTGTATTGCAGAGAGTTGGAGGAATAATCTACCTCAAAGTGATGAAGTTATGCTAAAACAGAGAGCCTTTGAAAGTGTGTAGGTGAAATCAAAACATCCATGAATACTTAACTGTTTAAATTGATAGAAAGACTATCTTTTAGATGTTTCAAATATTCGATTGTTAAAGTCACATATTTTAAAATTTAAGGGTGAAAGCTGAATTTTGTAAAAGTCTAAGGGTGAATGACATATTTTGTCCTAAAATAAACAATTGGATTAATCTATTTAAAAAATGTAATGTTTATAACTTCAAAAAAAAAAAAAAAAAAAGGAAGAAGAAGAAGAAGCTTTTAAGAGTTCTTTTAATATTTAAAAGTTTCCTAGAAATAGAGTTGTAAACGAACCGAACGTTCGTGAACAAAAGTTCGTTCAAGCTCTTTTGTATTCAAATAAGACTCGTTCATTTAATACACGAACGAATTCGAACAAAATATTACGTTTGTTTATGAATCAAACAAACTTGAACATGTTCGCGAACATATAATATATTTTTAAAAATTAATTATATTAATTATATTACATTTTTATGTATTTTATAATATTATATATTTTTAACATTGGTTAGGATTATTACTGCACCACTTTGACCTTACTTCTTATTAATTAGGGTTTATATTTGATTTTTTAAATAATTTTTTTGATTTTTTAAATTTCAAAATAAAAAATGTAAAATAGACGAACGAATAATTCGAATTCAAACATTAATTGAATTTTTCGAACTCGAACTCGAACAAACAAGAACATTATTAAACAATAAACAAACAAACTCGAACTCGATTAATAAACGAACGAACTCGAACAGTATTCTTTGTATTCTAACTCGAACTTAAAAATTTGATACTCGATTCGTTCGTATTCAAATTTAGCTTTACCTAAAATATAATTGATATTTTTAGTCAGATTAATAATGAGAATCAAGATAATTATTCGTAAGATTCAGGTTTAATCCTAACATATAAGAGAGCGATGAATTCTTACAAGGCCCAGGAGTCCATCTTCATGATATAAAAGGTTGAGGTCGTAATGATATTGAAGAAAACGTTAAGGGACCATTAGGCTAATGTTAGTGATATTGAAGGGCAGGAGTCTTCTTCCTTTTCAAAAGCCAACTGTCTAAAGACAAGGAATTATTCAATGAAACCAAAGCATGCTTATTTCAGTCATACGATGAATTAAAGAAATCATGCTTTGATAGGTATCTATAGGTGGGATGAAAGAACCCGTTTGGATAAACGCATATTTGATGGTGAACAATGAAGGGATGTGTGTACTCGGACTTGTTCATTGAATGGATTGTTTTGTCTGCGGTGAAACTGACTCTGCTAGGCAGGTGTTTGATGATATGCCCAAAAGAAATGTGGTTTCTTGAACGGCAGGAATTATTTACGGAAATGAGAGGTCAATATAGTGATAGTTCAACTTAAATCATAATTGTCGTTGTTCCTTCAAGTCATGCTGATATTGGGGCTCCTGTGAGAGGCCCATTTGCGTGCATGTTAACAAGGGTGCAGATTTGGCTATAAAGTTGCAGATAATAGCAGTGTAACTGATATGTAGGCAAACAGTGGAAATCATTGCTCAGCTGTAAATGCCTTCATCAGGATTTTGCTACAGGATTTGTTTTCATGGACCAGTGTAATATCAGGATTGGCATTTCATGGCAGAGGAAAGCATGCAATGGAGCTTTTCAATGCGATGGAGGCACCTGGGATAATTCCAAATGAAACATTCTTCTTGTTTTACTTTCAGTTTTTTGCCATGCAGGGTTGATCAATGAGGGGCAGATCTTATTTGAGAGAATGATAATTTATTGTAACGCTAAACCTGCAATTGAACACTATGGATGTATGTTTGATTTTCTTGGTCGAGCAGGACTTCTAGCGGACACAATAGGGTTAAGATCATGCACATGAAGGCAGATGCTATAATATGGAGATCACTTCTAAGTGCTTGTTTAGAACATCGGAATTTGGATTTAGCTTAAAGGGTTTGGCACAAAATACTTAATCTATGTCCTGGTGCCGATTGGCATATGTGCTTCCTTCGAATTTATATCACTCTAGGAACATGTGGGAAGATGCTTTGGGGTTTGGAAGACGATGACAGATTAAAACACTAAGGAATAACCATGTAGCTGAGTTGCAGTGAATGGTATTACCCATGAGTTCCTCGCTGAAGCTTTCATATGACAGTTTTGACAATATACACATTTTCATTGAAAGAATATGGAGCCAGTCAAAATGCAATGATCTAGAGTGTCCCAAATTAATAAATTGTACGCTAAATAAAGATTTTTCAGGGAGATGCATTCGTCTACTTTCTGTGGTTGTGCAATGAAAGATGCCAAAAGTTAGACAAGAAAAACTCGCCCATATCTAATATGGTTCAGTAACACAATATTTGCCCTGTATTCATTTATTTCTTCATAGGTGATTTGGCCTTCTTAAACTCTAGTTTTCTGTAGAGTGACAGTAAAGTGCAGAGGCTTCAGATGACTCAAATCTTTGCTTCAGGAACATCTCGTAAGAGTTATAATGTTAGTTTGTTGCATTGAGAAAGTATTTTACTGCCATGTTGGACAAGTAGATGGCTTTCTCCATTTTTAGACTGCCAATACTACTAGTATTTATATACCTGCATCAATGGCCTTTTGACTAGTGAATATTAAGGGCTAAGGATAGGAGATTATGGACTTGGAGGTTAATACTCAACTTCCCTTCGTCATTGTGGAAATAAAAAATATATATAAATATATAAAAAAAAACTAAATTCTAACCAGAGGAACAACTTATTATGGATTTGGAATAAGGATTTATTATAATTTACCCACATTAAATTAAGGGATAGTGACACTTTAGTAGTACAAATTACAAAAAAAGACACTAGAGGTTTATTGATAATTAGTTAATGACGGTATTGATTAACAGAATTTATTTTTTTTAATGAAATATCTATTTTACCCCTGTCAATTGTCTTTTTTTTTTTTTATTATTCATAGAATCTCAAGTTTAATTATTTTATGCTAATTTTGCAACTTTTGCTCCACCAATTATTATCCCACCAATTCATCTACCCATATTCGAGTTTCATTCCAATTCTTTTACAATACAATCGGTTGATTTGTATGTATTTTATTTAGAAAACTAATATTATTTATATAAAAATTAATTGTGTCTATTATACGAAGTTTTAATGAATCGTATTTACAACAATAATTATAATTAGACATAACATTTCATAGAAAAAAAGAAATTTTTATACGGTCATTCTTGAAAAATATTGTAATGCTAATTGTTTTTTTCCCCTCATGATAAAAAATGAAGGAAAAGAAAAAAAAATGATTAGCACAATGTTACATTTGAGTACATCGTGACTCGAATAAAATGAGCTTATTAAGAGTTTTTTTAATCAAAATATTATGATTTTTAATTAAAAATAAAAGTATTATAATTTTTATTCTTTTTTAAAATTACAGAGACAGATTCATAAATAAATATTATTTATTTGTATTCAGATAGCCAAAATCTAATAATTAATATAAGCAAAATAGACATTTTATTGAAAAAATAAATTTTGTTTGTCAATACCGTTATTAACTAACGATCAATGAACCTTTAGTGTCGTTTTTATAACTTGCAGTAAAAGTGTTACCATCCCCTAACTGAATGGGGGATAAATTGCAATAAACCCTTTGTAATAATCTACCCTTTAAATCAATGGGAACACAGAAATGTTTATGTCTATTTCTAGCTGTGCTTTTTCTTATCTACCAATCATAAAACATCAAGAAATCATGGAAAATGTGGCCTATGTTCTGTCTGTTACTATTGTTCAGATATGTGAGTCAACTAATCCGCCCCCTCTCTCTCTCTCTCTCTCTCTATATATATATATATATATATATATATATATATATATATATATTATGCATATATGTGCATGGATTTCTATTTGCGTGAACGTATGAAAATTTGTTGACTCCTCTACAGTCTTCTGCAATTTACATCTTTGCTACCTATGTTACTTTTGTGGAATTTATGGCGTACATGGTCTAACAACTATTGGGGTATCTCACGCATATCATATATGGCGCAACGGAAAGAATAAAAACGAGATACTATCCCAGAATCCGCATATGTGTTGAAAATAAGACATAAAGAGAATAAAGATAACAGCTTTTTACCTTTCTTTGATCGTGTGGAAAATAAAATTTTCCTTCTTCAAGTCGAAGCGCGATCCATCAATCCTCTTGATCAAACACCACGAGAGTTGAAAGTCCAATCACTATAATTACAATGTGTGATTATCTCTAACAGAAATCCACACAGAGGAACACTCTCAAGTACCAAAATGTTTATGTGCTAGCATAGACCAATAATGGTGGCTAGGGCTTTGCTTCAAGAACAACGAGAGAGAGAAGAGGGAGAGATCGTGTGTTGCAAGGGTTGGAGTTGTTTCGTGTCTTACACATCTACCAGGGTTTCGTGTGTATATCCTATATAACATGAAAGTCCTACTGAAAAATCCTCCATTTAAGAATTCTAAAATTGTTAGAATTCCCTAATTGTAATTGGAAATATCAAGTTTTTACAATTACAATTTGAATTATAAATTATAACTAATTATAATTTGACAACAACAACTTCTCTTTCTCACAATTAACCCCACTATATTATCAAATAACATATTGAGTATATAATCCTCTATTGTGTGTGACCTATTAGGTTTCCCAATCAATTGGAAGCGAACATGAATTAATCCAAACGTCTTTGAGATTAATAATTAATAATTAATTAGAATTAATCATATTGATTCTAATCAGGATTGGTTTATTAATTCATCAATTAATAAACCCATATTTCCAGATCATGAGTGGTATCTAGCAACACATCATGACCACCCAAGAGTCCAGGAAGTCAAGTGGCTTAACATGAACCCTTCAATAACAAACTATAGTGCAATTAACCCCTTTCACCATACAATATCTCATTCGATTTGGAGTACGGAATTAGTGACAACTCCCTCTAGAATATATACTAATTCTGGCCCGAATATAATAGTACTTGTACCAGGAACCTACTACTCTAGATGTGTATCAATTGGAACTGTTTCCAATACACATTCGCCTTGGCCAAGGACTTCTCGAGTAGTAATTCCTACAAGTGGCCGTGAGATATTCGCCCCTATTATTAAGAGTGGTAAATCCTTTATTGACCCTCTCAACTACTTTTGTTTACCTCACAATATACCCAATATCCATCCCATAGGCGACTCTCGATCTGGCTCCAGAGATTAGAATAAAAGCACAATGCTCAATAAACAAAGTACCTTAGAGATCTCAAATCTAAGGATACTTGCACATTTGCTATATTGAGATTATATCACTGGCATTAAATAGTTATCCATGTGATTATCTCATAACTAGATTATCTAATGAAATTGCTCCATTAATAAGCATCTGTGTGTTAACTTTGAGTATCTCAATACTTACGGATATGAGAACCACCACCTGATCACATCAAGAAGTCTAACACATACTAGTCTTAACTCATTAATGATGTCTTATCTCATTAATACTACGACTAGGGACTATTTAAGTACTAACACTATATAGTGTAGTAGGAATCTTATATCATGATCTCTATCATGATTTTTTTAACACGGTGTTGTATTAGGGACTTTATCTAACAGTTATTTTACACAAAAGTAAATAAAAGAAACTGTAAGATAAATAATGCCTTTTATTAAAATAAAATGTGTCATATATAATATATAAGTGATTGCCTTTAGGGCATAACACTGACAACAACTTCATTATTAGTATGTCTATTCTATGCCATAACTTGTATGCTCTCCATGAGCACAAAAAGTTTGCTAGGATATAGAAACTGCAGAATAGTCAATCCTCTTGAATATTTTTGTTTCTTCTCTTTGATGTTATAATGTGTGCATGCATGCAAGATTATTGATAGGGCCTAAATTAGTCATATTTTTCCTAATTATTTGAGGCTCTTTTGTGATACATTCTACTCAATAACTAGATATATTCCTTCATATTTAAGATTTTACCCTTCAAAAGGTTTGTTGTTCATTATTATAGATTTTAGGGGTCAAACAATGCAAAAACGTCTCAAAACAGAACCAAGGTGGCGCCAGACAGGACAGAGGAACCGGTACTGGCCATGAGCTGTTAATACGAACTTCGAGGTGATAAAAAATTGTGAAACAGGACCGGAACAGACCCAAGGTGGCGCTGGCTCTAGTAGCCAAGGTGGCGCCGGCTGCACTCTAGACAACATTGCGTGGAAATCAAGAAAAAATCGGCGAATGATTGAAGAAACAGAACACAACTGGCGCCAGCTCCAGTAGCCAAGGCGGCACTGGCTGTGCCCTGAGGATAAGACGAAATCTTGATTTTTCCACGCGATTTTTGGTAATCTGTGAAATTTTAGTATTTTCTACTTCTACTCGGCCAAGAACCTTACACCAATGAGTTTAGGCACTTTCTAGGTCTATAAATAGATGGAAAACACAAGAAAAAAAAGGGAGAATTCATAGATCATCATAGAAAATCACTCAAATCAAAAGAGGAATTCTTCAATTCAATGAGGGTTGTACAAGAAGGTTTTCAAAGGAAAAAGAAGGAGGCTTGTCTATGAGTGCTTTCTTTTACTTTGTTTTCTTTTTCTTGAACAATGATATGTTAATTATTTTATTGTAATCTGACATTATTTTAGGTATTCATGATTTTTAGAGTTATTTGATCTTTTGATTAATTGATTGTTCTTCTTGATATTTAATTACTTATGCGTATTACGAGAGTAATTAGTTGTTTCTGTTCATTAACTTGCTAGACCAAAGGGGTTTATAGTAGTCGCAATTGATTAATTTCATATTTATTGGCTGTTAACTTGCTAGACCAAGGAGGTTAATTGCCAAGAATTGAGTAATTAAAGGTCAATTAATGTTTGTTAGACCAAGGATTCATTGATTAATTTCATGCTTTAAATTTACCAGACCAAAGAAATTTAATCAAGGATTGTGTTTAATGCATCTTTTGGATGAATTAGTTGAGACAGACCAAGTGATACTAATTTATCTAGAAGATAGTAATTTCGTGGATTGACCAAAGAAGTGAATCTACCTTAATCTTTCATGATGCTAAGAGAATAATTAATTATGATAATGGTTAGGTACTTTAGGATCAGGTTTGTGAAAATAATGGTTTAAGTTACATACTTCTCTATCCTTGACATGTATATATTTTTATTTTCTTTTTTTTATTTTATTTCTTTTTCACTTTGTCGAGTCAGTTATACAATGAAAGAAAATGGATTAATGCATACTTGTTCCTTCAAGATCGATACTCGTTTGAACCCTATGCTATGTTAATGATGAGTACGCTTGTTTATATGTATAATTTGGGTGTTAACGTTTTAATTTAAACTTGATTGGGAATGTACTTATTTTTATATGATTTTTATATCCAAATAAATACGCATTAAGTTTTTGGTGCCGTTGACAGGGAACAATAGTATGAAAGCTTGGATTTTGTTGATTTAACCATATAAATAGGTAAATATGTAAATATGTACAATTGTTCTTTTCGCAAAAAAGTACTATCTTTTGTATCAGTATATACCCTTGTAATCTAACCTACTAATTTTGACTATGTTCTATTGATTAACTTTGTATTCTTTTAATTTTGTTTTAATCATGAATTCCGTTAGCTAACTAGCTTTAATGTTCAGGAGAAATGGCAAATTGGAATCTGAGGAAGTTTAATGAGGGGCAGTACCTCCATTGCACTCCTAAGATAACACTCACGGCACCGGAATCAGCAGAGCTCGAAATCGTAATTAGAAAATTTGCGGTTCATGTCACGAGGCATTTCCAAGAAATAGATTCTACATTTGAGAAGTTTGAAGAATGAACCGCAATATGAAACAACAAATCTGGTTTTTGACAGATACGGTGATAAAATCTCACGAACTAACACCAATAGCCATTCACATTGCGGAGTGGGAAAGAGTTGCCAGACGTTACAAATGGCAACCGGCGCTGGTTGGAGGAAGAGAACCGGCGCCGGCTACCAGGTAACCCTGAAACCAAGTAGCCCAGAATTGAACTGGCGCCAGTCGAAGCACTGAAATCGGCATCGGCTACCCCCTGTCCATCTCCCAAAAATCCTACTTTGCAGCCTAAAATACCATATCTTACCTGTCTAAACAAAGCCTGAAAAAATGCCCAATTCAACAAATTCCTTGAGATATTTAAACAACTGCACATAAACATTGATGTGTCCGGATTTGGCTATAAAAATCATACAAAAACTAAGTACATTTTCAATCAAGTTTAAATTAAAACGTTCAACCCAAATTACACATATGAGCAAGCGTACTCATCATTAACCAAGCACAGGATTCAAACGAGTGTCGATCCTCCAGGAACAAGTAGATATTAATTACCTTTCTTTCATTGTTTAACCAACTCAATAAAGTGAAAAAGAAATAAAAATAAAAGTATATACATGTCAATGATGGAGAAGTATGCAACTCAAACCATTATTTAGACAAATATGATCTTAAAGTACCTAACCATTATCATAACTAATCATTCTCTTGGCACCATGAAGGATAAAGGTAAATTAGCATCACGTGGTCTGTCTCAACCAATTACTACCTTCTAGATAAATTAGCATCACTTGGTCTGTCTCAGCTAATTCATCCACAAGATACATTAAACACAATCCTTGATTAAATTTTCTTGGTCTGACAAATTTAAAACATGAAATTAATTAATGAATCATTGGTCTGGCAAACATCAATTAACATTTAATTACTCAATCCTCAGCAATTAACCTCTTTGGTCTAGCAAGTTAACAGCCAATAAATATGAAATTAATCAATTGCAACTACCATCAACCTCTTTGGTCTAGTAAGTTAATGAAAAGAAACAACCAATTAATCTCGTAATACGCCCAAGTAATTAAATACCAAGAAGAACAATCAATTAATCAAAAGATCAAATAACTCTGAAAATTACGAATATCTAAAAAAATGTCAAATTACAATAAAATAATTAGCATATCATTGTTCAAGAAAAAGAAAACAAAGTAAAAGAAAGCACTCATAGACAAGTTTCTCTTTTCTTCTTTTGAAGACCTTCTTGTACAACCCTCATTGAATTTGAAGAATTCCTCCTTTAATTGAGTAATTTTCTATGATGATCAATGAATTCTCCTCTTTTCCCTTATGTTTTTCATCTATTTATAGGCTTAGGAAGTCCCTAAACTCGGAAGTATAGAGCTCTTGGCTGAGTAGAAGTTGTAAGATACTAACACTCCGCAGATTACCAAAAACCGCGTAGAAAAAATCAAGCACCGCCTTAGCTCCAGGGCACAGCTGGCAGTGCCTGGACTTTTGGAGCCGGCATTAGTTGTGTTCTGCTAGTTCTTCGATTTTTCTTTGAATTTTGCACAATGTGTTCCAGAATGTAGCCGGCACTGGTTCCAGCTTCACAGCCAGCGCTGCCTTGGTTCTGTTTTGCTCTGTTCCACTAATTTTTCTGTCGTTTTGAAATTCGTTTCAACAGTGCATGGCTGGCACCGGTTCTAGAGCTCTAGCCGGCGCCGCCACTCCTTTGTTCTGTGACGTTTTTGTTTCGTTTTACCCTAAAAATCTGAAATAATGAATAAAATACATTTCCAATGGTAAAATATCAAATATGAAGGAATATAACTAGTTATTGAATAAAATGTATCACAAATGAACCTCAAATAACTAGGAAAAATATAACTAATTTAGCCCCTATCAATTCCCCTACACTTAGCTCTTTACTTGTCTTCAAGCAAAGTATCAAGAACAAGTAGTAAACACAAGGTTTTATTAATCACTTAATCAATTTCAAAACTATATCATTAACACTTTCTTCATTTAAGAACATAAAACACATGACACTACATCTTTCACAACCAATGCAAGACTTGTGTAAGTGATAAATGACTTAGTAGAACCATCTCAATACTTCACAATATCCTCAAACCATTAGAAAAATTTTAGTTCAAAAAGAATATGCATTCTATAGGCTTACTTTTCATATACTCTCCCCACTAATTCGAGACATATCATGATTCTATTTAGATCAAGTGGAACTTTTAAATTTGTAATGTAAGGCTAAAGGCTTGTAATATAGCTTATCAAATGAAGGATATAGGAGAATCAAAAATCAAAGAAACTGAGAATTCGCAAGAAAAAGGATAAACAAATGAAGCAATCATTTCCAACTCTTCTTACTCTCCTATTCCAAAAATCAATCAAATCATAACCTTATATAGCAATTACAACTCCACTCCAGCAAATTTTGCATTTTTTCTTTCTTTTTCTTTCTACTCTTCTTTTCATCAACTCTTTTTTTTTTTCACAAGATCACTCAAATTTCCAGCAATGGTGTCAAGATTTAAGATGAACTTAATTTGTACAGTTCAATCACCATCCCTTTTGTGATTTTTTCTTTCTTCTTCTTTCAATTTGTCTTTTCTTTTACTGCTGCTGTTTTTGTTTTCTTCACTTCTTATCTTCATTCCATTCTTTCTAGCAGCTTTTTTTACTAGCTCAACTCATTATTGATCCATGACTAAAAGTAACAAATTATGATCTTTATCCCAACATTCTTTCTCAACCTTCTTATACATATACTTTCATCATCAAGAGCATAAAGATTTGAAAAATTATTCAAACTCTCAACACAAGTAATGGACAAAATATTGTGATGGGTTTTAATGAAAGAAATCAACAATTTAGGCTCAAAATAGGCACTAAGGATGTTATGAAAATCGGTAGGCTTGAAAAGCTCAAGCTATCCAAAAAAGGCCTATTACCGACATCCCTAAGTTAAATTATGACCGTCTTTCTTATTTCGCCTTGAGAGGTATTCAAGTAAGTTCTAGAATGCTCCATGAATTTTAGTAGAAAAAACAGGTTTAAGAACAATGTAAAGCATTAGATTAAGAACTACTTCGTCCAAGTGAGTGCAAAAAGTCATGCATAAGCCATAAATGATCTAGAACATATGTTCTATAATCCATTATAAAGACATGCACTAAAAATATAGCTTGAAATCTCAAGAATTTCAAAACAATTTGAAAAATTTTCGCTCAAAATTTTCTCCTAAAAATGTTAGAGTATATGTATAGAAGACTTATTAATCAAATCACTCCCCCACACTTAAATTGGACATTGTCCTAATGGCCAAATAAATAAATAAATAAATATATATATATATATATATATATATAACAATAACAACAATACTATGGGACCAAAAATATAAAGAAGAAGAGATAAGAAAATAAACTTCCATTCGATTGGCAATGTGCTGTACAATAGTGGAATGCTTGAAAAATGAGGCATTGCAAAGTACCTAAAAAGAAAAATACAAAAGGGCATACCAAAACATAAAAACTAGAAAAGAAAATAAAGCAAAAATAAAAGAAAGAAAATAGTACAAACAAAGGAAAGCAAAACGAACTAGAAAAAGCATTAAAAGAGAAAGGAAAAATAAGAGTGATTGAGAAAATGTAGACAAGCATCATCAGTCCTCCTCGGCATCATCTTCATCATCAGCAGCTCGTGTAGAAGCTCCCTCACCACTATGTGGCCCATAAGACTGCTGCCTCAATACGGCCAACTGCTGCTCCATAGTAGCTTGCCGTCTTGCCATGTCATCCATAGTACCCTGCAAGCTTAGGAGCATCTTCATTTGCTGGTTGAGTCGTCCCAGCATGATAGTCTCAAAGTCAATCCGGGGTTAGGACTAAGAACTACTAGCTCGTGCACGTACCGGTGGCGGGGGCTGTTCCTCCTCCACTGTAGGTGGCCTTACCTGACCTGGATGTTTGACCTCGAAGGGAGTTAGCCACTTCTTTAACTCCTGGTTGTACTTGTACCCACAACTCATAAGAGTTTGTTCAGTGACCATATCATTCTCAGTGGTAGCCTCCATGAGCTCTCCCTCAAGACTCACACCAAAGTCTTTTAGAATTTTCATTATAACTAAGGGAAAAACGAAAGCTTTTGTGGACAGACGGTGATGAACAACTTCCCTAATAGATTGGATTATCAATGGTGCAAGAGGGATAGGTAATGTGTTCATCATCCGATGTAAAATATAAGTGTCAATAAGTCTAGTCTCATTGAAACTACTAGCACGGGGTACAACATTGAACATAAACATGTAGACTAGAGCTCAAAAGTTAGCTGCCAGATCATTGTTTGAATAGAAACTATTAGCTTGAAAAGTATTATGCTTATGTAATCCTAGGGTAGCTCTAGTCCCTCTAACATCCCAATTTGGGTTAGAAAGAATCTTTTGATTATTCACATCGATCCATTGCCAAGTATCATCGTCAAAAACTTGGAGGAGGTTAGCTAATTGGTTTTGGGTGATGATAATGGGAACTCCTTTCACTCTTGTTTCAATATGTGGAAGATGTTTATTACCCTTATCCGTCATATTAGCATAGAATTTCTTAATAAGAACGGGGCAATACTTCCCTTTCAATTGTACTATCGCTCCCCATCCTAACCTTCTAAACATCATGCCCAGTTTGAGTGCATGGTCTAAGGTGGGTGAGAAAGTACGCTTGACAATAATCTTATTAGATGCTCTCCTACTGTACCATTCCTCACAAGATGTATTAGTAAACTCAATAGGTCGAAGGGACAAAGGATCAATAGATGAAGGGGCTGAGGAAGAAGAAGTTCTTGCTCTTTTAGAAGACTGATCCCTTGCTCTAGACATGGTCAAGTAAGGAATGGGGGGAATAGGAAAAGAGAACAAGTAAGCTCCAAATCTGAAAACAGGGCCACTACCCTTTCAAAAATATTCCTCAAATCTCAGGCAACCCTCAACCAGTCTTATAATCCACAAAAACAAAAACTCTTTCAATATATAACACCTCCAATCTACCAAGTTAATCAATCACTACCAATCAATTCAACACAACCTGCATAATACATGCAAAATTCCCTGTAAAGTATAAACGTGTTGAATATTGTTAATGCATGCAAATAGATATGATCATGTTAATGAAAGCATTATCATGGCATTAAACAACAATTCAAGTTCCATAGATAGTCATTATGCAATCATCACCAATAGCCATAATTCTAACCTTAACTATATGCACAAATCCCCTAATGATCATATGCATGGATCAAGCATTAAAGAACCATTAACTTCTAATCTAGTCCAACTCATGAAGCTCAAGGAGAAATGCACAATTCAATCATAGCATACATGATTCCCAATTTTCAGTAAAAAATGTCCTTAGAATTAGAAAAAATCATCTCCATCATTTTAACCGTAGGAATTAAAGAAAAATTATACTCTTATATGCATGGGAAAGCAAAAGATGCAAACTTTTTGTAGAACTCTAAGCTTCTTGCTTGTGGATGGAATGTGATTGTGGTGTGAAAAATCGAAGACTTTGAGAGTTTTAATCCAAAGGATTGCCAAAAGAGAAGGCAATAGATGTTATAGAGGTGTTTAGGAGTTGAAAAATCGATTTCTGGGCAATGGGGGATGTGAAGCTGGCGCGGCCTTGAGAGGATTTGAGAGGGAAAATGGAGAGTTTGAAGAAAAAGTAGCCAAAATGGCCCTTAAATTGTGCTCCACCCGACGGGAACCGGCGCCGGTCCGAGCTCTTAGAGCCGGCGCCGGCTCTGTTCTATCCAGTTCTCCATTTTTTTTAAAGCAAAAATGCGAAATATACAATAATGCTGAATAATGCATTCTAATTAATCAATCAAAACGACATAAATAACAAAATTGTCTCAATCACAAAAACTGAAAGTAAAGAAAAGTAAGACTGCTTCAATGTTTTCCACGGCTATGATCCCGTGGATTTTCCTCAGTATTCCCTGGTAATGTCCTTGCTTGACGTTTTCCCAAGAGTTTGGCTAGTTGACCAATTTGGTTATCCAAATTGCGCATGGAAGCCTCTAAGTTCCTTGTCATTGCATCGACTCCTTAGAACTTAGTTTCCGTGGTACTTACTAATTGGCCAATCAACTCTTCCAATGGTGGTTTTGGAGATGCTGCAGTGTTGGTCATGGGGTTTTGGTTCATTTGATTTCCGCCAAAATTGAAAGAACCCTGCCTAGGTTAATGTAACACCCCACCTTTTTACTTTCGGTTGGTTACTACCTGTAATAGGATGAGAATTTATATCAATGGCCAGAACAAAAGCTGATCGGTGTATTGAGACGAACACTCTGGAGAAATAAAATTTTGTCGGGACCTGGATGTAATTTTGTATTTGTTTTACCTGAACCCTAAATTTTTGGAAGGCTATTAAGATTAAAAGAATAAGAATTTTAGGGTACTCTAGAAAGAGAAATTGATCAGTGCAATGAGGCATACGTTTTGGTGCAAATTATACTACCCAGGGTATCGAGGGCATTTTCGTCATTTTGACCGCACTCGCGACTTTGACCTCAAATTTGACCAAGTAGAGAGGGAATTGAAGAATTTAAGTGTTACCAATGGATTCAGTGGAATTTTTGGAGTTGGGTAGTGAAATAAAATATTTTTCATTACGGACTCGATTTTGGTCATTTCTAAAGAAAATGAAAAATTACGATTGGAAATGGGATGTGTGGCTTCTTATAATTGGTGGATGAAAATAAGTGTCGTTTAGTGATTGGTTAATGAGGCCAAGTGTTTCTATTTGATTGGTTGTGACAAAAAAAAAGGAAGAAGAAATAAAGAAGAATGGCCCACAAGAAATAAATAAGAATGGTTCACAAGAAATACATAAGGATGGCCCACAAGCATGAAAAGTTTGACCAAGTTGGACTACCTTTTGACTTCATTTGACCAAGCTTAATTAAACTAATCTTGATTTGGGTAAGTTAATCAAGGTTGATTATGTTCTAAGAGTTTCTACTTTTTTCTATAAATTTCTTTAAGGTTCTAGAGCACTCTAAAGTTTTCCATAAGTTTCTACAAGTGATGAGTCATCACCTAAAGCTTTCTAGAAATTGTGGTTAATCATTCCATGTGTACCAATTACATTTCAAAACTTCCTACTCAAGAGTCCTACATAAGCCATGACAAAAGCATGTGATGTAAGGCATTACATAAGCAAAGCTTCCTATACAAGCCTTCTAACATCTATAAATAGGCTATGAAGGCCAACTAAAATGGCTTTAGATAGCCAGAATTTCGGAGCAAACAAGAGAGAAAAGGGAGAAGAGAAAAGAAAAGGAAATAGAGAAGAAAGAGAGGGAGAAACCGGAAATAGAGAGGAGAGAAAGAGAGAGAGAGAGAAACAAGAAGATGCTTGGACTGTCCACAGCCTCCAAACGCAGCAAAGAAAAGGTTAAGATCTACCTTACTTGAAGAAAAGTTATTATATAAAGCATGGAGATCATTTTGGTATATATATTGTGAGAAGTTTATGTGTGATAGTTAGGTGAAGTTGTATGAAAGCTGTCCTTGTGTGCAGAAAATTCTGGGAGGTTTTATGTTCAGTAAATATGTAATGTTTCTAGATTTGAATGAAGCAGGCATATATCTTTGCAGCTAAGGATCATAGAGACATTTTAGAACAAGTTTGACGTTAGTCGGATTTACGGATCAAAAGTTATGGTGAAAATAGTAAAATGGCGGGATTTTTACTACTAGAACTTTGTGTGCAAAACTGAACAGAATGGACAATAGAATTGGTACTCCATGAATTGGAACTAGTAAATTAATGTCTTAAGGATATTTTACAATTGGTTTGACATCATTTGGATTTGTGGATTAAAAGTTATGGGCAAAACAAGTTAGCGTGTCAAACTGGAAAATTGCAGAATGTTAAGGAAAGAATGAATAGTGAAACTAAGTCAAAACTACTGAGGCTGTTTTTGCCTAGTATCGTGATGCTGGAACTAGAAACCTAAAAACGGCCTATACTGAATTAAATTTAAGAGTCTCATGGTCATTTTGGTATATCATGGAGCCAAATCGGAGCTGTAAATTAAAAGTTATGTGCAAAACAAAATGGTGTGTCAAACCAGTGAAATTCCAGAAAAGTAGTCCGAAAATGAATGGACTTAAGAGTGATTAATTATGTGATTTTGGACAAAAAAAATTAGGGGAAAATGAAGTGAATCCCTTGTTTATGAAGTGAGGAAGGATGTGGAAAAAGGAAAATGAAAGAATTGATCAAACGATGGAAAAATAATGCGAACGAAAGTTGAACGTTTTTCTTAAGCATCGGCTGACCGTCGGCCCTAACAGCTAAACGACGGTTGAACGTCGGCTAACCGTCGGGCACGTCGGCCGAATGTCGGCTACTCGACGGCTATTTTCTGGCCAAACACCAATTGACCCAAAAACAATGTTTGGTGTAGGTTTAGTGACAAACAGCTAACGAAATGTCAAAAACGGTAGGAACGGAGGTTAGACGGTCGTGAACGGAATGAGAGGCTTAGGACACGAGGTGAGTCCTATTGATTTCTAAACCTTTTTAAATGCTAGTGTGCTTTGATTTGCCATGAAACGCTATGTTTTATGCCATTTTGGAAATCCTCGAATATGTTTAAGGTTTACATGAGCAAGATTTGCTTTTATGCTATTTCGGACTCTAATAAATTTCATATTCAGCTTGGAAACCTTACTGGATGTTTAAAACACGGATTTTGTGAATTTAGTCCTTTTTGGATTAAATATTTGGGATTTCCAAAAAATGGTGAATGTTGGAATTGGGTAATTGGAGAATAATCTAAATATCCTTATTGGAATATTTTATGAAAACTCTTGGAACTCGGGCATTCGGTAAATGACCGAATTATCCTTATTGGAACTTTTGTAAACATTTTTCAAATCGGGTAAGGGTAAAATGACCCGGATACCCTCAAAAAGTCTTTTGGAATCTGGCATGGGTGAAATGACCCGAATACCCTTGGAAAATGATTTTTGTGATCAAGTACGGCCCCAGACCATAAGAAATGTTTTGATTTGAAAATCCTGCAGGATCAGATGACCCTTTGGTCTGATCAGTCAGATGGGGTTGGTGTTGTTGCGTTGAGTACTCAACAGGGACTTTGATCTTTGTACTAGCCCATGTTAGAGATAGACGACCCCAAGTAACCTGATCAGTTCTGGGGATTGTCTTACTCCAAACAGGGCGATAGGACATTGTGATGAGTCGTCCCTGGCTAGCCGTTGTGAGCTCGTCAATTGCCTGTTGATTATGATTGGTGGGTTATTCACATAAGATCGAGCGGGGACACTCGGTGTGTTCAACCCCTTGCCACCTCAATGGTGATTGACGTCAGGATTGGGACCCCTGGCTTATGGTGGCAAGTAAAAGATCCCTAAGTGCACGGTGAGGTACATTGGTACGCTGCTCACCCTTCCGGCATGACACGGGTGACGTGTTGTAAGGCGCAGTCCCTGGCACAAGAAATCGTGTAATCGAAGGCGAAGTTCTTTGAACTTTACACGCGGGTCGCACTTCTAGATGGGGAAGAACCCGCATTTATTGAATTGGGGGCCGTGTGTTTGAAAATTACTGTTTTTGGAACGTATATGATAAAATGACCTGAATTTATCAATTATTGCTATTTTCCCTGTTATATAATTTACTTCAGCAAAGATTTTAAAAATCGACTCTCTTTTAAGGGAAACACTGGCACACACACGGGACTCACTGGGTGATTTTTCACTCACACGTGTCTTTTATCTTACTTTTTTTGTAGGATCCGAAATTGGAAGAACCTACGGATAGAGGACGATACCACAGTGACAACAGAATAGGTCCGGATGTCTCCTCTTTGGACCTTATATACTTTGTTGATTATTCATTATAAAGGACCCTTGTCTGGGTATCTGGACGCGGCAACACCCAATATTGATATGCTTCCGTTGTTACCTTCAGTAAGGGTGTTACAGTTGATTCCCATTGCTCTAAGAGAATTTAGGGTGATTTCGCCACCCAGGATTATAGGTAGAGCTATAAAGGTTGTTACCTGGCCGGACATTACCTGCAAAAGCCGCTTGTTCCGAATTTTCTTGGAGTGACCCCATATTTTGGCATTCATGATTGGGGTGTCCTTCTCCACAAAAATCACAATTGACGTTTAAAACCTGGCCTTAAGGCATCACCATCTATTCCATCTTTTGAGTTAAGGCGTCCACCTTAGCCTCTAATGCTGCCACAGCATCCACTTTGTGCACTCATTGCACACGAGCTTTTGACCTTGCACTTCCCCAAGAATAGTTATTAGAAGCCAAATTTTAAATAAACTCAAATACCTATTTCGGGGTCTTATGATTTATGGAACCCCTGCAGAAGAGTTCACCACTTGCCGTGTTGTGAACGTGAGGCCACTCAAAAAAATAAGCATTTGCATTCCCAGCTCAAATCCGTGGTATGGGCATTTTCTTAACATCTCCTTAAATCTCTCCCAACTTTCATATACATGTTCAGAATCTAATTGTTGGAAGGCAAAGATTTCGTTCCTAAGTTTAGCTGTCCTAGTTGGAGGAAAATATTTGGCCAAAATTTTTTCAGCTAGGGCATTCCAAGTAGTGATGGAACCTGTAGGTAAAGACTTCAACCAAGATTTAGCTCTATCTCTCAAGGAAAATGAAAAAAGTCTTAACTTTATGGCATCTTTAGAAACACCATTCATTTTGAAAGTATCACAAATCACAAAAAAACTAGCTAGGTGAGCATTGGGATCTTCTTCAGATAGCCCGTCAAATTGAACTTATTTTGCACCATTTGGATAATGTTAGGCTTTATTTCGAAATTGTTTGCATCTATCCTACGCCTAGAGATACTCGAGCCTGTGCCCGAGATTGCGGGTTTCACAAAGTCATCCATAACCCTCCGATCATTCCCAGCATTATTGTTTTGAGCACCATCCATCTCGACGATCAAGTTCCTTTAGATTGTCCGGCAAATCTTTGACAACGTCCTTTCGATTTCAGGGTCAAAATCGACTATCTCACCTTCGAATTTTTGGGTCATGTACCGAGGCTAACACATAAGAAAACAAGAAGCAAGTTAGATAACAAAATTAATTATTAAAACGAAATTAAAAAGTTACAAAGTTAGTTAATGTTAGTCAAAGTTAGTAAGTTAGGTTAGGTTACAAGAGTGTACAAGAATACATTAAATACAGAAGATAACACCTTTTTGCGAAAAGAACAATTGCACATAATTTACATATTTATATATTTACATATTTACATATTTACATGGTTAAATCAACAAAATCCAAACTTTCATGCTATTGTTCCCCAACAATGGCGCCAAAAACTTGATGTGTCCGAACTTGGGTGTAAAAATCATACAAAAACTAAGCACATTCTCAATCAAGTTTAAATTAAAACGTTTAACCCAAATCACACATATAAGTAAGCGTACTCATCATTAATCGAGCATATAGTTCAAATGAGTGTCGATCCTCCAGGAACAAGTAGACATTAATTATCATTTTTTCATTGTTTAACCAACTCGATAAAGTGAAAAAGAAACAAAAAGGAAATAAAATAAAAAAAAAAAGTATAAACATGTCAAGGATGGAGAAGTATGTAACTCAAACCATTGTTTAAACAAACATGATCTTAAAGTAGTTAACCATTATCATAACTAATCATTCTCTTGGCACCATGAAGGATAAAGGTAAATTAATATCCTTTGGTCTGTCTCAACTAATTACTACCTTCTAGATAAATTAACATCACTTGGTCTGTCTCAACTAATTCATCCACAAGATGCATTAAACACAATCATTGATTAAATTTCCTTGGTCTGGCAAATTTAAAACATGAAATTAATCAATGAATTCTTGGTCTGGCAAACATCAATTAACTTTTAATTACTCAATTCTCAACAATTAACCTCTTTGGTCTAGCAAGTTAACAGCCAATAAATATGAAATTAATCAATTGCAACTACCATCAACCTCTTTGGTCTAGCAAGTTAATGAAAAGAAACAACCAATTAATCTCGTAATACGCCCAAGTAATTAAATACCAAGAAGAACAATCAATTAATCAAAAGATCAAATAACTCTAAAAATCATGAATATCTAAAATAATGTCAAATTATAATAAAACAATTAACATATCATTGTTCAAGAAAAAGAAAACAAAGTAAAAAAAAAAAAAAGCACTCATAGACAAGTCTCCTTCTTCTTCATTTGAAGACCTTCTTGTACAACCCTCCTTGAATTTGAAGAATTTCTCCTTTAATTGAGTAATTTTCTATGATGATCAATGAATTCTTCTCTTTTATCTTGTGTTTTTCATCTATTTATAGGCTTAGGAAGTGCCTAAACTCGTAAGTACAGAGCTCTTGGCCGAGTAGAAGTTGGAAGATACTAAAACTCTGCAGATTATCAAAAATCGCGTAAAAAAAATCAAGCACCGCCTTAGCTCCAGGGCACAGCCGGCGCTGCCTAGACTCTTGGAGCCGGCGTTGGTTGTGTTCTGCTTCTCTACTCGTTCGCCGATTTTTCTTTGAATTTTGCTCAATGTGTTCCAGAATGCAGCCGGCGCCGCCTTTGTTCTTTTTGCTCTGTTCCACCAATTTTTTCATCACTTCGAAGTTCGTTTCAACAGTGCATGGCTGACGCTGGTTCTAGAGCTCTAGCCGGCGCCGCCTTTCCTCTGTTCTGCGACGTTTTTGTTTCGTTTTACCCTATAAATCTAAAATAATGAATAAAATACATTTCCAAGGGTAAAATCTCAAATATGAAGGAATATAACTAATTATTGAACAAAATGTATCACAAATGAACTTCAAATAACTAGGAAAAACATGACTAATTTAGCCCCTATCAAACATCCCACTCAGTGAAGCCTTAATTCACATGCCCAAATATGCCAAATTTTTTAAAAGCATGCTTGTCAACAAAAAGTGATTGGAAGAGTTGTCCACAGTGGTCCTCAATGAAGAGCGCTCAGCCATATTGCAGGACAAACCGAATTTGCCACATAAAGAAAATGATTCAAGGAGTTTTTCTATCCCATGTTTAATTGGCACTCTTAATGTTTGTAATGCATTAGCTGACCTAGGTGCTAGCATTAATTTATTGCCATATAAAACATTTAAAAAGCTAAGCTTAGGAGAACCACAGCCTACTAGGATGAGTATTCAACTAGCGGATAGATCTATCAACTATCCTAGGAGTATAATAGAAGATATATTGGTAAAAGTTGATAAATTCATATTTCCAGTAGATTTTATTATTCTTGACATGGATGAAGATTCCAAAGTCCCTTTAATCTTAGGTAGACCCTTCATAGCTACAGCAAAAGTATTGATTGATGTTCATGGGGGAAGTTAACACTTAGGGTTAGGGATGAGGAAGTAGTCATTCAAATCCACAAGATCATGCAACACCCTGTGTTTTCTGATGATTCGTGTTTAAGAGTTGATATTCTTGACGAACCTATTTTTGAGTTGATGCAGGAATCCATTGAGAAGGAGTTGATGGAAACATCAATGGCATATTCGGAGGATTTTAATAATGAGGATGGGGTGAAAATTTTGGAAATTGAGAAAAGTAGTTTAGGGAAAATGAAATCATCCGTAGAAAATCCTCCGGAATTGGACTTAAAAGATCTGCCCGAGCACTTGGAATATGTATTCTTGTCTAAAGGAAATAAATTGCCTATGATCATTGCCAAAGATCTTAATGCAGAACAAAAGACCAAATTGGTAAGTATGTTAGGAAAATATAAGGGAGTCATAGCTTGGAAAACCATTGATATAAAGGGAATTAGTTCATCCATTTTCACTCACAAGATCTTGATGGAAGAAGGTGCAAAGCCCGTAGTGCAACCTCAACGTAGGTTGAACCCACACATGAGTGAAGTGGTAAAATGTGAGGTGGTTAAGCTTTTATATTCAGGCATCATTTACCCTATTTCTGATAGTGTTTGGGTGAATCCTACTCAAGTGGTACCAAAGAAGAGAGGAATGATGGTGAGTCCCAATGATAAAAAAGAGCTAGTCCTTATGAGATTGGTCACAGGTTGGAGGTTTTGCATCGATTATAGGATGTTAAACAAAGCCACTAGAAAAGATCATTTCCCTCTCCCTTTCATTAACCAAATGTTGGAAAGTTAGCCGGACATGAGTATTATTATTTTTTGGATGAATTTTCTGGCTACCTATAAATTCCCATAGCTCTGGAGAACTAAGAAAAAACCACTTTTACATGTCCATATGGTACGTTTGCATATCGTCGGATGCTGTTTGGTCTTTGCAATAGTCCCGGGACATTCCAAATGTGCATGATAGCTATATTTGAAGGACTTGTGGGAAACATCATGGAGGTATTCATTGATGATTTTTCAGTTTTTGGTGATTCATTTGACTTATTTTTATCTAATCTTGAAAAGGTACTCGCAAGATGTAAAGAGACTAACCTCATGCTTAACTGGAAAAAATGCCATTTTATGGTGTAAAAAGGTATTATGTTAGGACATAAAATTTCAAGAAAAAGTATAGAAGTTGATAGAACAAAAATTGAAGCAATTGAGAAGCTGCCTCCCCCTACTTCGGTGAAAGCTATAAGGAGCTTTCTTAGTCATGCTGGTTTTTACAGGAGGTTCATCTTAGACTTCTCAAAAATTTCAAAGCCTCTTACCCCTTTACTTGAAAAGGATGTTGTGTTTAATTTTGATGAGCCATGTCTCAACGCTTTTACCATGCTTAAAGAAAAGTTGATTAATTCACCCATTTTAATTGCACCTAATTGGTCTCATCCCTTTAAACTAATGTGTGATGCAAGTAATTTTGCAGTTGGTGTAGTACTGGGACAAAGGCGGAATAAGCACTTCCAACTTATATACTATGCAAGCAAGACTTTAACGAGTACACAAGAAAACTACACAACAACGGAGAAAGAATTACTTACCATAGTGTTTGCCTTTGATAAATTCCATTCTTATCTTATTTTGTCCAAAGTCATTGTGTATATGGACCATTCGGCCCTGAAGTACATACTAACCAAACATGATTCCAAACCAAGATTGATAAGATGGGTTCTATTATTGTAGGAATTTGATTTGGATATTAGGGACAAAAAGTGTACAGAAAACTTGGCTACGGATCACTTGTCAAGATTGGATAATCCGAATTTGGAATCGTTGATCGAAGAGGACATCAATTATGCCTTTCTAGATGAGCAACTCTTGCTCATAGAAGGTGAGATGCCAAACACCCATTGGTTCACTGATTTTGCTAATTACTTGGTTGCAGGAATTGTTCCAAAAGCTCTTACAATGCAACAAAAGAATAAATTTCTCTCCGAAGTAAGGCATTACTTTTGGGAAGATCTGTATTTATTTAAGTGTTATGCGGACCAAATCATTCGAAGATGTGTGGACTCTACGGAATGAGAGAATATTCTAAGACATTATCATGACGGACTTGTTGGAGGCCACTACCAAGCCAACAACACTGCACGAAAGGTGCTCAACGCTAGATTCTATTGGCCCACGTTGTTCAAATATGCCCACAGGTTTGTCTAAAGTTGTGATAGGTGTCAATGCACAAATAACATATCCAAATCTAATGAGATGCCATTACAAATTTTTCAAGCTTGTGAAATATTTGATTGTTGGGGGATCGACTTCATGGGACCTTTTCCTAGTTCTTTGGGTAACAAGTATATTTTGGTAGCGGTGGATTACGTTTCTAAATGGGTAGAAGCACAAGCATTACCAACTAATAATGCACGGGGTGTGGTAAAATTTTTGAAAAAACTTTTCACCCGTTTTGGTGTGCCTAAGGTGCTTATTAGTGATAGAGGGACTCATTTTTGTAATGCTCAATTGGAAAAAGTTCTCAAACATCTAGGCGTGAACCATCGGTTTGCCACCCCCTATCATTCCCAAACAAATGGACAGGTTGAAATGGTTAATAGAGAACTCAAAAGAATCTTGGAAAAAACTGTTAACCACACTCGGAAGGATTGGAGCCTAAAATTAGACGACACTCTTTGGGCATACGGGACAGCCTTTAAGATACCAATTGGCACGACTTCGTTTCGGTTAGTTTATGTCAAAGCATGTCATTTACCTATTGAAATTGAGCATAAAACTTATTGGGCTATTAAACTTGTTAACCTTAATCTTGAGTCAGTTAGAAAGTCCAGGTTGCTTCAACTAACCGCCTTGGAAGAATTGCGGGCGGATGCTTATGATAGTTCGATGCGATATAAAGAGTAGGTCAAAAGATGGCATGATAAGCATATCACTCAACAATCGTGTAGGGTCCCCACCACCTTGATTTCAATTTCCCTGGAAAAATTCTTAAACGAGAATTGAAAAGCAACACTTGATATTCCTCTTTGGCACCCTTGAAATCACTCACCTCCCTAGGGGCACATTCAAAGTCAATGGCAATCACGTGAAACGCTATGTGGGTGAAGGTCTTCCCAACCCCGAGCAGGTAGAGATGCTCTTTGACGCTACATCATAGAACTTTTGGGTTTATTGTGAGGCGATTGTTTGTTGTACTATTTTCTTTCTTTTATTTTTGATTTATTTTTCTTTTCTAGCTTTTATACTTTGGTGTTTCTTTTGTATTTGTCTTTTTAGGTACTTTGTCAATGCTTCGTTCTTCAGGAATTCAGCTCTTGTACAGCACATTGCACAATCTATGGAAATATTGTCTTTCTTATCTTTTCTCCTTTATATTTTTTGTCCCATGGCATTGCTTATTCCTTGTTCTATTTATTTGGCCATTGAGGACAATGTCCAGTTTAAGTGTAGGGAAGAGATTCGATTGAAAATTCTTCTATGCATAATTTTTTTATAAACTTTATCCTTCTGGTGAGTAAAATTTTCAAATTTTTTTCTGATTTTCTTTAAGATTTCAAATTGTATTTTTAATGCATGTCTTTACGATGGATTATAGAGCATATGTTCTATATCGTTTATGGCTTATGCAGGACTTTTTGCACGCACTTGGACTAAGTAGTTCTTGATCAAATACTTTACATTATTCTTAAACCTGTTTTTCTACTAAAATTCAGGAAGTATTCTAGAACTTACTTGAATACCCCTCAAGGCGAAATAAGAAAGACATTCATGATTTAACTTAGGGATGACGGTAATAGGCCTTCTTTAGATAGTTTGAGCTTTTCAAGCTTACCCATTTTTATATTATCCCTATTACCTATTTTAAGCCTACATTGGTGAATTTCTTTCTTAAAACCCGTTATCACATACTTTGTCCATTGCTTGTTTCTGAGAGTTTAAATAATTCTTCCAAATCTTTATACTCTTGATGGATAAAAGTATATGAAGGAGAATGTTGATGGATAAAAATACATGAAGGAGAATGTTGAGGGAGAATACTTGGAGAAAGATCATGACTCATTATTTTTAGTCATGTATCAATAGTTGTGTTGAGCTAGAAGAAGAAAGAAAAGAAAGAGAGAAGAAAGATTGAAAACAAGAAAAGAAAAACAAAAAGCTGCACAAAAAAAAAAAAAAAGACGGAAGGAGAGAAACTGAAAAAAAAAAAAAGAACAGCAACAGTGAAAGACAAAAGAAGAGAGAAAAGAAAGAAAAGAGAAAATTTGAAAGAAAATGAAAAGAAAGATCACGAGAGGAATAGTGATTAAAGCTGTAAAAGTTGAGTTCATATCAAGTCCTTGATACCATTGCTGAAAATTTGAGTGATCTTGTAAAAAAAATAGAGAAGAGTTGATGAAAAAAGAAAAGAAAGAAAGAGAAAATGTAAGTTTTGATTGAGTTGAATTGTAATTGCTAAACAAGGTTATGGGTTTTGATTGATCTTGGAATAGGAGAGCAAGAAGAGTTGGAAATTATTAATACATTTTGTTTATCCTTTTCTTGCGAACTCTCAGTTTCTTTGATATTTGATTCTCCTATACCCTTCATTTGACAAGCTACATTACAAACCTCTAGCCTTACATTACAAGCTTGAAAGTCCTACTTGATCTATGCAGAATCATGATATGTCTCGAATTAGTGGAGAGAGTGTAGGAAGAGTAAGCTTATGGAATGGATATTTTTTTTTGAACTAAATTCTTTCCGATAGTTTGAGAATATTGTTAAATATTGAGATGGTTCTACTAAGTTATTATTCACTTATACAAGTCTTGCATTTGTTGTGAAAGGTGTAGTAGCATGTGTTTTATGTTCTTGAATAAAGGAAGCATTGAAGATATTGTTTTGAAATCAATTGAGTGATTGATGAAACATTGTATTTTTCCCACTTGTCTTTGATACTTTGCTTGAAAACAAGCAAAGAGCTAAGTGTGGGGGAATACGATAGGGCCTAAATTAGTCCTATTTTTCCTAGTTATTTGAGGCTCTTTTGTAATACATTCTATTCAATAACTAGTCATATTCCTTCATATTTGAGACTTTACCATTGGAAAGGTATTTTGTTCATTATTTCAGATTTTAGGGGTAAAACAAAGCAAAAACATCGCAAAACAGAACCAAGGCGGCGCTGGACAGGACAGAGGAACCGGTGCTGGCCATGAGCTGTTGACACGAACTTCAAAGTGATAAAAAATTGTGAAACAAGACCGAAACAGACCAAGCCGGCGCCGGCTCTAGTAGCTAAGGCGGCGTCGGCTGCACTCTAGACAACATTGTGTGGAAAAAAAAAATCGGTAAACGATTGAAGAAACAGAACACAATCGGCGCCGGCTCCAGTAGCCAAGGCGGCGCCGGCTGTGCCCTGAGGATAAGACGGAATCTTGATTTTTCCACGCGATTTTTGGTAATCTGTGAAATTTTAGTATCTTCCTACTTCTACTCGGCCAAGAACCTTACACCAACGAGTTTAGGCACTTTCTAGGTCTATAAATAGATGGAAAACACAAGAAAAAAAAGGGAGAATTCATAGATCATCATAGAAAATCACTCAAATCAAAAGAGGAATTCTTCAATTCAATGAGGGTTGTACAAGAAGGTTTTCAAAGGAAAAAGAAGGAGGCTTGTCTATGAGTGTTTTCTTTTACTTTGTTTTCTTTTTCTTGAACAATGATATGTTAATTGTTTTATTGTAATTTGACATTGTTTTAGGTATTCATGATTTTTAGAGTTATTTGATCTTTTGAATAATTGATTGATCTTCTTAGTATTTAATTACTTGTGTGTATTACGAGATTAATTAGTTGTTTCTGTTCATTAACTTGCTAGACCAAAGGGGTTGATAGTAGTCGCAATTGATTAATTTCATATTTATTGGCTGTTAACTTGCTAGACCAAGGGGGTTAATTGCTGAGAATTGAGCAATTAAAGGTTAATTAATGTTTGACAGACCAAGGATTCATTGATTAATTTATGCTTTAAATTTGCCAGACCAAGGAAATTTAATCAAGAATTGTGTTTAATGCGTCTTTTGGATGAATTAGTTGAGACAGACCAAGTGATACTAATTTATCTAGAAGATAGTGATTTCATGGATTGACTAAAGATGTGAATCTACCTTAATCCTTCATGATGTCAAGAGAATAATTAGTTATGATAATAGTTAGGTACTTTAGGATCATATTTGTCAAAATAATAGTTTGAGTTACATACTTCTCTATCCTTAACATGTATATATTTTTATTTTCTTTTGTTTTATTTTATTTCTTTTTCACTTTGTCGAGTCGGTTAGACAATGAAAGAAAATGAATTAATGCATACTTGTTCCTTGAGGATTGACTCTCATTTGAACCCTATGCTATGTTGACAATGAGTACGCTTGCTCATATGTGTAATTTGAAAGTTAACGTTTTAATTTAAACTTGATTGAAAATATGCTTATTTTTATATGATTTTTATATCTAAATAAATACGCATCAATTATCAACAACCATCTTTTGATTTGAGTTTTAAAACTATATAAATAAGACAAAAATTGGAAACTAATTACAGAAGAGAAGAGAAATTGGGACAGGATAGAGGACGCATTTGAGGTAAATGAACAAAGTGGTAGAGAGAAAGATAGTGATTAAAGAAAGAGGAAAAAGAAGGGAAGGAGGGGTAAAGGTGGTCTAGAGTCCAGATAAAACAAGGTCTGCCTTTTTTTTTTTTTTTTTTTTTCTCTCCCCCTCTTCCCAACTCACTCTTTCGGTGAAGTGAGTGCTAGATCCATATTCATGCACATATTTCTTGATAGATACCGATAGAAAAGATATGTGCATCGATCAGATGTAGAATTGTAATCTAAATGGTACCAAACCTTTGTAGATTTGAGCTTGAGTAGTCCATTTTTTGGGAAGCCTGAGTTCAAGTTTGATTCAAGCCAAACCTCTGTTTATTCAAGTCTAATACAATGCTTGAATTCGGATTTTAGCTTGCTAATTTCAAACTCAAATCAAGCCTGCATAGCTTGAGCTTACTTTTGAGTACCCTGATCAGAAGCGGCTAGAATCCTTTTGGATGGGAATATAGTAGATTCTATGGAGGACCTCAGAGTAGCGCATGCATGATTTTTAACTTTCAAGAGCCAGGGTTTTTGGTGCTTTTCATTATCTTTTGTCCCAATAGAACTTCCCCTCGCTTTCTTTGTTTGTTAGTTGTGAAACATATTTCAGCATATTTGGTGAAAAATAGATCCAAGGGCATTGGCCCAGCTGTAGGAGAAAATATTCTAAAAGAATGCAATGTAAAAACGGAAAGTTTTTGGTCCAGAGCAAGGTCCTGAACAGTTGTACCAAAATTTGTTAGCTCGGTTTCCAAAAGCTGTAAGGATGCGATTTATTTTGGCAAATAATAATGGCACACTATTTCTTGGATACCAGTTGTTGACGTATCCAAGAAAACTGATTAACTGTTGATAGAAGAGCGAACAACTGAATTATAGTGCATTCGGATATTTGGTTTCAGTAATCTAAAACCATACAGTGATCATTTACATGGTAGATTTTGTGCCTGAGACAGAAGGGAATCGCCTTGATATATTGTGGTCACCTAGCAGCAAATACCAAGCATTAGCAAGAGTTGTACTCTTCTTATAGCCATAGTGTAATTGTGTGATAATGTTTTGAAAGAACCAATGATCTTATTTATGCAAAATGATAGAATGGACAGGTATCTTAAAATGATGCATACCTTCCATGTCTTCAGCACTAATGTGTAGTATTTCTCTCATGACAATGCAGGAAGTGCCACCTTTTCTATTTGACTTGTAAGTATCATTTCGAGAGCAGAATTATGTTTAGAGATGTTTCCACTATTTAAAATTGTAAGAACACTAATTGCTTATTCCTCCTAATTGCGATTCAAGGAGGGAGATACTGTTCATTTATATCATTAGGACTGAATTATATCTGGCTGGAGATGTTCCAGAACTTGGTTAACAATTGAACACAAAAAGATGTGTTCTTGTACAGCTTCTGTGTTAATCGTGCATGACCGGGGTGCATTAAATGTTCCTAAAATGTTTATAAGAGCTAGCTAAAGAGAAAGAACTGTAAGAGCTATAGCTGAGGTGGATGAATAGGTGATTTAGTCACTGAAACATATTTTGTTTTTAAAATAAATTATTATAATATTCTTAAATTTTTTATTTTTATTTGCATAAAATACTCATTTGGTTGTTTTCAGAAGTCATTTAAGTTTACGCATGCAGATTAAGAAAGCTCTAAATTTATGGTGTTTTGAAGAAAAATGAGCAAACTAACCTTTTCTTAAATGATGACAGTTAATGACAAGGTCTAATGGGAAGATAATGATTACTTGATATTTGTCCTCTTTTAGCTGGTAGTATTGAATTTTCTTATGGTTCCACTTGGTAGCCTTAGTTCAATCAAACATTATAGGGAACTTTTTTGTTCTGAAATGTGCACGACAATGATCTTAGCTTATTATCGATGTTCAGACTTGCAGTCTTATTTTAACTTCTTGTTTCTTCCGCAGGTTGGTTTTTGCTTCTTTATCTCCTTTGTGGTGACCATGTATTTATTTTGGGACTCTCTCAAATTTTAACTAGCGTCTCATTTTATTTATCAACACAGAAATACATGAGATATACTCTTGGCTAGATGCCGAGTGAAAATCCGAAAGAAGCTCTACCAATCCTTCTCTTTAGACCTGCTCAACAAAGGTGTGAAGGCTGCGCCCTAGCTAGGGTAAGAATGAATGAGCATGCAATAAGACTTATCTGTAACTGGGTTTGATCAGTTGAACAAGCAATAGACTTGTTGGCCATGGGGACATTTCTGTCTTGCAAACTAATCCCCAAAAAATATTAACTCATTGGAGGATAATTATATTATATTAATGACTGAGCAGCAATAAGACTTATCTGTAACTTGGTTTATTCAATTGAACAAGCAATAGAATTGTTGGCCATGTGGATATGTCTGTCTTGCAAACTTATCCCCAAAAAATATTAACTCATTGGAGGATGAAATATTGTGTCTAATGCTCCATGGATAATTATATTAATTGATCAAACAAGTTCCAATCCTTGACTATTCCAAGGAATTACTAAAACAGTTTATTGGTCCGGCCAAAAACGACTAGTCCCTAAACAATACCAAACTTATGGCTGCTGGCGAATTATTGACCTCCATTCATTTATAGAGCCTAGATATTCTCAGTTTGCAAGAATAGAAAATTTAATTATTGAACTTGGATGCACATGTCAATAGTACAAGAATATTTCATAATCTAGACAGAAGCAAGTTGGCTCCTTCGATAGAAGTCAGAACTCTATCCAAAATAATAAGGCCTCAGTCAAAAGCCATCAAGTTTCCGTGTAGGCAGAGTTTTCAAATTGAAACTCTTAAGCATTGGTTCTACTATAAATGCGCAAATCCATTCTATAATTCCTGCATTATCGAATTGGCGCAATTCATCTCTTTGAAGTTCAAAATGAAGGCAACACTTGTTTTCCTTTCATTTCTTCTGTTCTCTGTTTGCACTCACTCTCTCCTCTGTGCTGCTGCTGAAGAACCTGATGCAGTGCTTGATACCGATGGAAAGAAGATCCGGGCTGGTGAGAAATACTACATTCTGCCAGTTATGCGTGGCTTCGGTGGTGGTCTCACTGCATCAAGCTTCGGCAAACAGGTTTGCCCTCGTAGTATTGTCCAGGAGCAACAAGAAGTTCGCAAGGGCCTTCCATTCACTTTCACACCAGTAAATCCCAAGAAAGGCGTGGTTCGAGTCTCCACTGATCTCAACATCAAGTTCTCTGCTATTACAATTTGCGTCGAGTCAAATGTCTGGAAGCTTGACTATGATGAAGCAACCGGAAAATACATCATACTTACTAATGGAGTTGAAGGAAACCCTGGTCTTGAAACCCTTAGCAACTGGTTCAAGATTGAAAAATACGAACAGGATTATAAGCTTGTATACTGTCCAACAGTATGCAATTACTGCAAAGTCATTTGCAAAGACATTGGCACTTTTATCCAGGACGGAAAGAGACGTCTGGCTTTGACTGATGACCAACCATTCAGGGTTGTGTTCAAGAAGGCTTGAATTTCATCCGTGATACTGTTGTATTTTGTTGTGAAACTCTAATTAAAGTAATAAGCTGGAAGCATGTATTCACAAAAGATATAATAAGAATACAGGAGTAGAATGTACTAGTATTTTTACTGCAGCATTGTGTCCCCCTTCTCCTGTTGGCATGTCTATGAAGCAATTTATTAACCAATCCAGAAATACAGTTTCACCTCACTAATATTCATAGGAGTCTCGCTTTAGTCATCTGAACCTTTAAGGAGGCAAAAGTATTACTGTAAAAGACATGAGTTTGGATTTTGAGGAAGGCAATTACCATTCTTTGCCTCTTCTTGAGTTTACGTTTCCTTTATCAGGGTAGAGGTCAAAATGCAAAGGAGCTTCTGTCTCATTTCGACATCAATCGTTAGTCAACAGCCACACCATCTAGTAGACTTAGCCGCCGGAACAAGTACATTGTTGCAAGAGATCCCTCTTCAGCCATGCTATGGTTTTTACTGAAATTGGCATGGACATGTCCAAAATCCCTACAGACGAATGAGTTGAAATCCTTACTGGTCTTATGAAGAGAAAACCTTGGTTCTAGTACTCCGAACAATGGAAATGTAACAAGCCGAGCTTAGAAATCATTCTTGACCTTTCACTCTACAAAATAAGGCATTAACATTTCTCAAGTTTCAGAATCAGATGAGGAACTCAAAAAATTCCTAGCCTCGAGCAATAATCTTTCAGTTGCTACCTTGAAATGAGCAAGCAGCATTCAGGAATGAAAGCCAGAATTGAATCCCTGAAACCTTATCTTGAGATTCAGTTCTACATGTACCGTTGCAAACTTTCAATTGATTAGATAACTGTGCCTCAATATCCAAGGGGACCCCATGAAATTAACCAGGACCCTCTGGTAGTTTCCAATCGTACATGGCACATGGTATAGACAACACCCGGCAGCGGCAGTTATCTATAGAAAAGCTTGTCTTTTAGTAAACTTTATCGGATCAAAGGGTAAGACTCTCCAACCCAGGTAACAGCTAATTGATCTCCAAACCACCATGAAGCTTTCATGGACTTCAAAAGTTGAAACTTATAAGAATAAGCTTACTCCAAAATGCCTCTTCTCAGAAAGCTTTGGTACTGTCATGAAGAAGTTGGAAACAGAGGGAAGGAGAAAGGAATATAAACTACCCAGAGAGAAATTAATCCCTTAAAACTTTACAAGATATATATATAAAAAAAGATATGAGAACAACTTTAGTTAAGAAAAGGAAACGAACAAAATCCAACTTTTAAGACTTTAGATGCGGAGTTCCGTTTCAAGTCAAAGTGATCATATCCTTTGGTGAACAAAACTGGCATGAAAGGGGAATCTCCATGAGCCTCTCTTCAATGCATTTCCTCATTTTTCAGAATAAAGTTCCCACATTTTTTGGGCCGATTCGAAGAGTAGAGATTTTTACTTTTTGCATAACCTATGCACCATATCATTCCCCCACTAGTGCCTCTAACTGCTAAATATCCAGAATTTAGAGGTTGCTCTTCATTGTTCCATTATGTCAGAACCAGATGAAATTTTGGATAGCCATAGTAGAATTATCCAATGTCACCAACCACCATAATATGTACATCAACAAAAATGCAACAATTGATAGGTCGCTGTCCTAAGAGTGCTCTTCAAGCCTTGATTGCACAGATGCCTGCAAATACAAGATCAAATGCAATGAAAATCAAATTTCACGGAAATATTTTTAGCAGCTACATTCTATGAATGTCTAGGGAATTCTGGCATTACCATGAACATCATAACCAAAAACACAGAGGGACCCAATTCATAGTTCCTGATTGTTGCAGAGGATAAACCTGTTGGACTTCAATCTAGTCCCAAATAAGTATGAGTTTAAGAAATATTCTAGACTGCAAACTTAACCATAATTAGGATAATTTAAAAGCTTTAACCAAAGGTACAAGGGTGATAATTTAAAAGCTTTAATCAAAGGTACAAGGGATAACCCCCGTAGTTTCTGCTAGTGTTGGCAAACTTTCTTTTCCACTAATTAAACAAGAAGTATAATTTTGTTTCTCAAAATTAAGAAACCGTTATTCCTCTACCATTGGAATGTATAACAGCCCTTGCCATTATGCAGGAAGCCATAGCATGGCTCAATTATTTAATTTAAATTGCAAATGAAAATCTATCAAAATAAAAAAAGAAACCTTTAAGAGGAATAGAGAATTATGATATGGTCTCCATCAAACATCCAAATTTCATTTAAAAAAAAGGGGGGGTGTGGGAGGAGGGAACTTCCAGTGCTTAAGCAGAAACACAGAAACAACAGCAGAGGATTTACCTGCTGGAATTTGGCTAGAGAGCAACAGCACAGGGATTTTGGATTGACAAAGTCGTACTTCCAGTCATCATCGGACAAGAAACTATCTCAGATGGAAAGAGTCAAAAGATGAGTTTTTGCATGCAGAACACCAGGTGTAACTAATGTGAAAGTGAATTACATTTGAACCCTTGCTTCAGACCTCAATGAATTGAACCAGAGAAACAATCAATTTGAGCTGAACAGAAAACTGTCAATTGACGGTGCACAATTTGGCTGAGAAGGTTCTGGGACAAAGAACAAGCTAGAAGCAGAATTACAAAAGAAGCACTATTTCTTGAGCTGAAAATAATGCTGTCAAGAGACAGCCATCCTTACCCTATATAAGATATACTAGCAGCCCCACCATGGTCATGAGAGTAAAAGATAACATTGCAAGATATGATTCGGTAAAATAACTTCTGCTCTCTTTGATGTTCAGCAGGTAAAGGACGAGATGCACTTTTTCATTATAAATTTAAGATTAAAAATCCATTTATGTACACTAGTGTGCAAAATATATAAAACATCAAGAAAAATTAGAAATTAATTTACAAAAGCCATCTGAAAAACCCAACTAATCTTCCCATGAAGAAAATTTTGAGTGCTGTATATATCAACGATTCAAAGATCTGCATAGTGATTTTCTGGTTTGTACCACAATGAGAAATCAATGCCCTTGCTCTTCAAATTCTCTATTGCAGGACCAATTCTCTGTGGAAGCTGCATGATAAAGGAAACAATCTTTTGTATTTTATATGGCATTAAGGATGATCAGAGAAGAGTTGAATATGCGGCTTCCAGATTTAGCAAGCATAAGTCTACAGGAATTATGAAAAATGCATAAATGGATCTCCAGCAGACAATGAGTAGGAATCTTAGCAAAAAAGGTTATACAGATGTACATTTATTAAGTGAGACTAACAATTGTGATAATAACCACACCAAAAAAAAAAAAAAAACCTAAAAGGTTTTTAAATTTTGAAAATCAGAATGTGCTAGTCTGTAGCCTGATAAGATCTAATTGCATTAAACTAGGCTAAATTAAATTGAACTCTCCTAAGTAGAAGATGTATAAGAGTCAGTACTATTCTTGTTGAAAATTTTGGGGCTAGAGAGGGCAAAATGACTACAAATCCCAAGAGTCAGGTAAGGGCTACACATGTAGACAACTTTAACCTGCTATGCAGAAATTAGCTCTTTACCCATGGTATAAGAACCATTACCTCTTGGTCATCTCAGAACAAAACTAACTTTCCATAGAATGTCAGAAAGATCAATAAAGTTGAGAGGATCCCATAACAGGCCATATGCTAAAGCACTTCAAACATAAGAATCTCCACTCAAAAAATTTTAAATAGCTTCATCTTCAATCCTCTTTGTTCTCCGGCAAGACATTATGTCCCCCAAGCGGTGGGCTCCTGATCTTCAAATCCTTTCTCTGAGTTTTCCGCTACATAAATACCTCAGCAAACCTGCCTGTATGTTATTCTTCTGCATTCCACTTATTATATACCTGCATTTCCAAATCTCTGAGGTCTCTACTCCTCCAACTCCGGAACAATCATCGCTTTGTCCCTGCTAAAGAATAACCTAAATCACCAAAAGACAGACACTCTTTTTACAGCAATCATACAGTATCCAGCTCAAAGTGCTGAATTTTGAGAAGCGGCGGGCTACCACATATTCACATTTCGGGATTAGAGGGATGTATCTTTGGTCCTGAATCACTACATATGTAACTCATTATTGTTTGCTGCATCATCATTCGAATTATGCTAATTTTTTTATGGTTATTAACCAACAACCGAACTTAGTAAGCAATCAGTACCCAGGTCAACAACTGCATTCTCAACCAGACCGAGATCTCATATGATTTGCTAGAAAAGAATAAGGCTGCACAATGTTACAGAATAGGATTTACTATATAGATATTTAGAAATATATATTGTATACATTTGATTAGGCTTGATTATAGAAATCTTGATTATGAAGGTTTGAATCTAGGATGCTTAATTTAGTAGGCTAATTATCGGAAGATTTGAATCTGACTTCCTATTCTAGATTCACAGTCATGTATATAAATCCTGTCCATTTGATAAAAAAAATACACAAAAATTTCTCTTGTTTTCTCTGATTGTACCTGATCATTGCTTTTGAAGGTCATTTTCTTAATCCCTCTTATAGTTAAATTGATAAAGTTTCAGTATCCACTCATTCATTTTCCTGCATGATTGCCAGCAGACATATCCTTTCAACACAGTTATCTAAAAGCAAATAAAAAATTTGGTTACTTTCTTTCTTTCTTTCTTTCTTTTTTTTTTTTTGTGACTTTTATTTTGGGTTTCGGTGGGGGAGAGGTTGCCGGGGGACCAAGCCATAAAGGAGAAAGAAGAACCAGGCAGAAACAAAAAGATGATCAATCCATCACACACCATAAACTCTCACAACTAGATTAACCAACTCAGGATTACATTGAACAAGATATTCCATTTCTAGCGATGGGAGAAAAAAGGAAATTGTCAAACAGATTTTACAATACATATCAATGTCAAAGGCATAGGCAAGTGTAAATCCTAGACTAAAACGTCATATATCCCTAAACTTATAATACCTTAGCAAGCATAATATGTATATGTCTCTCCTATTAAAAGTTAAAAACATTTCAAGAATAAAATCTTCCATCTAGTTCTCATTTCCAATTGTTTATAAGATGATATCTTAAAATCTATTACCAAGCACTGAGACTATCAATTAAGACTGACTACAAATTATCAAAATCTATTCTTAGGTTACTTCTGCCTTTCTACCATTGAACAGGAAAAGTTAGTTTCCATTTTCAACAGAAGATATAAAAGCATTGCACTAAGTTCATATTTATTAAATAAGTTACTTGGTATTGAGATGGATTATCACAAACTTCTTCAATCAACTCTTATGAGAAAAAGAAGAAGAGGAAAAAAGGAACTAACGTTTGTTAAATGAATCTTTCCTATATATTGACCTTTCATGCATTTTCATTGCCCAATGTGACTCATCAGAATTGCATGATTTAGCTACTGGAAGAACAATGAATAGGACTGGAACCACTAGTGATTACGCTAAAAAGCTTAAAAGGTGAGGAAAATATGGGAGCTTCGATTCCCCTATTCCCTAATAGCAAATTTGGTACACGGGAATGGAATGGCCTTTTGACAGGAAAACCCATTCCAGGAAAAATCAGGAAAGGCCTTTCCATGCAAAAACTTAAGGAAAGACCTTTTCAGAGAAGTTGAAAACCAGTAAAAAAGAAAAAGAATCAATGACCATTATATCCTTACTCTAGACCTTAACATTTTTAGGAAATTAAAACAAGGCCATCTCCCAAACTCTACACAAGAAGCTGTAGCAAACCTATTGCATGTTTTCTTGGCGTTACAATCACCTTATGATAACTGTCCAATCATCAGACCTTTTGCTGCCTTGTGTCTTGCTCTAGATATATAGATTTATTTACACAATTAGTCTTTTATAATATGTTTAACATTTGGCTAGCCTTAAGTTTTGGTTTAAAAACTCATAATTAATTATTTTATAGTAGGGCATTTAAGTCACATATTACATTAAATCCCATGTCATTCTGACATGAAAAGTAATTCTACCCTATGCAAGAAAAGGAATCATCATTTATTCTAGCTTTTCCTTGCAAACAATGGAATGGAAAGAGGATTCCGTTCCATTCTCGCATACTAAACATTGCGTAAAAGGACACATAGGCAGCTTGGTTTTAAGTTACTAAAATTAAATTCAAGGCCCTTTATTATTTTTCCTTTTTCCCCTAAAACTATTAAAATAATAAAATGGAAGTCAAACGGTTGGTCAACCATAACCGGACCACCAACACTAGCCATAGAGTTTTGGGGTGTTTTTGGAATTAACCCTTTTATCTCAAAAGTCTCATATTGTGCCATTTCTCTTAACACTCAAAACAAATAGATCATCATAATTCATAAAATGGCCAATGGATGAAAAATGGAAAGTATGTTTTTTTATAGTTATGTTGGTTTTGTAAGAATTTTAATTCTCTAATTCTAAAATTCTTGAAATTTTTTATAATTTCTGTAAAATAGTAGTTTTTTTTTTTTTTTTTGGGAAATACAAAAAAACTCAAAGGAAAACAGCCATTAGCTCCTAGGAAGATGACTCCACTGAGAGCAAACACATCAGGCATGCAAGCAGGAAAAGAATCAGAATAAGTAAGACGCAAGCACAAAATTGAAGACCAAATGCACAAAAAAGACCATATTAAAGGACACAAACCGGAAAAAAGCAAATATCACCAAATAAACCTTCCTAAAGCTACAAAGGCAAGAAGAAACGAGGGGGGGGGGGGAGGAAGAATGTAAGTAATAATATTTTGAACCAAGAAATCAAGAAAACCCAACATAAATTAGTGCTCCCTCCATCCACATTTGAGTGTCGTATTTTAACTAGCCACAAAGATTTAGGAGAGCATTTGACCATAAGTTACTACATTAGCCTAATCAATTAAAGAGGTTAACGGTGAGACTCATCTGTTAGTGGAAGTTAGTTCTCTTAAATGAAAGTAGTCAGTTATAGAAGTTTGGATAGAAAATAGGTTTATTCTAAGAAAATGAACATTCATTTTTGGACATCTCAAAATAGAAATGCAGACATTCAATTTCGAATGGAGGGAGTTGTGCGAAACATGTGTAATTAGCTGTATTATTAGGAATATTTTGAGAATATCCTATATCCCTATAATTAGGCTGATTAGATATCCCAATGATTATGAGATTTTGACTATTCTTTTCCTTTTTATTTTAGGGAACTTGTATATGGCTGACTTCTTGTGTATTATTCAATGTAGGAGAAACTCTTTCACAAAATTAAAGTCTTCCAAAAAAATCACTTCTTCCAATTTTTATTTCTCAGTCCTTATCATATTTCTCCCAATTCTTGTCCCTCAATTCCTGTCCTGGTATCAGAGCTTTAAGGCTTTAAATTCCTGCGGGCAAATCAAAATGAATTCCTAGTTTTTATCACCAACAATCTTGTGATTTCAACCAACCTTCATTGCTGGTGGTTCTGTGATCAGCCTTTCCAAAGATTATTTCTTTAACTAGAGTTCAGCCAGCCTTCATTGTTGATGATTTGGTGATCAGCATTAATTGCCCAAAGATTGTTTCTTCAATCAAAGATGATGTCGGAGATTGCGGAGACAACCACTACAACACGATCGGCAGAGATGATCCAAACTCAGCAGTCTAGAGAATTGCAAAATATGCAGGCTGCATACAAGTTAAACAGAAAGAATTGTCTCAATTGCTTTCAACTTATTCATACCATACTCAAAGGGAAAGGGATATCCCAAGGGCCAGGTGGTCTCAACCAAGAAAAAAGTTGAAAGAGTACAATCCTTTATTGGCCACCTAAACAAACCCTTGAGTACTTGTTCCTCGGCATACTCACGTAATTTTCCATTCTCTATTGGTTTAAATGTCTCAAGAACAACCTTTGTCAACTCCTGAATCATGGATTTTGAAGCCAGCAATCATATGACACACTTATCAAATCTTTTTCTTACATACACACCATATCCAAGTAATAGGAAAATAGCTGTAGCTATAGCTAATGGCTCCTCGACCATTGTGGCAGGTGTAGGGGATGTCAAAATCAGCCCATCTTTGACTTTAAAAAATGTTCTTCATATCTCTATATTGTCCACAAACCTAATCTCTATCCAAAAACTCACCCAAGTTCTAAATTTCCACGTGGTTCTTCATGACAGTTATTGTGAATTTCAAGACAAGGATTCAAGAAAGATGATTGAACATGCTAGAGAACAAGATGGCCTCAACCTTTTTGATGCACCAAACCTATCAAACAAGATTGAGGGTAGTTTCTCTCACTCATTTCTTTCAGACTCGCTTTCATCTAATAAAGAAAAAGTTTGGCTCCACCATCGCCGACTTGGACATCCATCCTTTAGAATTGTCAAAATTATATTTCCTTATTTGTTTAATGGTTTAAATGTCGAATATTTCATTATAATATGTGAACTTGCCAAACACAAATGAGTATCTTTTCCTACTAGTGATACTAGAAGTTCTATTCTGTTTCATTTTATTCATAGTGATATTTAAATCCTTCTATTGTTCCTAATGTTATTGGGCCAAAATGATTTGTTTCTTTTATTGATGATATACTCATTTTAAATAGAAATTCTTACTCAAAACACAAATCCAATGTCAGTACTATCCTCCCAAATTTTTGTTCTACTATTAAAAATCACTTCAGGGTCGAGTTCAAAAAAGGATTAGGTTGGACAATGCTAGGGACGATTTCAATCAAATCCTAACTGTACACTTTCAAAAAGAATAGATCATGCACAAGTCATCTTGTATTAATACTTCATGGCAAATGGAGTAGCACAAAGGAAAAATGATCACCCCCTTGAATCAGCCTACGCCTTCTCTTTTCAGAAAAATGTACCTAAATCCTTATCGAGGAAGCTGTTCTTACAACCACTCATATTATAAGCCATTTGCCTTCAAGAATATTGGGCTCAAGACTCTAATGGAAATTCTAATAATATTTTATCCAAATCTACAAATTACAAACAATCTTATCCTTAGGGTGTTTGGGTGTGTATGTTTTCTTAATGTTCATAGTCAAAATTGAGAGCAACCAAACTCAAGAGCACAAAAATGTATCTTTGCATGTTAATGTCAACTCAAAAAAGGTACAAGTGTTACCATCCTTGATAAAAAATGTTCTATGTCTAGTAGATGCTACTTTCAATAAACATGAGGCTTATTTCCCAACCCTTATCTGTAAAGGAGGAGTTCCGCCGGGGGGGTTGGATGGTGTTGTTTGCAGGGGGCATTAACATTGGAAGATAAGGAAAGGGGGGAGATCTCTAGGATTTCATCTTGCTTGACCTACCATCTTCTAAATCTATGTCTAAGTCGAATTCTAATTTTGTGACTAAGTCAAACCCCATGTCTAAATTTGTTCCTAAGTCTAATTGTAATTCTATACCTCAGTCCAATCTAGTGTCTAGGTCTAATTTTGTGCCTAAGCTTGAAAAGACAAATGTTGTCCTTGAGAATGAAAGATTTGGCAAAGGATATTCAAGGAAGAAGAAAGCCATTCTAGAATCTATGCAAGTTCAAGCCTCCAACCTAGATCTTGCAAATGAGGTAACACTTTCTGAGCCTCCATTGCATGATGAAACTGAATCTCATTAGGACCTTCCAATTGATATTAGGAAAGGGATCAGGGAATGTACCGAACAGCCATTATACCCTCTTGCACAATTCTTTTGTTTCATAAAATTTCACATCTCACAAAGCCTTTCTTTTTAGGCTAAATACCTAAATGCCATTACCATACCTAGAATCCTATTTAAGGCTTTGTCCGATGAGAGTTGGAAACAGGCCATGAATGCTGAAATAACGGCATTGACAAAAGCACAATATGGGAGCTAATGAAGTTGCTGGTGGGAAAAAACCTGTGGGTTATAAATGAGTTTATAGTGTGAAGCATAGGGCAGATGGGTCGATTGAAAAATATAAGGCAAAGTTGGTGGCCAAAGGCTATATCCAAGGTTAGGGAATTGACTATCTAAAGACTTTCGCCCAGTTGTAAAAATTAATAATTGGCTGAAAAACACTCTTGTGTTTATTCCATATATCTTAAGATATTTATCCAAGATACCTAGACCTATTTAAGGTAAGCCAACTATACATTACAAATATAGAAACAATTACAGGAAATAATTACAACTATAATTCCTAAATATGTGCAGCTATATATGCTAAGTCTCCCCCTCAAGTTGGTGCATAGATATCACACATGCCCAACTTGGACAATGATGCATAAAATGGTCCACTAGTAACAGCATGAGTCATTGTGTCAGCCAGTTGTTCTGCACTCTTAATGTACGGAACCTCTATCATACCAGAATCTAGACTATCCTTGATATAATTCCTGTCAAGTTCAATGTGCTTAGTTCGATCATGTCGAACTGGATTGTTAGCGATCTCAATAGCTGCTGTGTTATCACAATATAGTACCATAGGTTTCTTTGGACCAAACCCGAGTTTTGTCAAGAGAATTTTTAACCAAGCAAGCTCTGTGGTTGCATGATGAAGAGCCCTGTATTCAGCTTCTACACTAGATAATGACACTACATTCTGTTGCTTACTCCTCCAAGTCACCAAATTACCTCCAACAAATGACACATAGCCTGAAGTAGACTTTCTATCTAACTTAGAGCCAGCAAAGTCAGAGTCTGTGTAACCAACAATATCCAAGTGCCCATGTTTGGAGAACATAATACCTTTACCTGGAGAGGACTTCAGATAAGCCAAAATACGATTCACTGCATTCATGTGTCTATCACTTGGATTGTGCATAAACCGACCGACAACACTAGTCGCATATGATAGATCAGGCCTAGTATGAGTCAGATAAATCAACTTCCCCACTAGTCTCTGAGATCTCTCCTTATTAGTTGGAACCTGATCAGGATAGATAGCCAGGCCATGATTCATCTCAATAGGAGTATTTATAGGTTCACAGGCAGAATTACCAGTTTCAGCTAAGAGATCTAAAATATACTTCCGTTGAGAGAGAAAAAGTCCTTGCTTGGACCGAGATAATTCAACACCCAAGAAGTATTTTAGAACCCCCAAGTCCTTCGTCTCAAATTCCTTGGCCAAATAGCTTCGAAGTTTCTCTATCTCACCAGCATTACTACCTGTAACAATCATATCATCAACATAAACAATAAGCAAGGTAATATCATCATGCTCCCACTTATAAAACAAAGTATTATCCGCTAAAGCTTGCTTAAAACCATACGCCTTCATCGAGTAGCTCAACTTGCCAAACCATGCCCTTGGCGATTGTTTCAACCCATATAATGCCTTTTTCAGCTTACACACCTTACCTTTCCCTAGTGTAAATCCTGGAGGAGGATACATATACACCTCCTCGGTCAAATCACCATGGAGAAAAGCATTTTTTACATCAAATTGGCGTAATGGCCAGTCTAGATTGACTGCAAGAGATAGAATGACTCGAACGGTGTTCATCTTAGCCACAGGAGCAAAAGTCTCATGATAGTCAATCCCATAGGTTTGAGTGTAACCCCTGGCCACCAGTCTAGCCTTATACCTTTCAACTGTCCCATCTGACTTGTATTTCACTGCAAACACTCACTTGCATCCTACTGTCCTCTTCTCCCGTAGCAACTCAACCATCTCCCAAGTAGAATTTTTTTGAAGGGCTTTCATCTCCTCTTCCATAGCAATCTTCCACTTAGGGTCTCCAAGGGCTTCCTGAAAATGACTAGGAATAGACACAAAAGACAACTGAAGAGCAAAAGCTAGATGAGCCTTAGACAAACGGTGATAAGAGATAAAATCAGAAATAGGATAAGTGACATTAAAAGATGACTTGGAAAAATCCAACCTATCAGGTTCTCTACGTTCACGAAGGGGATATCTTCTACCATGATCGTGATCCATAACTGGTAGAGTCAAAGTAGTAGAATCTATCTCTGAAGTTAAAGTGGGAAGAGAAGGAACACATACCTCAGGGTTAATAGTAGAAGAGTCATCCGATGGCATGGTAGCATCATCAAGAGGGGCACTAGAATCAAGAGGAGGCAAAACAGTGGTATTCTGTTTTCTTCTTGTATAGCCTTTTTGAAATAACCTAGCTGGTCTTTCATCCTTTCCCTCTTTAAATGCAGACTCAACCTCAGCTGAACAAGTATCATCTAAAGATTCCTTATTCTCCACAATAGTTGAGTTCTCCCCCTTACTCGACATCCACAACTTCTTCTCTTCTAACCATAACCGTTCCTCTTCCTTACTACTAATCTCCCCACGAAGAGGAATCATAGAGACATCTCCAGAAAAATACGACTCTTGTTCACAAAACTGAACATCCATGGAAACATAATATTTACCTGTAGGAGGATGAAAACATTTATAGCCTTTTTGAGAATTAGAGAAACCAAGAAAAACACATTTGAGAGCACGTGGATCAAGCTTATCCCGATATATAGAGTGGACATAAACATAGCATACACAACTAAAGACCTTAGGACAAATATTTAGAGCAGAAGGGATAGAGTGAAATTGTGACAATATCCGTAAAGGGGTTTGAAAATTAAGGATACGAGCGGGCATGCGATTAATAAGAAAGACAGCAGTCATGACAGCCTCAGCCCAAAAACGTTTAGGAACATGCATAGTAAAGCTTAAAGCCCGAGCAACGTCAAGGATATGACGATTCTTACGCTCTGCTACCCCATTTTGTTGTGGTGTGTAGGCACAAGTTGTTTGGTGGAGAATGCCATATTCTAGGAAGAACTGGGTAAGAGATTGATTTACAAACTCACGACCATTATCAAAATGAAAAACTTGGACCTGAGAATGAAACTGTGTCACAATCATTTTGTAAAATTGAGGAATCACTTGTAGAACATCACTTTTAGATTTCATCAAATATACCCAGCTCACTCTAGTGCAATCATCAATAAAAGAGACAAAGTATTTATGGCCAGAAGTAGATGGAGTAGAAAAAGGACCCCATACATCAGTGTAAACATACGAAAAAGGAATAGAACTCTTATTGAAACTAGTTTTGAAAGAAACACGATGGTTTTTAGCATAAATGCATTGTTCACATCTTAAACTAGAGATAGCAACATTGCGAAACAATTTTGGAAATAAACGCTCTAAATAAGGAAAAGATGGATGCCCTAGACGACAATGCCATAAAAGAATCTTCTCTCTATCAAATGACTTGCTCTCTACATGTCCCATTAGCAACCTGTACAGACTTGACAGGTGAAGACATTAGAGAGGCAAGGATAGAAGAATTACTAGTCATATGGTCAGTGGCCCCTGAATCAATAATCCAAGTGTTAGAATTACCTTAGTGAGCAGACACTTGAGAGACATGAGAAGCAGAAGGTGGAGAAGTATCAATAACAGCAATCTGAGCAAATTTCTTATTTTTCCTCTCAGTTTGTTTAAGTTTATACCACTCCGGATATCCATGCTTCTTCCAACAAACCTCTATGGTATGCCTGGTACTATTGCAATGAGTGCAGAAGCGAGAATTGGAAGCGACAGAATTCACAGGAACAGAAGGAGTCAACTGAGAGGTGCTATTTTGAATCGTTAGAGTTGAAGCTTCAAAATGATTTTCTGTTCCCATAGTGACCTGTCTCTGCACTTCACGACGAACTAAAGAGTAGGCTTCTTCCAAGCTTGGTAGAGGGGAAGTAGCCAAAACACGACTACTAACTTGATCCAAATGGTGATCAAGACCTGCAAGAAACATATAGATGCGATCCTCTGCAATACGCTTCCTTTGTTTCTCGATATCAGCAGCACATGTCATGTCATTGGATCTACGATAATCAAGTTCCATGAAAATTGAATTCAACTCGTTGTAATATTCCGGCAGAGGTCGACCACCCTAGCGCAATTGGAATGACCTCTTCATTAGTTCATAGATTTGGGAAGAGTCAGACACATCAAGATAGCTCCTCTTAACCGCATCCCAAACTTCTTTAGATGTCCCACACTGAACAAAGTGTGACATCAGATTATCAGTCATGGAATTAATAAGCCAAGACTTGACAAGAGCATCTTCAGCTGCCCATTCATCATAACCCGGATCATCTTCTGCAGGTGCAGCCTTTCGTCCAGTAATGTAACCCTTCTTCTTTCTGCCAGCAATATGCATCTCTAAAATCTTTGACCAAACACGATAATTAGTACCATCCAATTTAATATGGATTGGAGAAAAGGTTTCATGAATGGTCACCGTTGAGAGTTTCTTGCTATCGGGGATCACTTCATTGTCAGTTTTGGTAGCCATGATAGATGATAACCAGCGCGATTCGCTACAGTACCCGCGCGCTACAGTATCGCCGCTGCTACAGTGCGCTACAGTGTTGCCACAGTGCCGTGCTGGTTTTGGAAGAGACAATGACGGCTAGGGTTTGGGAAAAGGAGGCAGTGGAAGTCTTTTCTTTGGCTCTGATACCAAATTAATAATTGGCTGAAAAACACTCTTGTGTTTATTCTATATATCTTACGATATTTATCCAAGATACCTAGACCTATTTAAGGTAAGCCAACTATACATTACAAATATAGAAACAATTACAGGAAATAATTACAGCTATAATTCCTAAATATGTGCAGCTATATATGCTAAGTGTAAAGATGAATACTGTTAAAGTCCTCTTATCTCTAGCAACTAACTATGGTTGGGAGTAGCAGCAATTTGATGTCAAGAATGAATTTCTAAATGGAGAACTCAAGGAAGAAATGTACTCGGAGGTGGAACCAGGTTAGGGGAAAAATTTAGCTGCTTCGTCTGTGTGTAAGTTGAAAAAGACCTTATATGGCCTTAAATAATCCCCATGGGCATGGTTTGAGAGATTTGCTAGAGCTATGATGACCATAGGGTATAAACAAAGCCAAGGTATCATACCTTGTTCATCAAGCACTCACCTTCAAGAGGGTTCATAGTACTCATAGTGTATGATGGTGACATAATAATTATGATGATAAAGAGAGAGTATCTCAATGTTTGGCTAAGAAGTTCAAGATCAAGGTATGGGAAAGGTTGAAATATTCCTTAGATTGAAATATTACCACTTCTTTAGGGTAAAAGTGAGACTGACATTCATAAAGACAAGATGGGAGAAAACCGCTTGCATTTGTTTGCATATATGCAGAGAAGACCGTGGAATGTCCCTATTAGGAGAATTGAGAGATGGAGGCATGACGGGTTGGACAGAGATAAAGGCAGGTATAAGAAGATATAGATAGAGGTAATTAGAAGATATATATCTCTGTTAGATTTGGCTACGAGTATGACTTTGGATAAAAAGAAGTAAAAGAAAAGGATTCATGTGAATGACTATACCTAGTCTTGTATTGGTTCATGTAGATGACCCCAAGTTTCCAACTGAATTTTAGTTGTTGTTGTTGAAGTAGCTCATTTTATGCAAGGTATTTTCATTCTCAACAAAAGTATGTTACTGATCTCCTCAAAGAAACTAGCAAGATAGCACACAATCTAATGGGTACCTTGACAAACCAGAATCTTAAACTTGGAAAGGCAGAGCAAGATGTTGCAATAGAAAGGAAAATGTATTAATGCCTTAATGGTAAACTCATCCATCTGTTTCACCCATAACCAAATATAGCATATGTAGCGAGTGTGATCTGTTAGGTCATGTATAATCCAAAGAAAATTCATTTACAAGTAGCGCATCAAGTATTATAATATCTTAAAGGGACACCAGGGAAAGCTGTTTAAATGAAATGGAGGTCTAGTAAACATACACAAATCCTAACTATACAAGCTTCGGTGGTTAATGGTAGAACAACTTCTGGCTATAGCACCATTCTTGATGGGAATCCTATGATACAGAGGACT